>BROG01000235.1:0-600000 GCA_030159075.1 Atrina japonica | reverse complement strand
TATTATGAGATGATTATTAGCGTATTTAGTGTAAAATGGCTGATGAAACCCAATGATGGTCATTGTTAAATGAGAAATAAAACTGTGATAATAGTTAATGGTGTTTATAAAACTTTTTATGTAGCATGCAACAATACATCATTTTATCATAAAATCGAAACAAAGCAAACACAAATATAACAAAGTCCACGATAAATAACAGATTATTCCTGATAATTATTCTTAATTATCTATGTGATACATTATATAACACAAACATACTGTAATTATGACTTTTGCAATATTCAATATCCAACTAATTCAATTAACATATACATATGTTTATCACTCTTTTCAATATAAAAGTGTTTTTGTGGGAAAAAATGTGAACAATTATCCATTGTCTCATAGGGATCATTATATACCTATATAATTATATATGTACACGTCAGTGTAGTTATGTTTACTATTCTGTATAGATTTGTGGACAATATAAGATTGGATGTAACAGATAGGTCGACCATGTAATGAAGCTGAGAAAAAAAATAACTGACCTTTAACTTCAGTTGACAATTTACAGAGGTTAAACAAGCAATAGTGTGTTGTTTGCAATTATCATGTTCTTCTAATTCCCAAAATATGATTGCATATATCTCCAAAATATGGAGCATGTTTACAGGTAAAACCAGTATAAATGTACAGAAAAGAAAATGACTAAAATATAAAAAGTCCACAGATGATGGGAATTTGTGACAAAGTAATGGATTCCATGGTTTTAAGTGGGATGCTCTAACAACTCTGCAATGGAGGCTCCCATTGTGGCTACATTAGAAAGACACTAATACTATGTCACTCAAATCTAACAGTAATTTAGAAATGGGTCACTTATATGTGAAATATTTAAAAAGGATTGAAAATGTTCATTTCTTAAAGGAGATGATAACTTATCCATAACACCTGATACCACCTCTGGATTTGCCAGAGATCTTTAGTTCTCACATACTCGCAACATCAGTAGAGACAGAAATAAGAACATTAATAAGACATGGCGCAATAGAAAACATGGTCAAAAGCAGAAAGGAGTGGGGGTCCTTTGCTGTTACCATATATGCTATTCTCTACTGTTCATCGCCATGTGTTACTTGGTCTTTCCCTCATCCTTACCCCCTTTCTGTATTTTTCTATTCTGACCAAGAAGATCTCGAATGATAACAGAGCTGTATGTAACACTTGTCATAACTGTCTCTGATGATACGCTACTTAAGAAATGCATGATGGAAAACATGTTTACTATAAGACGCAGTTGGAAATGTAAAATATATTGACTCTTTTAGCACTGTACATCAAACTTAAAAAATAATAAATGATACATGGTGTCAGTGATTAGAGTAAAAGTATCACGAGTGACCACCTAGGTTATTAATAGATTAAAGACTTTACCACATTTATTATCATGGTTTTGGCATGCAAAAATAAAAGGGGCATTAGCTGTGTTTTTATTTTTTTCTCAAAAAAAACTTTCCCCGTTTTTGGCCGGATTGTGAAACAAAATCTGGCTTATCAAATGGTGAGGTCTGTCTGTCCGTCCGTCCATTTGCGTCAACAATTTGGTTTAGCTCTTGCATTTAGGTTCATTCTGGGAAGACCATAGATGATATCTCTTTGAAACTTCACATGTAGATAGACCTTAATGAGTACTATCCATCACAACCTTTGTTTTTGAATTTTCGAGGGGGGATCAAAGTAATAATGGGGGATGTACTGTCTGCGTCAACAATTTGGTTTAGCTCTTGTGTTTAGGTCCATTGTGGAAAGACCATAGAATATATCTCTTTGAAACTTAAATTGTAGATAGACCTTGATGAGTACTATCCAACACAACATTTGATTTGGAATTTTGGAGGGGGATCAAAGTGATAATGGGGTGTGGACTGTATCAACAATTTGGTTTAGCTATTGCGTTTAGGTCCATTGTTGGAAGACCACAGATGATATCTCTTTGAAACTTCACATGTCAATAGATCTTGATGAGTACTATTTAACACAATCTTTGATTTTGAATTTGGGAGGGGGGATCAAAGTAATAATGGGGGGGGGGGGGGCAGGGGAGTGGACAGTATGAACAATTTGGTTAAGCTCTTGTGTTTAGGTCCATTGTTGGAAGACCATAGATGATATCTCTTTGAAACTTCAAATGTAGATAGACCTTGATGAGAACTATCCATCACAACCTTTGTTTTTGAATTTGGAAGTGGATCAAAGAAGTAATGAGGGGTGGAGTTTGGGTTTCATATTTACTATGGGAACCTATGGGGAATTTTTCATATTTCATTATAACTTGAAAATAGTACAATTTAAAACAATTAAACAATATATTTACTTGTTTAATTTTGGAGGGGGATCAAAGTAATAATAGGGGTGGACTGTCAGCATCAACAATTTTGTTTAGCTCTTGCGTTTTGGCCCATTGTGGGAAAATCATAGAATATATCTCTTTGAAACTTTACATGTAGATTGACTTTGATGAGAACTATCCATCACAACCTTTGTTTTTTAATTTTGGTGGGTGGATCAAAGTAGTTAAGTAATGGGGGTGGGGATCAACATTTTGGTTGATGCAAATTCTCGGCTATATGGATAGAGGTACAAACCTGAAACTTGGTCTGTAGGTTACCTGTGAAAAGTACAGTTGATTTATGTGAGTTTGAATTTCGAAGGGTGGATCAAAGTAGTAATTGGGGTGGGGATCAACATTTTGGTTGAAGCAAATTCTCAGCAATGGATAGAGTCACAGACTTCATACTTTGCCTGTAGGAAACTTGTGACAAGTGCAATTGAATTGGGGTGGATCAATGTAGTAATAAGGTTTGGGATCAACATTTTGGTTTAAGTTTCAGGTTGAAGCAAATTCTTGGTAATGGATAGAGGTACAAGACTTCAAACGTGGCCTGTAGATCACCTGTGAAAAGTGCAATTGAATTATGTGGGTTTGAATTTTTGGGTGAATCATAGTAAAGGGGGTAGGCAACGGATAAAGGTACAGACTTCATGCTTGGCCTTAAGGTTACCCATGACAAGTGCAATTGAATTATATGGGTTTGAATTTTGAGGGTGGATCAAAGTAGTTATGGGGATGGGGATCAATATTTTGGTTAAAGTTTCAGGTTGAATTAAATTATTTGCAACGAAAGGAGGTACAGACTTCATATAGACTTGTTTTCAACTTCTGTCAAAGCCCAGCAATCCGGCCATACCGCTTTTAGCGGTTTCTTGTTACTACTTAGATTGATAAGAGATATACACAGTCATAAAAATTCTTAAATGCCTACCGTATATTTTGTGAAAATTGCTGCAGAAACCTGGATTTGGCTCTTTTTCAATTGGAATTACTATTTGTATATGAATACAACACTGGGCCTGACCTTCATAAAATAAATAGGAATATAAGATTTTTTATGTCTGTGTATGGCTCTTATTTGTAATTGTACATCAAGTAAAAGTAGAAAAACTCGCAATAATTTTTGGGTAAACACAGCTAGTGCCCCATTTACATAAATCCCTGAAAGAAATTCGTTGATTTTCTTTGGATTAATTTTTAAGAAAATATAAATTACATTGGATCATCATTTAATTTTATCATTACACATGTATGTTATTAGCTTTCTGCTAATTCCATTGGCTGTAGTCGACCCACATGGTTCCCTGTAAAAAGTGTGGTTGCAATGCACGCATAAAACATTTATTGAAAACATTATATTTACCAATCATAATTAATAACTTATGAAGTTAATTACTTCAGTTTTGTGATATAAGTTTTGAAATAACGCCAATTTTCAGGTTCACAGAATCCTTATTTTTAAGCAACTGAATTTTCCAGAGGAATAAAGATAAAAGGCAAATAAATTCTAATGATATTGACTAAACGATATATACAAAGGTAAATTAAAGACTTAACTTGGTGTATGCAATCTGTTTAGTTAAACAAGAAAAGCTATAGCCATATTACGGACTGTCTTGTGGACTTGGGCACATTCTAGGTAGTACACTTCAGTGCAATGCATTGCCTCTTTAACCTCTTTGTAACTCTCACACTCAGAGTGTAGTTCAATAAAAGGTAACAAAAATACTGCAATTAACTCAGTTTAGTAATGTTTTAATTGTAGAATTGTTGTACATGTATACAATTATATCAAAGTTGTACAACACCTATTGTGGATTCACTCTAAAATGTGTGTAGATTTTCTTGAAATGTGAAACTTACATGGGAAATGACACTTCTCTGCTCTCAATCCCTACCGTTGTTATGTAGAATCTTCGATCTTGTTTAGTTTAAATAAATATCGAACTTATGCATGTCCCATTGTTGAATCATTCCACACATTTGGAATTACAAAGTACCAATCGACAGTCGAAACTCAATTCCATTAGAACACGACGAATTAGGTGTGCAAATGGTCCCAACATGATGAACAATTACGAATCCCAAACGGGATAGGACCAGGTGGCCAGAATGAGTCAGCATCCTCTGCTGGCATGTCACACTTGTCTCAAATGCTCCATGGAAACCTTTCCAGTTTGATGAACGGTCAAGTTTGGTGAAAAGGTCAAGTAGGGTTAAAAGCACGATTGGCAAAAGGGAGTCACTGTCTGTGGTCGTGCTCCAGAATACTATCTAATATTCCTGAGAGTTGGACTTCATAATGTTTAACAAGATCCTGTATCGACCATAAAACTTCTTAAACAATGATTTCAAGCGTTCAGCAACGTAACCTTGTGTAAGTAGTTTATTGGCGAGTCATTTCGCTCTCAGGATAAAACATTCTTAAGAAGAGCATGCCCTGGCATAACATATAAATTGTGAAATGAAAATGCCATAGACAGGAGAAGATGGAGTATTACTACTTAGAAACGAGAAGTTCATGATATGGAAATTGAAATTGTCGCGTTTGTCATAATGGGAGGTGTGAAGTTGACAGTCCTTTTCAATCAACATGAGTAAATTTAGGAGATGTGTTGCTCTCTGTCGTCTCATTGATCTCTAGCTGAACAGGATACATCTGGCCGAGGTAATTCTGAAATTCTGAATTATTTAATAGCAGGACGTCGTTGATATACCTGTGAGTAAAATTGAACCGGGATACTTACTGTTTGTTTCCATTGGAGAGCAGAGACTATATAAATTCTGCTTCATATTAATACAAAAAGATGACAGTCAATAGAGATGCACAATTTGTACCCATTGGAATGGCGACAATTTGTTGGAAAACTTTTCCTGCAAAAGCCACGGAGATGCTGTCTACAAAAAAAAACAAAAAAAAAAAAAACATAAATAAAAAACAAGGGGCCTTAAGTCGCTCACTTGGCAAAATTGGTCAACATTGCAGAAAACATAAAAAATGAGCAAAAAATAAAATGGCTAATAAACATGAAAACAGTAGGCTCATTGGGCCTTAATAATCACCTGAGTGAAGTGTATTTACTGACAATATATTGAAAAAGCAACCAAAAGCATGACAAAATCCATTGAAAAGGAGAATTAACTTGCATAAGGGTAGAATTGCCTTGCTGATTTTTCTATAGATCTTTCAAGATAATGTGCAACAACAGTCGAAAACATTCAAAATCCATTTAAAAGGGGAAATAGCTTTCACAAGGATCATCCTCACAATTTCTGTACAATAATTATTTTGTAGATCTTTGTGGTGATCGCTGAACAATAGGGAAAAACATGAAAATATCAACTTAAAAGGGGAAACAACTCCCATAAGGGTCAACCTGACAATTTAATTCCTGTTGACTTTTTTGTAGATCTTTGAGTGCTGAACATTTTTGCTTCTTTCACTTTCTCTTTATCTATTATACTTTTCAAGATAATTGGACAAAACTGTCAAAAACATGAGAAATCCACTAAAAGGGGAAAAAACTCCCATCTGACAATTTCAACCCAATTGACTTTTTTGTAGATCATTGCATGCTGAACATTTCTGCTTCTTTCACTTTTACTCTACCTATTATACTTTTCAAGATAATGTAAAAAAAAAATCCAAAAACATGAAAAATCTACATAAAATGGGTAATAACTCCCTTAAGGGGCAATCTGACAATTTCGGCCATATTGACTTTTTTGTAGATCTTTGCATGCTGAACAGTTTTGCTACTTTCACTTTTACTCTACCTATTATACTTTTCAAGATAATGTCAAAAAACATCCCAAAACATGGAAAATTCACAAAAAAGGGGAAATAACTCACATACGGGTCCACCCGACAATTTCCATCAAGATGAAATATTTGTAGATTTTTGCAAGCCGCTCATTTTAGGGTAACGTTTTTTTTTCTCTAGCTTTAATAATTTTGGAGATACATGTAATAAATGAAAAATATCTGCTGACTCATTCGTTCTTTATTTAGCCATGGCAGCCATGTTTGGTCCTAGCCCCTTTTCATCTGCAAACATTATGCGGTTTTACATGGTTATACTTCCTGTCATGTTTGGTTCAAATTTGTCCAATGGTTCTGGAGAAGTAGTAAAAAATGCCAAAAAGTTTACAAAATAAACTTATATTTTCCATTTACTTAGGTGCTTGTGACCTTGACCATTGACACCATGACCTTGCAATTTTGTCAAAATGATCCTCAGATAATTCCTAACAACTTTCTCATATATCTTTGTATACAAAAAGTCGATCAGTTTTGAGTTATTAAACAATTTGTAATACAAATATAACCTGTGTTACTTAAGCGCCCCTAGTGGCTCGTTTATGGACAGATATCATTTTCGTTCGCAGACTTTGTAGATATTGATTTTACAATCATGCATACAAGTTTGAAACTTATCTGATCATTGGTTCATGAGAAGAAGACTTTTAAAGATTACCAAGTTTTTGTTCTTTTTAGCCCCTATTGGTCCTATCCCTTTTTCATTCGCAAACTTTATGCGCCTTCACATGGCGATGCTATATGTCAAGTTTGGTTAACATTGGCCCACTGGTTCTTGAGAAGAAGTTGTTTAAATGCAAAAGTTAACAGACGGAAGACGGACGTCGACGATGGACGACGTCGACGGACGCCGGACCTTTGGCTTATAGCTTCAGGGCAGGTGAGCTAAAAACCAGCATCTTGATAATGTCGTCTTCAGTGTACTTGTTATTGGAATCAGAGTGTTCCTTCACAAAATACGGTTCTTCATGACCTAACTTTAAATATTTATATCCGTTCTTCGGAAATTTTTGGCGATATGTGAAAATGGCGGTTTATTCGGATGGCGATATATATATAATGTTTGGAGACAACATCTTTCAGCAAACCGTCGGCATTCCTATGAGAGTCAATTTTACCCCTTTATTGGTCAACATGTTCCTTTATTCATATGAAGCAGACTTCATTCAGAATTCTCTGAACAAATCTAGAAAAAGATAGCTGTGTCCTTTAATTTGACATTTAGATATATCGAGACCGCTTTGTCAATTGACAATTTCACACGCAGACACCAGAGAATCAAGCACATCCGCTTCCTACTTGGACCTTTTCCTTAATATAGACACAGATGGGAAATTAAAATCCAACTATGTCAAACGAGATGATTTCAGCTTTCCCATCGTCATTTTTGCCGCATTTAAAACAGTTATACCCCACTATCGCCTGTATATGGTGTTTATATCTTGCATGTGATCCGATATGTTCACAAGGATATCAGGAAATATTGTTGGTATAATGACATTGTTTATCGTAAAATCCATACAACTTGGCGGGGCAGAGTCTTATGAACCCTTTTTTGACCTGGACGAGTTTAAATTTTAGGTAATAAAGCATAATATTAAAATTACATTGACTACAGTTACCGTTCCTAATTGTCCCCATTCAGAAGAGAGTATCCAGTGAGGAATAAGACGTTTTTCCCGTGCAGCTTGACATAACCGAAAAGTGAATAGAATATCATCCGTATGATAATAAAAAGGTTACTCTACCCCGCCATCTTATGTGAATCGGACAATACAATTACATATACTTTATTTCACTAAATAAAATGATGGGGTTGTTGAGTCGTCTGTACCAACTGTGACGAGGATTTATTCCTCTTATTTCATTTAAATCTGACTGTTGACTCATAACGGGTGTGATCAGTCAATAGGGGATGCTTACTCATCCATGGCACCTGATCCCACCCCTGGATTATTAGAGATCCGTGTCTGCCAAATGCTAACCGGAATTGTATATTGTCTCCTAAACACCCTTAAAGTTGGTACTTTGGTGTCGAATTTGTAATAATATCCAGTCCATGAACACTACAACTTAGAGATGTTACTCTTGTACATGCGTAGACTGACTCAGTATTAAAATCTCAGTGTGCTGAAGTCAGGGATGACAACGATGAGATGACCCTGAGAAAGCATGCATTATCCTTATGATATACAAATTTGAAAACTCAAGTAATCAATATTTCACACACACACACACTGACCAAATCAATACAGCAGGCTTAATCGGACCAATGGATATCCTTGGATGTTGCTACCATATTATCCTCTCTCTCCCTCTCTCTCTCTCTCTCTCTCTCTCTCTCTCTCTCTCTCTCTCTCTCTCTCTCTCTCTCTCTCTCTCTCTCTCTGTTATTGTAGCCAGACACCCTGTATACTACCATAGTACATGCAACTTTAGTACATGTATAATCACTGTGATGTAATCAAAATTCGAACATTTTGTTTGTTTAGCTGTTAATGACGTTACCATCATATCCGCATCTGTTCAAAATAACTCTCTAGCTACAAGAGGTACTGAAAACGCCAGAATACAGAACATAACTGACTCTAAATACGACATCGGAAGGTGTGTTTTAATGAACACTCCTTTCATTAAACAAAAAATGACCATTGAAACATAAAAAAATCATTGACAGTGATGAACTGAACGACACAGTGACCGTAATGATGCCTTACATCCGGATTAAACTATCCAATAAAATAGTCTCATGGAAATGTACAGGATGCACTTAACGCAATGAAAATGTTTGACTTCCATTCACATTTGGATTGGAGATAGAATTTCGTGCTGTCTTCAACATTCATGAATGAAACTCGACATACTTGAGTATTTGATTGGTTTGTCTTTCAACATGCTCAGTGTGTCCAATAACATCAGCTAGGGAACTTCGATGATGAATGATGACTGAAGGACTTTGTGACGGCATCAATATTTCAGTATAAACCAAACACAAAAGTACATTTATTCCACAAGACAACGAACTTTGGTGTGAGAAAGAAATCATTTGAAATGTATCTCTGTGCTGTATTTTTGATAGCGTGTGGTATTTCTGGGATTTTATCGACAACTCAATTAACGATGCCGAATTTTAGAGTAAATCCAAAAGAAAGATATGTAGTAAAAAAGAGACAATTTTCATCTTATGACAGCTGTGAAAAAAATATTGTAAGGCTATCAGTTTCATACCCTGGATGTCGATCAAAATCTCTTGTAGTCACCCAGTGTAAGGGAACGTGCCATTCGCGATCTGTTCCAGAATGGCGTTATAATGAACAGGAAGTGCGAATGACAGAGTTCTGCACGTGCTGTAAACCTCATGATTCAGTTAGAAGAGTATTTCGTCTTACTTGTCCATCACTGCGAAATAAATTCATGTATTTTCGCATTTCGTTACCCGTTGACTGCGCATGTCGGCCGTGTTCGGATGGCCGTCCGTCTGCCGAGCAACCCTACGACTATGATATATAATCTAACATTTTCTTCCTTTCACTGTCGGACAGTAGAAAAATAATTTTTGAATGATATACTGGAAATTAACTGAAGAATTTGGACAAATGTTATTGAATATTTTCAAAAGACTATAATGTGTTTGGTCTAATGTATATTTTGGTAGCATTCAATGACTATACAAAGTATGAATGTTGCTTAATCAGGATTTCATCAACTGCGGACTCACGTCAGGTTGGACAGTTCGTCAAGAAAATGCTTACCCTTCCATGGCATTGATCACAAATCTGGATTTCCAATGAATCCGTGTTTATGGACAACTCATCTTGTTGAATTATGCCCCCAGGAATCGGATGCTGCAGACATTATGTCATGTTTACGATATCAGCTACCAAGGAACAGTTTACTGGTATCTAGGAAAATGGTAAAACCATCATCTTTCATTCTTGTGGTTTCGGAAACCTTTGTGTTGAGAACTAAATTTATATATATATATATATATACATGTATTGTGCTGAATGTTTAAAATTATTCTAGAAAACAAAATAGAAAAAACTCCAAACATTACAAACAGGTGTTATATCAAAACTGTAAATTTAATATTTTACAATTTATCTAGATAAATTGTAAATATTAGATTTACCATATTTCATATACAAAGGTATATAAAACACATACAATTTCTTAATTTGTCACCAGAATTTATTTTAAATCTTGTTTGAACAACAAAACAAGATATTTACATTAGAGTAACTATATAAGTGTAAATCCACCTCCGTGGAAAGTAAATCTATGTATAGTATTTTATAGCATTGTAAGAAACAATATGTATTTATGAGGTATATATACAAAACAACTTATAAAAGGTAGGTACCTGTTACTAGGGTATATATATATATACAGCATGGTGACAAAAGCCTTTCCTTTTTCCATCATTTTCTTCTTTATCTTATATAAAACCAACAATTTTTGAATGTTTATAGAATCATAAAATCTGAACAGAATTTCACAAAATTTTACAAAATTAGTTAAAATAAATTCACATATTTATGAAATGCATACATCTTAAATTTACTCCATATATATTTATGGGAATATTTAGGTTTTAGCCATAGAGAATTTTTAAATTTCCTTACTTGTTCGTTATGTCTATTTAAGTAATCTCTGTTCGTGTAAATAATTTTGTCTCTCATAAAATCTATGAGTATTCAAAATATGCAGAGTAATTATTTATATTTTAGAATAGGTTCAAAATATGAATAATTTGCCACAGATAGAAATGTTTTTATTTACTTTCCACTTAAATTCATGGATACTATGAACATTTAAAAATTGTTGGTTTTATATAAAACAAAGAAGATAATGATGGAAAAAGGAAAACATTTGTCCCCATACTGTGAGTATATATATATTACAAAACTTACATATAAGATACTAGATGTGGCACCATACAGGATTGATTCTTAAAAGAACGGTATAGATTTGTATACAAAAAACGGGTTTACACAATCAGATTTCTCTATTCAAACCTACAATTTATGAGTCCAATGGTATTGGAGATAGATAAGTAACAATGTTTTACCGTGTGAATCCTTTTCAGATTTCTGTATAATGTTATGACAAGAAATGAGTGCTTATTCCACTGTTTAGAGATATTACACTCATACTATTATGAGCATTGATCAACTTCCAAATGTAATATCATGATTTTCCTTGAGGAAATAAAGCTTAAAATGTACATTACTGTTTTTCATTTACTGATGTGTTTTAGGTACACAAGATTATTATAGTGATAAACTGGTATATTATTTAAGACATCACTAAAAACCTGAAATTTAAAACTATTTACCATCATATAATATTATTCTTTTCATCAAATCAACCGAAGAATGATGCAATGTTTTTCATCACCATACAGGTGTGTTATAACATTATTATGCAGGTAAATTGGTAAAATGTAATGAAGATTGTAACAAGGATTTTAGGAAATAATTTGTTTGTGCTAATGATGATCTGTTTCAAATGTATAAAAAATTGCTGATACACTTTGATCATATATAAACTATTACCTAATATGTAATATGTAGTACCATTTCCTGTAAGACAAAAAAATATTTGTGTGCATTTAATCTATAACTAATACCGTCTATTTAACTATTGATAATATATATATATATATATATATATATATATATATATATATATATATATATATATATATATATATATATATATATATGAATCATGATGTATTTAAAAGTCCTCAGAAATACAGAAGTGATTCGTACTCTTTCAAAAAGATAAGAACACTAAAGGAATGGCGATGTATAATTTCATCAAGTGCTTTATTTTCAATAGATCTCAAAAGATAAAATTACATCTGTAATATATTCCATTTAGGGTGGTCCTATACCAAGTCTCAAAACATTTGACTATAGCTATAAGAAAATCATTCATCATCCAGCTTTTCATAACCATGCATTTCATACATCCTTACAACTTTTACACACATAACTTGTTATATGATCAACACATTTCTGCATATCTTTGATTTTTTATTTTAAATGGGCATTAGCTTTATTTACCAAAAACATTATTTCGATTTTTTTCTCCTTTTATTACTTGTACTTGATGTACAATAACAAATTAGAGCTATACATAGGCATATAAAATCTTATCTTCCTATATACATGTATTTTGTGAAAATAAGGTCAGGTCCAGTGTTGTATGCATATTCAAACAGTAAAGTTGAATTAATCAATTACAAGTGAATAATTGCCAGACTGGGTCTTTCAAGCAATTTTCACAAAATATATAGGAATATAAGAATATTTATGCCTGTGTATATCTCTTTTTTGTTATTGTATATCAGTCTAAACAGTAAAAAAAAACCCACAGCTAACGCCCCTGTAAATCTGATCGAGAAATGTTACTGCCTGGAAATAATTCACTGGAGTTTGAGTATTTGGTTACATTTGTACATTGGAGTTACAACATCCAGATAACTGTATAAAGACACTAAAGACATTACAAATTTTATTTAAAAACGTATCCCCTTTTAACAGGTATATAAAGAACATTAATTTTCAACATGATTCCATTGAACAAGACGTTAAGAATATTACACAGTGTGGTAATTTTTTATATAAAAGATATCATACAAATGAAGTCCCATTACCATGCTAATCCAAGTGAAAAACTCACAATAACTGCTTGGTGCAAACACACAATACAGTATAAACACTTACTTACAATGGATCACATAATGAGTTATACAGCACCATATGAAATATGATTGACATACGAAATGTACAAGATGGCAACTTCAGAATTTCTTTGTACATAATATATTATAAACATAATACCAAAGTTATAATGCTCAAGACGATCGTTTCTGTCAATTAGAGTTCATCAGTTGAGCTCCAATTTAAAATGTATATGTGTTTTCTAAATAAAAAGTGGTATCATACAAGATCAAAAAATAAATCTAAAAGTATAGCCGAAATCCGTCTAAGAGTAACCACTGTAAAAAGATGACTATCCCATTTTCAGAAAACTTTGGAATTTAAATGGTGTTATCAGTGCCAAATATTACTTTAGTATAATATTATCAGCTGGTACCGAAATACCAGGTACTAGGTTTATGTATACCCTCAAGGACTCGAAAGGTATAATACAAAACAGGTTCATACATTTTTGTTAACCGAGTAGTTTTCACGTGCAAAGTAGTAACAGTTCAAGGTCAATGTATATGTACCATACAATCAATATAATATGTAGTAAATACGGATTCATGAAATGCCTCATGACTACACCTTCAGTTTTTTTTTTTAAATTCAAAATTGAGCATTCAACAGGGATCAAATGTTCCCTGATACAGGTTAATTTCAAAATTGTAGTTATAGGTTTTTACTACAAAAATTTGTTTTAAAATTCATATGTTGATCACTTGTTACTGCTAACCACTTTCAAATTATTGCTATTTAAATAAAAACATTAACACTTCAAACCTTTTTAAAAAAGGTTTATTCATCTCATGCTTTTAACAATTGTGCTTTTTTCCATACATTGCAGCTGTAAAAAATACAGGGTAAATTTTACACACAAAGTGTGGCAAAATTATTTCAGTCAAAATATTGGAAAAGGACTGTTTACAAGAATGGGTCTACAGGAATTAGAGGCTCAACTGAATGGGCCACTTGAATCACAGAATAAATATAGACTATATCAAATTTACTGTTCATTTTCTGTTTATCAAGTTAATCATACATTATAAAAAATCATAGAAAAAAACTTTGGTCTGTTGTACATGTATATAGATTTTACAAATATAAAGTGAAGACACAAATAAAAAGAGCAAAAACTATTCCCTACCATATTACCACACCATAAGAAAATAATACACAAACACATGTAAAAATAATGTTCCCAATAAAATCTGGAAGCCAGCAATATTATTACTACTATAACTTAATCAGGTTCATCACATGGCAAGTCATTGAAATATCATTGAAGGATACAGTCACTTTTTGCTTTAGTAATCTTTGTAAACAGAATTACTAAATGAAATGCAATGTTTACAGATGACAGAATGGCTGCCACTTTATATCTGAATTACAGAATAAAAGACTGCTGATGATACAAAGTTTGTATGTTTTATTATGGTAACTGGGGTTGTGTTGCCTGTGATGTACTAAACCTTTTAATGACATTAACATATGAATGGTGAAACTGATACAGGCCCAGAAACACATACCATGGATAGCAATGATAATACTCTCTTAGTATTTTTCGAGGATAGTTTAAAATGAAACCTGAGTTACAGCTAATAGTTTGTGTCAACTCTGCAGTACAAACAATGAAAATGAAATTATGGAAATGTTTTGACAAGATATACAGCTTCTCCACATCACACATCATCCTCAATCATCCTCACTTCTATTACACACTGCTGATAAAGATGATGAAGTAAACCACACATTAACAATGAGCAAATTTACAAAGGTATTTCGATAAACTATCATGGAAGCCCCTTATGATTCTCTTTGGCTGTCATAAAGACTGTCATTGTTTTTCTATGTAATTATCTTTTATACCTCAAAGACAAAAATTTTGTCAGTGAAAATGCTGAATTTGTTTATGAACTTTTTAAAAACACAACAGTAGAATACAAGCAGGATACAAAATTGAATTAATAGGTCATAATTTAATTTACATAAATAGGTTTGATAAAGCATAGGATTATACAACATACTTAAAATTGAATTCTAACATTCAGTTGTATTCTGATTAATTGAAAGCAGAGTAGAAAAATACATTGGAACAATATATCATTCTCCATAAAACTAAAGTAACCAAAACCTTCAATACGTTTATAAACATAAAATTTGAATCACCGTTGATTTCATTTTAACCAAATCAACAGTTTGGCAAACTGATGTAATGCAGGAAGTCCCTAAACAGCTTAAAACATTTTACTAGCAATCTAACACCTTGGCCTTTAGGAATGACATCTGAAAAAAAAACAGACTTACTGAACTGTGATTTAGGGCTTTAAATAAAATTAAATAGACACTTATTGTTGCAATAGGACAGCTGAGGACTTAAGACATAATATAGGAAGTCCAACCACATTTGTTAGACTATTTGATAATCACAAAGCCATTCCTGGGCATGACAAAGAAGTCCAAAGATGTTATTGACCTATTGCCAGCCAGAAGCTGGGCCTGCAGAACCAGATAGTAAAACAAATATGTTTAAAAAAAACAACAAAAAAGTTTGAACTGTGTTAGGTCATACATTTGCAGAAATCACAATGAATATAAATAATGATCGACAAAATAAAATACAAACGTAGTCAAGATATTGACAGCATTTGAAAATAAAAGCAAGTATGATAGACAGAAAGTCAGGTCTGTTGCAGTCCATTTATAAATAGGCCAAATACCCATAATGCACCAAACAGGAACACAACAGACCAAATTACATACAATTATGAGATAATAAAACTTATGCCCATAATCGATTCCTTCAGCTTAGATTGGACAATACCAGATTGGTGTTTGTTGATAAAAGTAAATGAAGAAGGCAAAACAACATCCATATATACATAACTGCATATATAACATATCTGTCATTAGTAGGCTAATATAAGCCATTAAATGTGGACGATATTATAAGATAAAGAAATGTAATTTTTTTTTTACAAATAGACATTGGAATGTACAAAATTCATAATGGAATGTATGAGTTTGTAGTTTGAATATATCTAAGTTCATAGATGAGAATATGTTTACAGAAATCATAAATTATGTACAATAACGTACACCGACAAGTATGAGCAGTGTTTAACCCTTTCAACCCTGCAGACCATAATGGACTGATCTTAAACAACAGAAGAGCATACCACTCAGTTACTCAGGGGTGAACGGGTTAAATTCCTTAAGATTTTGATTGCATGTTATGTGCATAATACATAATACGGATGAAATTAGTTCCCACTTTAAGTACAGATCGCAAAACAAGATATGTATCATACAAAACAGGATCAATGTTCTTTGTGCATTAATTTTCATAAATTATTTATCTCTATAGCAACAATAAATCAGATTTATCAATTTGCTATAATAAGATTTTTGATCCTACAGGGAAAGTTTCCTTAGATAATTCATGTATTTTTCTGACAAACCCAAAATATGTATTTGTTTGAAATAAGAATGCTATATGTTTTACTTAATGTAACAAATTTTGAGAAATGCAGCAATAACAACGAAGATTATCGGGTAAATATATTCACCTGAGCTGACCTATTTTCACTCAGAAAATCTGATTAATATGAAGATTCATTAGCCTAGAGATATAAACCTAGTGATACTAGGTAAGTAATACCTCTATAGCCTATACCTCATTATATTTCAAGATACTTTTTCTACAAAAAGATTAAATAAATTCTAATATTTTCAATAAATATTAACAAAATAAAATCTAAAGATTTAGAGTAATAACTAACAATTGAAAACTTATATTCTTTCCAAAGTCATTTTCACTCAGAAGGGCAGGACTTATGCTATTGCAGGAATGGATGACCATATTTTTCTGTGTATGAACAGGAACTGACAAGCACATGACAAGCTAATTATCTGGGTCAAAGCAGAACCTGCTGTATAAATAATAAGTTATATGAATGGAAAATGTACAATGTTATAGTGTCGGGTTTCTTAAAGACAGCTTAACAAAAATTTGACACTTTGGTATTATGTTAATAATATATTTAACTGATGATCATTTATTCAGCTTGAAAGCAAGAAACTTATCTGGTTTTTGCAGTGCTAAATGCATAAACAGTTAACTGAGGCATATATTTAGCACACGTCAGTGTTGTGAGGCAACAGTCAGCCGTTCAGTCCAATTCTTGTATTATGTAACGTTTGAATTATATTACAAAATTTGAAAATTTAAAGCTGTGAAAATGTGGTAATCAAAATATGACTACCTTTGGCTAAATGTTCCATGCTTGGAGTGCAATACAAACACGACTGACATTCAAGCCATAAATGAACCCATTTTATTATGTACTATCTGCTGTAGTATTTGTAGTATGTGCCAACTACAAATCACTTATTGAGCATTTGTAAATAAAACCCCTTTGCTCCATCAAACAAATAACTTGCAGAGAAAGCTAGAGAAACCATCTTGGACACACCTGAAGGGAAAACATCATATTTTTCTACCATCCATCTTGTTGATATAAATTTGTAAGTAACTGCCAGTAAGTATTTACTTTTTTCTAGTTCATTAAATGCAGACTTCATTGGCATTCAAAGTCCTTTGTTATATACAAGAACACTGTAGCCTCAACTCCACATTTCAAACTCTCTAACCTTTGAAATCCACAGATATCACAGTCACTATATCTCTGCATGAATGAGTTCACTTCACCAGCACATGTATAAATACCGGTAAGTTCATTTTCTGAGCACCTTATTTCAAGCACTGTTTACACACTGAGAATACCTTCACTGATATTCCCACCAATCACAGAACAATGAGCATTACATTCAAGTTAGTTTGCACTGAACCTTTTGGCCCAAAGTGATAATAATAAATACCAATTACCAGTAACACCTAGGGTGTCTAACTTTACAAATATTCACTGTATTTACATAACAATAATGTTCAAGCAATCCCTTATGAACAAACTATAATTTTCTGTATAACAGGGTGTCTTGTCTGGCCCAGGCTTAAATCATTCTGTTTGCCGTAGCCACTAATCTCGGGCATTTTAGTGAATTGGTAAGATATTTTTGACAACACAAGGCTTTCAACTAATATATGCTTATCAATTAACCCTTTAACCTTTTATCCTCAGATTTTACTCATTTTTTCCATGTTTCCTATACTGATTAATACAAAAACACACATTTCAAATTTCATAGACAAATTAAAGTTTTCTGTGCTGTTGTGCCTGATACAAGCTCAAGACCTTGTAACTGCAACCAGAAACAAAGGTTCCTGCTACAGATATAGAAAAAAAATTAACAGAAAAAGGTATCAGATACTTGTACAAGTTTAAATATGGAAAGCTGGCTATGGCAAACAGAACAATTTGTTGTTTTCTTATGTTTTGACAATGTTTTTTTATACTTTTTGGCAACAATACTTGTCATTTGAACACTTTTTTCTACAGAAAATCTTTAAGATTAGCAGAAAGAGTATGAAACTTCAAGCACAGTAAAATCAATCAATGTCACACAGATGCTTGTCAAATAAACATCCAACTCTACAGATCAGAAGTAGACATTTTACTAATGCGCATCATCAAAACTTCAACATGTGTCATTGACAACAGAGATGAACTAAGTTCAACACGTGTCCCTGTCAACACTGCTGAAAGAAGTTCAACATGTTTCCATGTTTCAACTGGGCTGGCAAAGATCATGTCCCATGACAACTGGGTTGAAAGAAGCTCAATAATTGTCCTTGAAAGCAGGGATGAAGGGTAAGCTGCAATTCTACATGTCTACAAATCAACAATGACATCATCATTACAGAGGAAAATATAAAGAATGCCACAAGCAACATTATGACCAATGGCTTTACAAATCTATTATTTACATAGAGTGTGTAACCCTATACAAAAATAAAGAATTTGGTTTTCTATCTCATTTAAAATTCAATAATAGAATATGACAACAACAAAACATAGATAATTCTCTGATAACTTGATGTAACATACAAATATACTCTTAAATGATTACAACAAAACCTAAGACTCTGTGATACGTAATTAACTTTAATATTGTCAGTCTCTGAACACTATCGATTCCATACACTGAACACTGTCTACATTATGCCTGCTAAATCTCCAGATTCTGGCTTCACAATTTGTATACAATTCATATGAAACAGTGTCCTATATGTTCACTATCCCACACTAAAATCTTTCACCTGAATATATTTTTAAATTCCAACAAACAATATTCTACAATGCGGCTCTGATAAATCATATTAGCTGCCAAATTTGGTGTCTCTTTCTCTGGCCAAATCAACGTAGGTCCAAACACTATTGCCACGTTATGGACTTGCATCCGATTCTCTTTACTGTTGTCAATCACACTGAAAAAAGAAAGTCATAAGTCATCAACTACCTTACCCATAATCAAATTAAAAATTAAAAATCATTGTAATTATCATAAAAGAGCTCCATTATAGAATTTCATAAAACTCTATCCTTCATTTTTTTTTTATAAAATTTCTTAAAAGTAAATAATTAATTTTTTTTGCCATGTTTTGAAAATTGCACAGCACTTAAGATGAATGGAGGTGTAGTAAAATCTATATAATTTAGGGTGCAGTCTTGTGAACCCTTTCTTGACCTGGCCGAGTTTCAATTTTAGGTAATAAAGCATAACGACAATAAAATTACACAGGCAAGAGTACCGGTTCTTACTTTCTCCATACATGTACCTATGAATATCCAGTGAGGTAAAAAGTTGTTTTCCCTTTGAAGCATGTCATAAAAATGAACATTGTAAGATTTATTAATCTTTTAATTTGCAAAATTTCATAAAAAGACTTACTTGAGAAGATGTATAAATAAATGTTTCATTGTTTCATAGTTGTATTTAGGGAGTGTGTTGACAAGCTCTCGGACAGCCTTCAGTCTGTCTACATTCTTTTCTTTACCTAAAAGTAAATATATCGATAAGCATGTTTTTCAATGAGTAACTTCCACCCATCAATCAACAAAATTGTTACAATACATCACCATGCTAACAAGAGATATTTATCTAATCTATCTAACTTGTATGTCAATTGTTATAAGATAAATAAAGATTACATTTCATAAAACTAAAAAGTCATCCATTTTAACCTTGGGAGATAGGTCTTGTCTGCTATTTGATTTCAGCATTTTTCTGGTGACCTTAAGTGGGAGGAGTTATGTGACCTGTGTTTGAGTGATAGTTACCAATACAGAAATTAACAAAAAAAGATGCTGAAATGTCCTATAACTATAAAAAGTAAACAGCAAAATAAGCATGTTTATCTAGATTGTAGAAGAATCTGACCGACCATTGAACGTTGGTGCCTATGGGCAATGGTCTTAATTGAGAAATCATATACAGTCAAAACTACTTATGTTGAAATCAGTGATCTCGATTTACCCGGTCATCTTGAGATCAAGTGCTGGTCCCAGCAATTTTCTTCTATATCTTACTAAAAAAGACCTGATAACTCCAGATCGGAAAAGTCGAAAAAACCACTAATGTCAATGTTAAAACATGGTCCTGATACTTACATTCAATGTGAAATTGACCAGATATCACGAGGTTAATTTGTTTTACATCTTCATTAAATTATCATGTGATATGACTAGTGCTGAAAAAATGTCTTCTTTATTGTTGTTGTTTTTTATTTTTTAGTACATATAATGAATAAAAATCTTCACAAAAATTCCGCTTTACATAAGATATATATGTAGGCCTTCAAGTAGGCCCTCTGGCAATTACCAAGATGCTTACAAAAGGAATCAGGATTCTATTATAGTGGCACACCTTTTACATAAGGACCTGTTTATCTCGGTTTTTTTTACTTGGTCCCAATGACTTTGAGAAAATGATGTTCCATTATATCATGCTCACATCTATAATAATTATCTTAATTACTTTTACAATGGAACTGAAATTCTAATTAAAATGATTAAGCTTGAAAATGAAAAGCGAATAAATTCTGTTATGTTGAAATGATAACGTTACTGAGTTTTTTCTTGCATTTCAAAAAGAATCAAAGATTTTTCTCAATGTTAGAAAAACATGATGTGCTTGTGAAACACATATGCCCCCAGCCCCTATGTTTCTATGCTGGCAAATAATATGTATACTTTTAGTATTGCAATGTCCTACATTTTGACCTGACCCCACCCCACCCCAAAGGGCATGTGATGTCAGTGAAGTGTGAGCAACTCTTAGATGAACTTACAGTCTAAGTTTGGTTACTGCATCACAATCCAAACTTGAAATATTGCACTTTATATGTAAGTGTGACGGAATTACAGACAGACACACAAACAAACAGACGCACAAACAGACAGATGGACATTCCAAGAACTAGATACCCCTAGTTGACCTATTAGGCCAGGGGCATAAAAAACAATAAATAAGTCATTTTAAATGCTTTGTGAGACAAAATGCTAATGGTAAAATGTATTTGTTAATATAAATTAAACCGTTAAGAGAAATAACCATAGCTAACAAAGAAATCAGGAAATTTAATATAGAATGGTTAATGAAGATTGACAATTAATTGTGAATTCTATGTCAGCAAATAAAACTGAAAATTGCAGAGATAAAGTTTAGAAAATTATATAAACCATGAAAAAATAGAGAAAAACTGTCGAACAAACGTATTTTCTTTACAAAAGGATGAAGGCAATTTGTTCAACATCTTCTAGATATATCAGAAAAGAAACTAGTAGCTAAATCAAAGTTAATAGACAAAAACCAATATATTGTACAATGACAAAGAGATGGACACTCCATACTTTAATATAGTATAGTATAAAGATGAACAGATGGACCAATCCATCCTTTAAGATCGGGTTAAACATTGGCAATTGATAATACCTATATTAGTCTGAATATTTCCCCTTCATTTTTTCGTGTTTTTTCTTTTTTTTTTTTTAGATGAGGCTGTTAGTAATAGAAGTCTGATCACCCCATGATAATATTTTTCTGAATTCTAAAGTAATTTTACTCATTCAGTGCTCTGAATGAAATGATTTCATAAATTTCAGCAAAGATCTAGAAAAAATTTGTTTCTGTAAATATTTAATAATATCACCAAAAAGAATTATGGATCAGAAGTTTTTCATCAAAATTCTGCAAATTTTAATTATTTTTTTTATAATTTTTTTTTCTTCCATCTCAGAAGCGTAAATAAATTGATCAAGTCCTAAATCTCTATTCAGCTTTTATTCTGATAAGGTACTGAACGATTTCAGAAAATGTTTTTCATGAGGGCAATCAGTATCTTAGTAATGTAACATTGAAGGTAATAGATTTACAGGCATATGCACAGAAACACAGGTATTTACATTAAGGTGTTATTTTTTCACGTTTGTTTGATAGCTGTTTTACATCCTGTCAAGAATTTTTCACTTGTATGTATATGGTGATGTCACCAGTTTTAGATGAAGTGCTACAAATTTTGGTCTGTGCTATGGACTGACATCAATGAAGTAAGGGTTCTTTCATGTGCCACGCCTTCCATGACAAGGGACTTTGGTTTTAAGACCCAGGATCTTTATTTCGTATGCCAAATGCTTGGCCATGAAACAGTGACTACCATTTTTTTAAGTCTTTGGTATGACCTGGTACCGGGTATCGAACTTTGTACCTTCCGCTTGCAAGTCTAACATTCTACCCGTAGACAACTGCAAGCAGTATAGTTTTCCACAGGTGTTCACATTAAGCTATTATTTTTACACAGTTATTCACACTAAGGCATTATTTTTTCACGGGTATTCACATTTTTACACAGGTGTTCACATTAACGTATTATTTTTACACAGGTGTTTACACAGGTAATCAGGCCTCTAACACAGTGTCCTAAGCTTTATCATATGATTTCCTGTTACTGACATTAAGTATTTTTCCACATACATCAGAAGGTCCAATGACATATAGAGACTCCACAATGAGTGTTAGTTGATTATCATGTGCATCTAACTCAAGTTAGTTAATTTTCAAAAAAGACACAAGGTTTACCATTACTATGTCAAAGGAAACCCAACATAGTTGGAGACTTCAATAATGAACCCCTTCCCCCAAATCCAATATTTCCTAAAATATTGTAAATCCCTCATGTTTAGGCTGTGCTTTAACTCATCAGCCCCCCCAAAACAATGGACTCATCTGTAAATCAATGAGTTAGACCAGTCTAAACATGTCTTTAGGGGTGACTGAGTGATAGTGAAAAAATTCAAAGAGAAACATTACAACATATTTAGCAGAAAGACATTGAAGGCAAGCAGACTTATACAACAATAGCTTTCTAATATTTATACTCCAATATTTCAGAACAGACTCTGGATTATAATGTTTTCTTCTTGTAAACAACAATACCTCTTTTACAGACATTTAAGCCTATAGCTTTTATCATAATGCAATTCCACACTTTCCTATGATCTTTTATTTGAATAGTGTTTTACACCACACTAAAAATGTGGTTATTAGTCAGTTATATGGTGGTGGCCAATTTTTGTTGGTGGAGGAGATAACCTGGTTACAATGTACCCAGGAAGAGACCACCCGCCTTCCACAAGTAAACCGACAAACTTTGTCACAGAAATCATCTTAGGTTCCAGTGGGGCTTGAACCTGAGCTGACAGGAAGTGAGAGATTTCATGATTTAAAGCGCGATGCTCTAGCCACGTGGCCACGGAGGCTCTGGCCATTTTCCAATGATCAGGACAGTTAGTAAAGTACCCCTATTGAATCACATGATCGTTTGCACTATGAAAATCTGATAAAGAATATAAAACTGAACACTGAAAATCACACAGTTATATTGAGAAAATTTCTTCTGTGGGAAATTCAAAGAAAATTGTTTACATGGAGTTTATACATAGGCATAGATGGTTATTTCAGACAAGATTTAGGATACTCACTTAGGCCAGGTACTGAGTATAAAAATATATGATAAGTATCAATCATTCAGTAATTCTAGTCAATTCTTTTCTCTTCCTTCTATTATCAAAATTTATTATGAAAATTCATGCAGTACCTTTACAATTGATAGACAATATACCCAGGTGTACTCTCAATTTATAGTAAAAGAAATAGCTCTTCTGGTTACGGAGATAAGAAAGACAAACCTGATTATACCAAGTTAAACATCATTAGATGTAAAAATAACTTCATATGGGAACAAACAAGGTGTGTTTGAGAAACACTATGCTCCCCAGAAATAATTCATGCTCCCCAGAAATAAGTCACTACTCATGAAGATTTTAAAGTCTCATAACTCTGGCAAATATCACTGAATATTGGTCATTATAGTCATCCTAAATCTTAATAACTCATTCACCCCTAAAGACACATTTGGACTGGTCTAAATCATTGATTTACAGAGGAGTCCATTGTTTTTCAGGGGGTTGATAAGTTAATATAAAGCATCATATTAAATTCGAATAATATCTAAGAGAAGTAATTTATTTGAAAGAAATCAAAATTCATGTACTACAAACAGACAGACAGACAAATATCCAAACAGACAAATAAACAGAGTAATAACAATATGGCCCAATTTTTTTACCTCAGGACAGACACATAAACATTTTCTTGCTGGTACATTTGTATTACTAGAGTAAAGAGATATTAATTTTATCTTAGACAGCAAAAGTGAACTAAGCAAGATCTTAATCTCTGATTTCAATATTCCTTTCTCAAGGTTTATCCAAATTATCATTTGGAAAGAAAGCTATTTTCCCCCCCAAAATCCAGGGTCTCCAGAACAGTAAAAGTGCATTCAGTCGAAATCAAACTTGACCTGTGCTTTTTGTTACTTAAAACATTTCCATTTGGAAATAAGACTATAGGAGAAGTTTAATACAGACAAACAAACAGACACACAAACAGAATTTAAACATCAAGACTGCTAACGTGAGAATATTACTGTTAGATACCTATCAGCTAGAGTACTGATTATCCCTTCATGAAAAAGTCAGATATATTTATTACAGACATTTACCAGTAACATCCATTTCACAAAACAATCAAAATACTTTTACGATGCTGCATTTGTTTTTCAATTCTCCTAATCTGGCCATGGAATATTACAAAACTTTAATATTTAAACTTTTAGCTTCTAATTTGAAAGAATTTCTTTTTAAAGACATTTGTTAACAATACATAGTATTTACGTATTGTAATTAACAAAATACAATTTTAAATTGCCTTCATACAGATGATATATTTAAAGTTTTCAAAACCTTTTCTGATTCACATACTTATCTAAGTATGATTAATGACAACAGACATAAAACTTGTTTGATTTTCATACTAAACAGAAGTCATTTTCAGTGTCTTAAATATACATAAAAGATCATGTCACACAGAGAGAAACATATACCTGATTTCAGTTGGAAGAATGCACATGTAAACGTAAATAAAATATTACCTAAAGCTGGGATAAACTTGTCAAAAAGATTGTAAGTGAAAAGGGGCTCCTTAAGTTCCCGGAAAAAAAGCTTCAGTGAACCAGTTAAAACATGAACATCCCATAGCGAGTCATCCTCTAAATTGTAGCTATCTGAAAAAAGAAAATAATTTACATTGATCAACACATACTTTATATGAATTTATTGTGTCCACTCTGTGAGTGACTATTTATTGTATACTTTAAGTGACTAGTCATTATATATCCTCTTTGTATGCACCACCTATCTATCAAAACTCATTATGAATGACTATTATATCCTCTTTGAAAATGACAGTTTAACATATTTTCTTTGTGGCTATTTATCATATCCTCTTTGTCAGTGATTATCTATTATGTAAGTAATTACCTATCATATCCTTTTTGTCAGTGACTGTCATACATATTCCCTTTGTTGTTGATTATCTATCATATCCTCTTTGTCAGTGATTATCTATCATATCCTCTTTGTCAGTGATTATCTATCATATCCTATCCTCTTTGTCAGTGACTGTCTATCATTACCTTTTTGTCAGTGATTATCTATCATATCCTCTTTGTCAGTGATTATCTATCACATCCTCTTTGTCAGTGACTGTCTATCAAATCCTCTTTGTCAGTGACTGTCTATCACATCCTCTTTGTCAGTGACTGTCAATCATATCCTCTTTGTCAGTTATTATCTATCATATCCTCTTTGTCAGTGACTGTCTATCACATCCTCTTTGTCAGTGATTATCTATCATATCCTCTTTGTCAGTGACTGTCTATCATATCCTCTTTGTCAGTGACTGTCTATCATATCCTCTTTGCCAGTGACTGTCAATCATATCCTCTTTGTCAGTTATTATCTATCATATCCCCTTTTTCAGTGACTGTTTATCATATCCTCTTTTTCAGTGATTATCTATCATATTCTCTTTGTCAGTGACTGTCTATCATATTCTCTTTGTCAGTGTCTGTCTATCATATCCTTTTTGTCAGTGATTATCTACCATTAATTTTTGTCAGTGACTGTCTATCATATCCTCTTTGTCAGTGATTATCTATCATATCCTCTTTGTCAGTGACTGTCTATCATATAGTCTTTGTCAGTGACTGTTTATCATATCCTCTTTGTCAGTGACTGTTTATCATATCCTCTTTGTCAGTGACTGTCTATCATATCATCTTTGTCAGTGATTATCTATCATATAGTCTTTGTCAGTGACTGTCAATCATATCCTCTTTGTCAGTGATCATCTATCATATCCTCTTTGTCAGTGACTGTTTATCATATCCTCTTTGTCAGTGACTGTCTATCATATCCTCTTTGTCAGTGATTATCTATCATATCCTCTTTGTCAGTGACTGTTTATCATATCCTCTTTGTCAGTGACTGTCTATCATATCCTCTTTGTCAGTGATTATCTATCATATAGTCTTTGTCAGTGACTGTCTATCATATTCTCTTCATTAGTGATTATCTATCATATCCTCTTTGTCAGTGACTGTCTATCATATACTCTTTGTCAGTGATTATCTATCATATAGTCTTTGTCAGTGACTGTCTATCATATTCTCTTCATTAGTGATTATCTATCATTTCCTCTTTGTCAGTGACTGTCATTCATATCCTCTTTGTCAGTGATTATCTATCATATCCTCTTTGTCAGTGACTGTCTATCATATACTCTTTGTCAGTGATTATCTATCATATAGTCTTTGTCAGTGAATGTCTATCATATTCTCTTCATTAGTGATTATCTATCATATCCTCTTTGTCAGTGACTGTCTATCATATCCTCTTTGTCAGTGATTATCTACCATTAATTTTTGTCAGTGACTGTCTATCATATCCTCTTCATTCGTGATTATCTATCATATCCTCTTTGTCAGTGATTATCTAATCTATTCTTTTTGTGTCTAATATGTATGTATCTATATATATATAACTATTTCTAATATCTTCTTTGTGTAGATAAACAGGGAAAAACACAGAAAATTACGACAACAGGCAACAAATGAAAACAATTGACAACAGTTTGGAAATCATAAAGACAAGCAGGCTGTATTACACTTAGGATGCCTGATGACTTTTAGCCATCCACTAAAAATAACAGACAACATTTACATTAATGAAAAAGTTAGAATTAGATTTGATTATATCATTCTCATATTGATTGCTACATTTTATTCAATGAATAAAAATATAAAAAAACATGTAAAAAGTAACAATACATGTAAAAAAAAATTAACACACATAAAAATAATTAACAACACAAGTAAAAAAAAAAATAACATATAAAAATCACAGTAGATGTAAAAATAACAACACATGTAAAAAAAAATTAACAACACAAGTAAAAAAAAAGTAACAACACATGTACAAAAAATTAACAATATGAGGAAAAAAGTAACAACATATGTAGAAATATATATTTGTTCTACAAAGTGTCAAGGTTCTACATCTACATCGTAAGAGTTGATTACGGTGCACAAGATATGTACCATACTTTCAATGTCTACCCACACACTTACCCACTCAATCACCACTCTGACTTTCACCATACTATATCCCCTTTTGCAATGTACAACCAGGCCAAAATTTAACAACACATGTAAAAATTAACACCACATAGATATGACATAACTTTGTGTTTACTGATTTGGGATCATCAAACAATACTATACTGAAATTTTTTACCTTTTCGAACTTTTCCTTGACCCTGATATTGATTCACTATTCTACTAGCTCACTGGCAGAGTGTTTGTCTCACAATGAGAAAGTTCTTAGTTTCAGTTCTGGCAGGCTAAGACCAAAAGTGAGCATCAAATTTGAAAGTCATGTTTCTTTTTTTCTGTAGGAAACCGAAAACTGAGTTCCAAACTCAAGGTAGGAATAGCAGTTCAAAGAACTTTCACTGCTATAGAAAAAACTGTAGAACAGTTTGAAATAACTTGTGAAGTTTTCGTATATAATATAGGTGAAGCGGGGTTGTAAAACGACTTTGAGACAAAGAAAACTGGTATTTTTGTATCATCCAAATGTCAGGTTCACTATCAAATACCTAAAAATTTTCATCCCTAACTATTTTTGCCCTTTTACTGAGATAACATGTTCACCCATCTTAATTTGACCTTTAACCACTATAGTCTCAAGGATGGTGTGTATGGCTGTGCCTCAATTACATGTATTTAGCTTAAAATATTTTCTTTCATTTTAAATTCTCCCTCTCATCTAAAAAGCAAAACAGTGAGAATCAACAAGAGCACATATTTCCAAGTATACAGTGTTTTAACCTAAGAATTAAATAAAATTGTATAAATCTTCCTCACATGAACTGTCAAAAAATCTATGTACATGTATAGACTACTAAAAGCACTACAATTCTTAGGCAAGCTGCAGTATTTCAGTATCTCAATACAGTAAAATTTGTCTATAACGAACCCGGATCTAACAAATTCTTGGCTATAACGAACTAGTTAAAAATCCCCTGCAATTTCGCATATACTTACTATGTTAAATATTTGTGAGTAACGAATTCGGATGTAACAAAAAATTGTTTAAAACGAATCGGTTTTTCATGCCTACCAGCAAAAATACATTTGTTGTAAAAAATCTGTTCTCATATTGCTGTGTTGTACCGTACTGTACACAAAGTATATCCGAATGCGGCGACACTGCCTGGCGCTCCATCAGAGTATTCATAGTTTTACTTAGTTTATGTCTTTTAATCAATAGGTGCGTAAATGTTAGCGTGAACTGTTTTCAGAGTATTCTGCATTAGGTTCATTCAGTCATTAGATTGCCAAAATGTCCGTACCTCAAAAACGAAAGGGCCTTACATTGGAGACTAAAATTGGAATTATTAATGCTGTGGAGACCCAGAGTACAGTAAAACCTGCTATAGCGGCCACCTCTATATAAGGATCACCTGTCTATAAAGGCCAGTTTTGAAAAGTCCCTTTACTGCATACTTCAACTAAATTGAACCTGTGTATAAGGGTCACCTGCACATAAAGGTCAATATTTTCTGGTCCCTCGGGTGGCCCCTATATACAGGTTTCACTGTACATCTAAAAAGGACATCGCTGCTAGTTATGGGATACCAGCAAGTACACTTAGTACAATTCTCAAGAACAAAGATACCTTGATTAAAACTTTTGAATTAAGCAGTGTTTCGCCAGCAAGGAAAAAATTTAGATACTGTCAGTTTCAAAACATTGAGGATGCATTATTTGAACGGTTTTTAAGTGCCCGAAGTCAAAATATACAAATAAGTGGGCCTACTCTACTTGAAAAAGCAAAAATTTTTGCGGAAAAACTTGGTGAAAAAGAATTCAAAGGATCGTTATCATGAGGTTGATATAGATTTAAACAACATGTCAACATGACAGGTACTGAAAAACTAAAACTTTCAGTGATTGGAAAATTTCAAAATACTAGATGCTTTTAAAATGTGCGAAGCCAACAGAAAGGCCTGGATGACGAGTGAAATATTTATTGAGTGGGTCCAAGAATCTGATAAATCAATGACAAAGCAAAAAAGAAAAATTCTACTTCTTGTTGATAACTGTGTGGCGCATCCGAAAAATGAAAATTTGGAGAGCGTGAATTTGGCCTTTTTTCCGGCAAACACAATTTCTGTATTACAGCCCATTGTCCAAGGCGTAATTTACAATCTGAACAACAGATACAGAACAAGACTTATCAAGTGTTACTAGAGAACTTGGAGAAGACGTCAGATTTTCAAATTAATGTTCTAACCAATCAATCTCCTGCACGTTGCATGGTGAGAAGTGACAAGCGAGTGTATCGTGAACTGATTTTCGAAAACAGGATTTTGTACCCATCTGTGGCCTCTAGTGAAACGTCACGAGACTCAAGTGAGGAAATGGATGACATTCCTCTCGCCCAGTTAAGGGGTATTTGGAGTTCGTTGCCGATAAACACAACATCTTATGTGTCTTTTGATGAGTTTGTAAATATTGACAGTGACATCCCATGGTTTGAATGACGATGAAATAATCACAAGTGTACTCGAACACGACACTGTTATGACTGACAAGGAAGAAGACGTAAATTCCGAAACTGAGCAACTGGTTGATCTAACACAGAGCGTGGCTCTTACTAGCATTGATTATGTCTGTAATTACATTACGTGTTAAATGTCTGTAAGCACATTACGTGTAATATGTCCGTAAGTACATTATGTGTAATATGAACAGTGTTCGGATGGAAATGTTTGACAAACTGACAGATGTGGAAAATTTTATTGAATCACAGGTGCAAAGAAAACAACATAAAATAAGTGACTTTTTCCGTGTTAATTAGTGATTTAACTTGTAAACCTGGGGCATGTAACTGCCGTGTGTTCTGACAACATACGTGTATGTAAGTCGGGATTGAGATCTATTTATACAGTATGCGACTTTTATTTCATGTATCAATTAATATGATATAATTTTCCTATTTTTGTACACATGTTTTTGAATTAAAATAAAATTTAATGTATTACTATATTGTGATATGTGTTATTTATATGTAGCTTAACTTATCGTCAACATAAAAAGTTTAAAAAGGGTCATTAGTCATCCATTGATCTTAACATTTAGAAATATACATATAACGAAATACTGCTATAACAAATTTATTTATTGGTCCCAGGGATTTCGATATAGACAGGTTTTACTGTATTTATGTACTGTAAAAGTGGAAATTAAAAACACGACATTGTTTTTGTGTAAATTACCTCCGAGTGCCAGTCCAACATTTGTGCTAAGAATCACTGTTAAATACAGGACTGGTCAAAGTAAGGTGTGACATTGCGTAAAATACACCCACACATATGGTGTGTATTAGAAAATCGCGTAATTAACAACACGCGGAAATATCCACGTTTACAGTATGATTTCCTTAAAACACTTAGACTTGGACAGGCAGATACGCTGATAGCTGATTCCTGTATCCCCAACTTCATTGTGGGGTATAGTTAAACTGATATACAATATTACTCTGTTGTGTATTTGTCAGTGTAAAACCTGAACACTGCATCAAACCTCTGTTAGATTTGTGAATCATAAAAAAAATGAAACGGGAAATTTAAGAGAAATATAAAAGCTCACATTTGGAATATTTTCAGGGAATTAAAACAAAGACCATTTTTGAGATTTTGATGGAGATGGTTTGATGATAAGAAAATTATAGCTTTATAAATAAAAATCACTGAAATTGAAATTAAAACTTAAATACATTCACAATAGAAATTCAAATTTACAAAATTTAGATATGAAAATATATATATATATATTTCAAAGAAAATGATAAATAATGAATCTTCAAAATAAAACAGAAAATCTAAAATAAAGCTGTGATAAAGAGATAATCTAAGTAATAAAATGAGTATATTAAAATGTAAAGCACTTAGCCAAAATTTGGGGGAAATGACTACAGATTTGGACATGGCGGAATCTATGATAAATGACTCGATGAAGCATGCTGTCACATGACAACAATCTAAAATTAACAACAAATCACAGCAGAGGGTTACCTTCTTCTGGAACGTCATACTGTAACTCTACCAAAAATTAAAGCAAATCAAGATAATATGTGAGATTGCAGTTTGTATGCAATTGTAATAGGGGAGTTTTGACTTCTCAGATTGTCCGCCATTATTCTACATTTTCTGTGCTGGTATCACGTGACTTTTACTTTTGGTTAACCATCACTACTTCTGCTTTAGGTTATTTACATAGGGTACCAAAGCAAATGCACAATTTCATACAATAAATCAAAATGTCAAAAGATTTCACATCTGGTAAGTAGTTCAGATGTTATCATCAATTGGTTTTTGACCTAAATGGATTAGTGACAATCATCTTATTTTCGGATAAATGATCTTTTTGGCATATTAATGTCTTCAAAATTGACACGCCAAGTCAAGAACTTCTGAAACAAGCTCTTGCTAGTTGACAGAAGTGAAAAAACTCATGTCTGCGATTAAGTCTTCAAGATATTCCTTTTTCTTTCAGAAATGATACCAAATCATTCCACGTGCCAAAATTGTTGTCTATCTACATTTCTTTTCTTGATCAACACAAAGAAACATACCAGAAATCGTTATGGTTACATAAGTTGAAGCAGCGCACAAAAAATCCGGATCAAAAACGAGATTAAGTAAAAACCCAAAACTCCCCTATTAGATGAACAAAACATCGCAGTCTAGACAAGATGTACCACCTGAGGTAACCACAATCGTCTTGACTGATATGAGCTTTGTTAATTTGAATATACAAAATATGAGCACTCATATAAAGTTGTATAGATATTTCTAATATATACAGCAACATTTGTCTAAAGTGATGTAACAGACTATTTACAGAAACTATTTGAGCGTGCATGCAGATCAGGGCACAGATTCCTATGTGGAAATCAATCTATCAAAATACAGGAACTATCAAGGTGCTCTTTTAAGAATTTCTTTAAAAATTTATAAATATTTACATTTACTAGAAAGAAAAACATGAATTACAATTTTTTTATTAAAAAAAAATGCATCTCCAATTAAGATGCACTGGGTTAAAAAAAATGCTATGTCATCTAAGATGATTTGCGAGTTCCTTAATTCTATATTGTCTACGATGCTTTGTGTCTTCCTTTATACTATATTAAATACAGGAGTATGTGGAAGGTTAAGCTTTTGTGTTATTTTTTATTGTTTTTTTAAATGTCAATGTAATTATGATCATCTAAACAAGTAATTACCAAAATTATAAGTTTGTCCTAAATGAAAATTTTAACTCAAACACATGAAAATCTGAGAAAAAGCACTTTTAAATTTGGTATGTAAGGATATTTGCTAAATCTTATCATATAGAATATCTATAAACTCTCGATTATTTAACATGGGGTATGATTATTTATATTTAACACTATTTTCAAAATCTGACATCAGGAATGTTTTACGGTATGATCCTGATTCCATGAGTTCTGCTCTTGATGACTTTATTTCAAATGAAGATAATCTGTTACCACTCCATTTCCATCATGTGGACGAATGATACTGCTTGGTTTTTTCACAACAAGAGCACATGGCAGATAGTGCATTTTCCTCACATTACAATGAATATTTCTCCACAAATTTTGTCATACGACTGAAAATATCAATCTTCACAAAAAAGAAATGTGAACAAGAATGAATATCACAAGCCAAGAAGCGCTTCAATCTCACCTTGATCCACCTGGCATCTTAATTTCTGTATTGTAGCCATGTTGCCGCTAATTCTGTACAGTCCATCATGATCCAAACCTGAAAAAAAAACATAAGATAAAAGCAACTTGACTGATTAAATAATACAACATGAAGAAGAAATATATTCTTGGCAGATGGTAAACTATAAATAATTCTTATCAAACATAATCCTATAGTTCATGAAGTAGGACAGGTTGGTCATACCTGTGTCATGGTTCTTACCGCAAATGAAACTGACTTTCAAGATCTTTTCAGGGATATTTCATAGCGTTTTTCAAGCATTTTTAAAGCACTTTCAATGGGTATAATAGCATTGCATGCCAACCAAAGTAAAAAAGAAACACTATCAGCAAGGTTCTTTCATTAGTGGTCCTCAAAATACTGTTTAGAATTCCACAAAACACTATAGAGATCCAGCAGTACAGCATCACAAAAATGCTTTACTCAAATTGTATTATAATACACTAGGTGAAGTGTCTATATGATAAAGATTGTTTTTCTTTTTGTTGAAGTCTTTCTTTAGTGATGAATAAACATGTAAGAAGTAGAATTCAGGCACTCTGATGAAATTAATCAAGCATTTTGCATAAAAATTCATGCACTTTAAAAAGGTATTTTTATTTTTGAGCACTTTTCAAGGTTTAAGTCAATCAATATTCAAGCACTTTTCTGTGTGAACACTGTGAAGCATGGTTTCGGAAAAATATGATGCAACTATATCAGATAAATCACAAAGTGTAGAAATGTTGTGTATTGCAATATGAATCTATTTCAAATAACTGACCTATTACTAAGTCTAGGACACATGGCTGTCCATGTGCTGTTTTCACATCATTCAATTGTGATGTCATAATCTTACAAGTGTTTGACATGCCATTTAATTGAGACGTCACACTGGAAAAGTTTGCCAAAAGGTGCCGTGTCAGGCATTTGGGGAGAGGTCAATTAACATTAATATGAATGTAGTCACCAAAGCTAACATTGTTTTCACCTCATGGTTTTCTTGATAAAAAAATTGTTATAACCAGAAATGGACACTGTAGTTTCTAGTGTATTGCAAATTGTAGCATAGTTTTAATTTTAACATAATGTTAATAAAGATTTTAGAAATTGAGTCCTTGACTTTTCCTGGCCTATTTCCAGATAATTCAAATACACAAAAACCTAAATAATCATGACAACTTAATATGCTTACATTATCTTTTATCTCTGTAAATCTTGACCAAAATTTGAAAACAAACCACTGTTATGTACTTCCAATGGGCACCATACAATAATCTTGACAAATTATGTTATCTTTGAACTGTACATTTGGACCAAAATTTGAAAACAAACCACTGTTATGTACTTCCAATGGGCACCATACAATAATCTTGACAAATTATGTTATCTTTGAACTGTACATTTGGACCAAAATTTGAGAATGGTACAAACAAATTTCATGTATTATCAAAGCCTAAAACACAACAAGCCTGAGAACTTCAATTATCTTTGAACTCTCTGAGGCACAACAACCCTGAGAACTTCAGTTATCTTTGAACTCTCTGAGGCACAACAACCCTGAGAACTTCAGTTATCTTTGAACTCTCTGAGGCACAACAACCCTGAAAACTTCAGTTATCTTTGAACTCTCTGAGGCACAACAACCCTGAGAACTTCAGTTATCTTTGAACTCTCTGAGACACAACAACCCTGAGAACTTCAATTATCTTTGAACTCTCTGAGGCACAACAACCCTGAGAACTTCAGTTATCTTTGAACTCTCTGAGACACAACAACCCTGAGAACTTCAGTTATCTTTGAACTCTCTGAATTTTGATCAATGTTTAAGTACAAACAACTTACCTCTATTTTCAATGGCTACAACACACTTTTGTATAAACTTACCTCTATTTTCAACAGCTACCACAAACTTTTGTATAAACTTACCTCTATTTTCAATGGCTACCACACACTTCTGTAAAAATTTGGGTATCTTCGTCTTCTCTCTTTCACAAAGAAGTTTTAAGTGAGCACCAAAAACAGCATCTAAACAAGAGAAATGAGAATTGATAAAAAATAGTCTACCCTGCCTTAGCCACTCACTGTCTTCAACAACTTCCTGTCTAATGCAAATCAATAAAGTCCTTGTATGATATATATGACCTGATTTAAACAGCCACCTACAGCACACAACTTATAACACTCAAAAAAAATTTGTGACTTGATACAAACTCTTATTCATAAACTGATATGTCATGAAGATGATTTCTTTTTATTCTGTAGCAGATCAACTACAAAAAATATGTAATTTCTGTCCAACCAGTACAAAATGTGAAACATAAATAAGATATGTCCAACAAGTGAAAATGTGAAACCTGAATAAGATATGTCCAACTAGTGAAAAATGTGAAACCTAAATAAGATATGTCCAACTAGTGAAAAATGTGAAACCTAAATAAGATATGTCCAACTAGTGAAAAATGTGAAACCTAAATAAGATATGTCCAACTAGTGAAAAATGTGAAACCTAAATAAGATGTCAACTAGTGAAAATTTGAAACATAAGTATGTCCAACTAGTACAAAATGTGAAACCTAAATAAGATATGTCCAACAAGTACAAAATGTGAAACATATATATCTTTTATTTTAAGTGCATTTTGCATTAAATCAAACTCAAATAATAAGTCACTTGATTTAAGCAACCACCTGTTATATTTTCTTTGTTCTTATGTCTAATACCTTTGATAATTCCTTTCTGTTCTAATGATTCTTTTGTAGGTCTCTTCGTCATGAAATTAAACAAAAATAGAAGTTTTTTCTTCCTCTCCAACGTTGCCCCTTCTTCCCCACTTGAAGATGGATTTCTCTGTTTTGAACCTGCAAAAAACATCTACATTAATCTTTGTATATTTTAAACTAATTCAAACTAGGAAAAAACCAAACTGATGTATACAACAGCATATTTCCATCAACAATAACAAGAAATATTTTCATTGTCACTTAAATTTAACAGTCAAGTGAGTGACCATTACAGTGAAACCTGTCTTGTAAGACCACTCTAAAAAAAAGACCACTCATAAAAGTCCACTCTCAAAAAAGACCACTCTCATAAAAGACCACTCTCATAAAAGACCACTCTAAAAAAAGACCAATCTCATAAAAGTCCACTCTCAAAAAAGACCACTGTCATAAAAGACCACTCTAAAAAAAGACCAATCTCATAAAAGACCACTCTCAAAAAAGACCACTCTCATAAAAGACCACTCTAAAAAAAGACCAATCTCATAAAAGTCCACTCTCAAAAAAGACCACTGTCATAAAAGACCACTCTAAAAAAAGACCAATCTCATAAAAGACCACTCTAAAAAAAGACCACTCTCATAAAAGTCCACTCTCAAAAAAGACCACTGTCATAAAAGACCACTCTAAAAAAAGACCACTCCCATAAAAGACCACTCTAGAAAAAGACCAATCTCATAAAAGTCCACTCTCAAAAAAGACCACTCTCATAAAAGACCACTCTCATAAAAGACCAGTCCCATAAAAGATCACTCCCATAAAAGACCACTCCCATAAAAGAGCACTCTCAAAAAAGACCACTCCCATAAAAGACCTCTCTCAAAAAAGGCCACTCTCATAAAAGACCACTCTTAAAAAAAGACCAGTCCCATAAAAGACTAGTCCCATAAAAGACCACTCCCATAAAATACCCCTCTCATAAAAGACCACTCACATAACAGACCACTCTCATAAAAAAACCACTCTCCAAAAAAGACCACTCTCAAAAAAGACCACTGTCATAAAAGATTACTCTTATAATAGACCACTCCCATAAAAGACCACTCTCATAAAAGACCACTCTTATAAAAGACCACTCCCATAAAAGACCACTGAACATCTATCTTGAGAGACCATATTTCAGTGGTAGATGGGGTGGTCTCTCAAGACAGGTTCCACTGTACTGTAACAAATAATATTTCCACAATGACTCATTAAACTATTTATCTGGACCCGGTTGTATCAACGGTTCATTAAATTTAATGAAGCATTAAGCCTAATGTTTCGTTAAATTCTTAATGATTCTTTAGTTAATGGGTATATTAAAAGTTGTTGTATGAAACCTTCATTAAATCTTCATTAGTTAATGTGTTATTAAATCTGAAAGTGTTCATTAAACCTGTATTAAATGTGATGTCACAATGACGTAATGCTACCATGCACAGCGCACTTAACATGTTCCGTCAATTCAAAAATGGTTATATGAATGGAATTTTTCTTATTTTAAATTAGCTAACCAAAAGGCCAGCTAGGCTATTGATATTTAATACAAAATTACTTTTGATGCCCACCATTGTACCAAATGTTTGTTTATGTTTATGCCTTTTACCCCTCCTGGTGCATAGGCCCCTAACAAGCCGTCTCCATATGATTCATACGATTCCGAATGTGAGTGGCCAAATTTAGTGAATTTGATTGAGGTATGTTTTAAATATGAGTCAGACAAATAATGTATAGATATCGAACTTACATATAGCCACATTTTGCAATTACAATTTTATTGAAACGCGCAATTTCTACAACATGACAATGTGTAATTGAGGTATGACCTTGCATAAATTTGTTAAATTTAGCATCTACCGGTACATATATAGGTACATATATAGGTCTACCAGGGTAAAGTGGCACATCCGGGTTGAGTCAAACTCCAAAACATTACGGTCTACTTTCCAAAAATAGTTTGTACAGGTAAAACATATTGCCTTGCACGGACTCCATACATTACTGAATTTCTAATACTTTTGTGACAAGTTGCATGTCACCCTGTTATGATTCGATTTAGACTCTAAATCTCTTTCAATAGAAAATGATAAATCTTGACTTCATTGAAAAAAGACCTAGTGAAGTTAACATTATTTCTATATTCTGGAAGTCAAACTTTTAATATAGATCTAAGTATATATGTGGATAGATATACATGTTGTATATGTATTCCATTTACATCCACTCAATCATGAAATTTGGTCCCAATGCCACCATATTTTTAATGAACCAAACTTAAATTTCCCCGAGTGTTATTATCAGTTGGAGATCTGGAAATTTAATCACCGATAATAACCAATTCTTTATGCAGAATAAACGCACCATTTTTACTCTTTGAAAATACCTGGAGCCGCACCTGGGCCACCACAATTATATTATAACTGAAACATTGTTACGTATGGCGTAAATCACGATTCAAACCAAAACAACAACAAAAAGTTGGTTGGGCTCATTTTTGTAGGAGAAAAAATATTCGCAGACAGAGAGAAAGAGAGAGAGAGAGAGAGAGAGAGAGAGAGAGAGAGAGAGAGAGAGAGAGAGAGAGAGAGAGAGAGGTAGAGGTGTAATAATGCACAGAACAATACAAAATCATTTAAGCCTATACTCGCTAGATTTTTGTTTGTTTATTGTTGTTTAACCTCCCTATGCTCGCTAGATAATCATTGCAAGATATTTTTGCAATGGATAGGACTACTCATGCAGGAGAGTTGATACAGACACGGTTCGTTTTGTTTCCACAGAAATCACCATGACTAGATTAAATCTTTATCAAAGTATAAAAAACAATTAAATTAAATTAAATTAATAAAACAAGCCTGAAATAATGGTAGGGGGATGTTTCCCTAAAAAACTGAACCTTGCAGAAACAAACAGATCTAAATATTATTGTGTTAAAATGGGTTTAGTAGTAGACTATAGGTCCTGCTCCATCAGCAAATTCTGAAATCTAGTTTAAGCAATGGCTTAAAAGTGGGCCATGTCCAAATTTTATTTTAGAAGTATTTATTTGTTCACTTATTCAATTTATTTATCAGGTTAACCCTTTTCTAACAAGCATTTCCGATTATTATTAGACAAGAGTCAACCACTGAAAGTAACATTTACTCATAGACTTGTAAGCTTTTGTCGGGCACAAAATAGTGCTGTGACGCAAGAAATGAAATCAGATCTTGGTGTAAACAAATATGTCTCATCTGGATGGTGTAAGCTTGGCTTAGATGATCTTAGATCATACATATAGTTAATACAGCGGTAGATATATATGTTTTGTGTTTGAATTATCTTGTTTATACTGAGTTTTGATTATTTTATATAGTAAGACTATATTTAATGACTGTTTAATGGAGCCCCTTAGCTTCATTAAAGTTGGGAAGTTTAATGAAGCTTTAATGTAGCTTTAATGAACCGAACCAGTCATTAACTATTGATACAACAGACTTTAATGACGCATTAAATATTTTCAGTTTAATGAAGCTTTAATGATTCATTAAACTTTGATACAACTGGGTCCTGGACATTAATACAAAATCTCTCAACACAGACAAATATTGGACAACAAATGAAGTATAATGACTTTTGTAACAAAATTCAGTTATTTAACAAGATTCATTCAAATCTATGTGTAATGTTTTACACTGAGTTGTCCCCCTTTATAATATTGGCCTTATGAGTCTGTTGTGACTCTATTATTCAGACATTTACTTATTGATTTACTGAGTTGTCCCCCTTTATAATATTGGCCTTATGAGTCTGTTGTGACTATTATTCAGACATTTACTTGTTAATTTACTGAGTTGTCCCCCTTTATAATATTGGCCTTATGAGAGTCTGTTGTGACTCTATTATTCAGACATTTACTTGATGATTTACTGAGTTGTCCCCCTTTATAATATTGGCCTTAGGAGAGTCTGTTGTGACTCTATTATTAAGACATTTATTTGTTTATTTACTGAGTTGTCTCCTTTATAATATTGGCCTTATGAGAGTCTGTTGTAACTCTATTATTCACACATTTTTTTAATACATTCTGCAGATCCGCCACATGAAATCCGAGTTATTTTTTGAATTGCCTGTTGATTATTGGCAATGTTTCATGGCTTGAAGTACTCTATTATTGCTAAGCACTAACTTTTGTTTCAGTTAAAACATATTTTTAATAATGATATTACATTGTATTATAAAAAATCTCAGATACCGAAGTATAAATCAATAGAATGTCCAGGACATAGATACAAATCCGGTAAAAATGGACAAACACAGACCTCTTGAAACCAAAAGATTTCCAGAGGTTATGCGTTTTCATTCAACATGTATGCAGAATATTTTGATTCAGAAATTGAACACAAACGGTGTTTGTTCTATGTATTGTTGTTCATTTTCTATCATGAAATATTTTATGTACCGGTACATGGATTATATATTTATGTTCACACAAAAAAACAAAAAACAGTGTTGTGCCAACATCATAATGAAATACATTGTAAGGTCAAATCATTGAGTGCTATTTGTATGTAAGATTTATCTCCCTTATTGGTACGCTTACACTAACAATAACTTTTGTATCATGAGTTGTTGTAAATATAATCTGTGCTGTTTGTGCTTTTTTTTATCACTAATGGCTTCTTGAAGAAAAGAGGAAATGTCTTTGGAAGATAAAATTTGGATTCTAAAATAATTTCAAGCTCCATTAAAAGTATATGTTGTATCCAGATATATTCAGAAAACCCTGTAGTAATGTGTACAGTTTTGTCTGTAATATCTAGAAAATTGGAATTTTTTTTTTTATATATTTATTGTTGTTAAACTAAAATGCCATCAGCTCTTTTGTTTTTAGGAACATTTTTGGCCACCTGCTGTAATAACAGTGGCTGTAGATAACATCCCATACAATCTTCCATTATAGAGTTCTGCCGATACATTTAGCAGATATGTGTATCTGACATAAAATCTCAGTTGCAATTCTCATTAAATACCTCGTTTTCTTCACTTCCTATGTATGTATGGCAAATAAACAGTAAATACTTGTGTTTTTGAACAGCATTTAATTTGTCATTACCTGAATTTAAACCTAGTGCCCTTTACATGTGGAACCAAAGCTCTACCAGGGGCATGGATATATGCATTTTTGCATCTACCGGAACAAAAACATAACAGGTGGGGTGTCGGGCATAGGATTTCCACACCCCAGTCTACTACTATTACAAATGGTTGAACAATGTGTGTAGTCATGGTAATGATTATTTATTTTGGTATCTTGTAGTGTCTTAAGTGTGGTAAATATCACTACATTATAAAAAATTGGCACTACAACAAAGGACACATTACAATGTTGAACTATGACACTAAAAGGTTAGTGACGGAATACTGTATATGTCGATACAGAAAATTTCTGCTGTTCATTTTTATAAAAAAAATATCTAGAAACTCACGTCTGAATGATGGTTTTCTCTTCTGATCTTTAGAGTCATCATCTGCAATTGTCAGCATTGATGGTTCTTGGACGCTTGAGTGAACCTTTGAAAAGTCAGAAAACAAATATATATAAAATGGTCTCTAAGTAGATCATACAGATACAATCAGCTCAGGATATCAGTATTGATAGTTCCTGGATGCTTGAGTGAATCTTAAAAAAGTCAGAAAATATATACAGTGGAACCTCACCTAAAGAGCATCTCACTTAGGAGACCACCTCGCATTTCAGATCACAAGTTTTCAGTCTCTTAATATATATTTAATAAGAATAGAACATCACTTAAGAGACCACCTCACTAATCAGACCACATTGGATCAGTTGGTTAAGTAGTCTTAATAGCAAGGTTCCACTGTAGATGTAAAATAGCCGTTAAGTTGATCATACAGGGCAGCTCTGTGTAGCCTATAAATAGATCATACAGGGTACAGGGCAGCTCTAGGTATCCTCTAAATAGATCATACCTGGTACAGGGCAACTCTGTGTAGCCTATAAATAGATCATACCTGGTACAGGGCAACTCTGTGTAGCCTATAAATAGATCATACCTGGTACAGGGCAACTCTGTGTAGCCTATAAATAGATCATCCTGGTACAGGGCAACTCTGTGTAGCCTATAAATAGATCATACAGGGTACAGGGCAACTCTGTGTAGCCTATAAATAGATCATACAGGGTACAGGGCAGCTCTAGGTATCCTCTAAATAGATCATACCTGGTACAGGGCAACTCTGTGTAGCCTATAAATAGATCATACAGGGTACAGGGCAACTCTGTGTAGCCTATAAATAGATCATACAGGGTACAGGGTAGCTTTTTGGGTAGCCTCTAAATAGATCATACAGATGTCAGCATTGATGGTTCTTAAAATGTTAAAGTTAAAATACATCAGAAAATACAGAAAGCATCACTCATCAAATTGTGACATCTGTCATCTCTAGTCACTGGAACCTAAGTTGGTGATATGGAAAGTTTGCCATTTTAGCTATAAAAGGAACATTTCTTTTCCCTGAGACATCGTAAACAGGCTTTTTGCTCCTACTAAATGCCCACTACTATGTAACTTAATAATTCTCAAGATTGGCATAAAACATCGACAAACAAACATGCCACGTCTCTATAGCAACCTGTGAACACAAAGGTTTTTTTTTCATGCTAAAGTTAAAAATTTCCATAACTGTTGACTGATCCCTGTGTAAGATAAATCAGCCACATCCTGTTTATAAGCTTCAAGATCAGGTTATTACAATCATCAAAATAAGTACTCGTTACATATGGCCTTACCAGTGTTGATATAGCTATTTCCAGTTGTATATACCAGTTTTGTAATGAAATTTCATCTTCAAGTTGTAGTAAATATTGGTCATTATGGCTAGTAGTAAGCTGCAACAAAATACAATACAACTATGACTTGTAAAGATACAAAAAGGTCAATATTTGGTTGTCATAACATTTACTGTCTATTTCTCTCTCTCTCTCTCTCTCTCTCTCTCTCTCTCTCTCTCTCTCTCTCTCTCTCTCTCTCTCTCTCTCTCTCTCTCTCTCCTTGAAGTTGTCACAAAATCAGTCACTTGCAAATAAGAACTACTAGTGCTGACACCATGAACAGATATATGTGAAACATTGTTTCTTTCTGAGGGTTATTCATTTACCTAATGTTGTCAAGTTATCACGATCAGGTGAAACATTAGTGTTCTTAAAGTGATCATTTATTTTTAAAGTTTGACCACCAAAGGACTCAAAGGCCAAGTTGACCATATATCATTTTTTATAGTATCCTAGAAGCAAAATACAGTCAATTCATGAATTATCACCACTCAATTTATTGCCAGTCTTCAAATAATGCCACATTTTGTCGGGGATATTTTCCCTGCTATTCTGTCTTTCCATTAGTCAGAGTGACCGCCCCTCATAGCAGATATTGATTGAGATGTCAATTGTTTGTGTGTAAAATGAGAAGTTATCAATTGTGACATAATATATTTGTGTGAAAATGATGATGTTTTCTCACATAAAATCATGACGTCACAATCGATACCTGCTGACATGGGAGATAACTCTGACTAACAAAAAGACAGAATATAAAATTCTCTTTATAATGCCAAATTAATTATCACTATCTGCCAATTTATTTTTGGAACAAACGTCCATTTCAAAGAATTGAGTGTAAAAAAAACCCAAGTTCTAAGCTATTTTTTCATTCACGTCAAAAGAATAAGTAATTTGTTTTTTATTTCTCCAGCAACAAAATTTGAAAAATACCTTGAGCGTGTCACTTAAATTTTAAGTACCAGTACTCAAACCATTTTTGGGTATTTCTTGAGTTTTCTTCAAATGAAAATTAATGATTATCATTATTTACAATTGTATGCAAATGAATATATAGAATGTCCAGTTACAACATAACTTTTGCAAGTTTTCATAAAATCATAGTAAATTAGCCAAACTTGCGTGTTTTCTTAATTTGGTGGTGCCAGGCTGTGGTTCTATAAATACCTTTATAAGATTCTTTTTACTAGAAGTATCTCTGGGATTTTTCTCTACTTGTCCTCCAGGTAAAGGAACAATGAAGTCTGGTCTACCATGAGGAGATCCAGGTACACTTTTAGCAGCCCTTTGGTCTTTGTAAAACACTAAATTGGACCCAGATAGTTTCACAAAAGATGGGCCCCATTTTTTGCTGCGTGTAGAAAAATAAAATTGATGTGAAGTGTGAATTTTAAAAACCAGGCATAATCAATCTATCAAGTACCAATATAAAACTGCAGATTTCACTGATAAAATAAATATTATTCTGCAGCGTTATTAGGAATATTATATAAAGTATGAATCAAAGTAATGAAAATAACCAAATAAATACTGCATACAGTGAACCCTCTTTACAACGACCATGTTTATTCCCAGTTAGGAATGATGTTATATTGAATTTGTCACTGTAATGAATTTGATGTGGTGGGCATTTCATCATTAGCTCCAATGAGTATTATTTACGCATATATGTACATGTAAATAAATAAACTTACAACAACAAATCTTATTTTATTTCATACTATTTTCAACCTTTTAATTGTCATATTTATGTAAGTTAATATTGTAAACATCAATGCACAATTATTTTTTCGGTTGCCTATCGTAAATCGGTGATGTCGTGAAATGCAAGGATCATATACAATATGCCTGAATGTAATAGTATATCTCCTTATTCTGAGTTGAAAGCTCACCGATTGCCGATACAATTCTCTTAAAAATGCGTTTCATATTTAAAGTTTTACTAAAATGTCTATGGCTATCGCAAGTATTGAAGTAATTTGAAGATCTGCCATTGTAACCACAACGGCACAAACATGTAGCATAACGGAACTTGTCAACAATATATATTTTTTATTCATATATTTATTTTTCTTTTTTTTTAATTTGCACACATCTTGTATTTCTCTTCCTGTCACTTCAGTTCGAACGAAACCTACCGATTATTTATAAATATTAGGCCTACAGCCTACTGTAAATGTAAGGATGATTCAAGCGCTAATCATTAACACCTAGGCCATCACCTATTAGTGCAGATTAGAGAAAAATTGACGGTGTTATTGTTTTATTCACACAATTATTTTTAACCGTGATCTCAACCCTGAAGAAAATCAAGACTGAAAACAATAGCATGATCAGCAGGTGGGTTCTACTGTAATGTTATGCCGTTGTAAAGAGTTTATTTACATTGAGTTTTGTATATTTGTTCCCGGAATCTAATGTTGGAGTGGGATACCGAATATTCTGTTGTAATGAGTACTTTTTATGTACATGTACGTTTGTTCCCAAGCAATTCTGGTCAGATAATAAATATTCAGTTATAATGAATATCGTTGTAAAGTGGGTTCACTGTACCTGGAAATTTTGGCTCCTGTTTAATTAGATTAGAGGGAGAATTTTACAACGAAAGCTATATGTTCCAGCTAGATAACCGAAGCATGGACATACACACCACCCATAAGACTGTGGATTAGGGCAAATTTAAAACCAAGTGACTATATTTTCTGTCATAAAAGGGCAAAGATAACCAAGGGCAAAAATTTCCGGGTTTACAGTATTAGTATAAATCTTGTTGCTCCCTTACACAGTCTAGAATGTACAACATCAATGACACATATACCGTTAATAAAAATCAGGAGAAAATCGCAATAGACCCTTATAAAGCTGATTTTATACAATGAAGAATTTCATGTTGACATGGATAAATGGGATAAATGAATCTATTTATATCAGAATTATCTACTCACTCGGGAATTAATTGTAAACAAATAGATTTAGTCTTGTACCAGTCCCGTCATAATGATATAAAAATACAGAAACAGTACAAACTCATATTCCAAATATATAAAGAGAAACAAATGTTTCATTAAGATTCTGGCCTCTGTGGTCGATTGGTTAGAGCATTGCACTTTGAACCATGAAGTCTCTCACTTCCTGTCAGCACAGATTTGAGCCCTGCTGGAACTTAAGCTGACCCTTTTAAGAAAGTTTGCCAATTTACTTGCGGAAGGCAGGTGGTCTCTTCCTGGGTACAATGCAACCAGATTCTCTCCTCCACCATTAAAAACTGGCTGCCACCATATAACTGAAAAATTGTTGAGTTGTGGTGCAAAACACCAGTAAAACACAATTAAATTTTAATCAAGACTGAAAATGTTCATGTTTTTCAAGAAAAACAATTAAAAAAAAATCAGCCACAATCTGGTAACTTACTTTCTATGCTTTCCTCCTTCCATGATTTTTGCTTTATTTAGAGTAGCAGCAAGGCTCTCCTGCAAAAAAAATAATAATAATAAATATGAAATAATTGTAAATGGGCTGGGTCCACTTCATATAAATGGATACTGTTATAAATGTAGCAAGCTAACACACAACATCATACCTAACACAGTTAAATGACTTACAAGTACAGTGGAACCTTGCCTATCGAACACCTTACACAGAAGAACTCCTCACATTTTATACCACAAATATTCAGTTTTATGATGACAGGGGATGCTTACTCCTCCATGGCACCTGATCCCACCACCTCTTGGTTTCCAGAGGTCTGTGTTTGTCCATTTTTACCAGATTTGTATCTATGTCCTGGACATTCTACTGATTTATACTTTGGTATCTGAGATTTTTTATATATTTCTTGAACTTTTTTTTTTTAATAAAAACTGAATAAATCAGATACCACATCGCTAATAATACCACTTTGAGTCAGTTAGTCAGGTGGTCTTACTAGCAAGGTTCCACTGTATATTAAAGAAAGTACTATTACTTGGACTTCAAAGCTGTGGGAACCACAAAACAGATTTCATACTTTGGTCCGATGTCAGTAACAAAGTATGATTAAGATCAAACACTAAAATGGTCCGATTTCAGTAACAAAATATGATTAAGATCAAACACTAAAATGGTAAAATGTTACCATCTCAGGTAACCCCCATCTAAATGCTGCTAAATATCACAAAAACATGAACACAAATCAAAACACAAATAAGATGAAGTATACATTGTAAGGTATACTAATTTGCAGATGTTACCTGTGGCTGGGGTGTCAGAGTAGCACTCTTGATCTCCATGGGAGTATTCTCCTGTACAAAAGAAAACCAAATTGTTAAAATTTCTTTCAGCATAGATATTAAATGACAACATATATGTCAACACAGACACTGAATGACAACATATGGTATTTCAACACAGACACTGAATGACAACATGGTATGTCAACACAGATACTGAAAGACATAACATATAGGGTACATCTAGGTCAACACAGATACTGAATGACAACATATGTCAACATAGACATTGAATGACATAAAACATGATATGTCAACACATATTGAATGGCAACATATGATATGTCAACACAGATACTGAGTGACAACATATATGTCAACACAGATACTGAATGATAACATGATATGTCATCACAGATACTCAGTGACAACATATGAGATGTCAACACAGATACTGAGTTACATAACAGATATATGATAAATAATCCAACTAAACAGGTGGAATACAAATTATATTTATTTAAAGGAAATATATATATTTTAATCTACTAAGCAAGAAAATTTGAAAGACAAATTGTAGGAATATATATCTTAAGAAATAATGAGGAAAAATTAAGATATTGAACTATATATAGATAATATACTCCAGACAAACTAGATTAAATAATTTGAAAATGAATATATAATAAAATTTGCAGTGATATATGGACAATATATTTTAACAGTATAATATAAGGAATACATGTAGATTATGCATGAATGTTGCACAGAAATTGAGTTTCTATATATACAAATGTGTGTGTATATAAATATATATATATATATATATATATATATATATATATATATATATATATATATATATATATATGATCTGTTACCAGTTTCCATTCATATCACATTTATGATACAAGTTTTGATTTTTCATTTTGTGGGCCTTTTTGGCAAGCAAAATTGGAAAATTCAAAATGAGTATCATAAATGTCGTATGAACGGAAACTCGTGACAAATTCTTTACATCATATAATCTAACAGATACAATTTAAACAATATTTTATGATGACTGGGAGATGAATATCTATATTCTTGTTTCTGTCAATTTGACTGAATTGTTCCAACTAGGTCAAATACTTGTGCAGAAATATGTGCATAAAACATTTTAAAATTGCTTATGTTTTAATACATACATTTAGTTCACATTTTAAATTACTATATTAAAATCTGAGCATACTTGATCAGAAATTACATTTAGCAAAATTGCCAACTTGAATTCAATAAAATTTAAAATTATCTACACGACATGTTTTATTCGGTTGTCCTCATTCAAGTTCAAATGATGTCACAAACACTAAGTGACGTCATTGCCAACTTTCTGAATAATGAAGTACATGTATGCATAAAAAGTAAATGAAAGTAGTTCAATTTGCCATATGTAAGCCAATCAAATTGCCGCTAAGCTTCATACATGTTACATTTAAAATATTTATGTAATCTGTTATGAAGCTGCATAATACACAGATCATATGATAAATATATACATAATGTATATGATATATATTATATATATATTATATACATGTATCATATTAGATATATATTTAAAGTAATGTCATGGCAGGAGTGATTCAATATGTACAGGGATTGTGCATTTCTTTACATTATATGGACATATTTGTTCCACATATTGTGTACTGAAAGCCATGCATCAGCAAAGCTATTCTGAATGTAAACAAAGGTTGAAAACTCCTTGTCTGCTAAAATGAATCAACACCATGACAAAAATTACCCAATATGCAGCAATTAGCAGGGTTCAGCATCAGTTGTGACACAAGCTGTCATTGCAATGAATTCATTATCTAAATAACTTGTTTTTAATAATAATGAGAGAGAGAGAGAGAGAGAGAGATGGATGGAGATGTAAAGGATGAGACAGATAGCTTAGGGACTGTGCATTAAAGAAGAAAAGAATATATAAAGCAGAATTAATTCAAAACATCCAATCATATATTGTTTACCAATCAAAATAATGTTAAACCCACACAACACAGAAGAGGCTTTTTGAATCAAGGTTACAGCTAGCTTCAACTAATCTTAATTTCCATGACCTGATACTGAACATTGAAATGACTGATCTGCTTATGAACTTATTGTTGCTATGGTTACCACAAAAGCGGACTAACTTCAAATAAAGTTTAACCTACATGTACTAGTCTATCAGTTCTAAAACATGTCAAACTATGTAGCTGCTACCACATCTGCAAATACATGTAACCCATTAGTCTTCTATAGCCAGTTCTAGCAGATATTTAATAAATGTCTACATGTACTTTTACAAATACATCTGTTCTGAGTGACTACTGTTAAAATTAACCACATGAAAGCTACTGTCAGAAAATAATTTGTTAACAGAATCTGTATTAACCATTTTTAGATGCTATCTTTCTTTCAATATCTTATCCTGATGGAATGATATTCTTCAATAGACGTACTGAATACCTTGAAAATTCCACTCTCGTTTTACTTTTGCTATTTTCATCCTCAAGATGAGAGGGTGAATTTAAAATGAAACCAAAATTTTCAAGCTAAATAACTGAAGCATGGACGTATATACCATCCATGTGACTATGGTGATTTTTGCAGAGGCAAAAAATAACTGGGGGCAAAAATACCGGAGGCAAAAGTGTTCAGATATGCAGTAGAAACCATTTTGATTTATAACAGAAAAAGGAACTGTTTTACAACTTTTAGCATCTTGTCGTTTATGTCATTTCACTAGATTTATCTAAACAATTTACCAGAAAAAATATCTCTGCAATTTTCAATATCAGTTATGTTACAAAATTTTGTAAAATTTTGCCTTAAACATACAACCCCAAGACCCCTGATGGGTAGGAAAAAGACATTAATTTTGTGTGCTGCTTTATTTAAGCCATAGAGATTTCCAGTATGTGTCTTTGTGGCAATCAAGAGATAAAATGCAGCTATATCTGAAGTTCAAATTAATGTCACTAGTCCTTTTATGTCAAAAATAAATTGACATTAAGGTCTAAACAATATACCAGACATGAAATATTGTGACACATCGATTTACTGTATGAAATCAAGCATCTGCTCTGGTGACCTATGTAAATAACTTAAAGCAAAAGTGGCAAAGACTTAAAAAGTTATGTGATAGCAGCACACACACAAAATGGAGAACTTGAAAATCGCCTATTGCATTTGGATATCATCTGGTCCACAAAAGAGTGGACGACATGGTAAAACAGGTTCTCCCTGTCAAACAGTATTACGTAAATTTATGAGAAACTTCCAAATGATATGAAAAGATTAAAGGGGCATTAGCTGTATTTACCAAAAAATAATATTTTGACTTTTTCTAATTTTACTACTTATATTTGATGTAGAATATCAAGTAAGAGCTTTACACAGGCATAAAAAAATCTTATATTCCTACAAATTTTGTGAAGATAGAGTCAGGCCCAGTGTGGTATTCATACACAAATAGTAAGGTTGAGTAAATCAATTGCAATGGAAAAAGTACCGTACAAAACCTGGGTTTCTCAAGCAATTTCCACAAAACAAATAGGAATATAAGAAATTTTACATCTGTGTATATCTCTTTTACGTTATTGTATATCAATCTAAGTAGGAAAAGAGCACAAAACAAATTTTGGAAAAAAAAACAATGCTAATGCCCCTTTAAAAATTACAATGGAAATCTTGTTTGAATTCAAGTAAGAGGACGATTGTATGCTGTAACATTTCTAAATGAATCATTAATAGAGATGAATACTGGTATCTAAAAATTAGATCCACAACAGCTAAAGATTTTTTAGGAAGGAAAAAGAGGAAAAAACTCAGTGTAAAAGCAGAGCTACAGCTGATGCTTAAGGGATGTCTGGACAGACAATATGCCACTAACAGTAAGATTTTGCATTAGAAGCAGACTGCGTATAGGTATTTCATAGATTTCAAGATGGGAATCAAAATAACATTTCCACCTAACTTTACGATAGATCTCTGCATTAAATACAATCATATGTATTATATATGTATATATTTATGTGTTAATAACACATCTCACTTCTATTAAAAGAAGATATTAAGAATGTTAGATAAAATTACTCAAAGAGTGCAGAATAATTAAAATTGATAGAAACCTAAGTTGGTCAGTTAAAATCTAAATCAGTAAATTTGACTATTTAATACTGTCATCACACACATAAATGTATATTTGCCATAATGCTGTTACAATAAACCAAATAACTATCAGTTAGAGTTCATGCTTAATACAAAATTAGAATATGGCCTCCTAGGCTAATCTTTTAAAATGTCTTCTGTCTTCTGAGTAATGCTGACTGTACCCCTCAGACATAAATCTTCTTGTGTATTTTATCAACTCACTATCTTACTATCCATTATTTATTTTGATTATTAGAACTTCTCTGACTGTTTGCTTTATATTCTGCCCCCACTGACAGTAAAATGTTACACTCGGAACCAACCTTGTATCCATACCACGATCACACCAATTCAACTACAGTCAAACTATCTAGGTAAGTAGCCTTTATATAGAGTTGACCTTTAATGCAAGTCTGACAGTAGTTCTTTTTTAACAGCTATAACATGTATGTTTTATTTTGTTGCCTATGTTACAGGTCCCCTTCAAACAGCTGTCATAACTTCTGTCTTATATTTAACAACGATTTGTTGTATTCAGCTCACAAGTAGAAGGTCCCAGGTCCGATCCCCAGTACCAATTCATACCTAGGACTTTTAACAAAGGTGTGACTGTTCCTTCACTAAGTTTTACAAATGAGAAGTGAATGGATGGGTTTTTTGGATGAAACTTAAGGCTCAGGTCGTAGGTCACAGCAAGTGTGGCATCTTTAAAGGACCCACTCACTACACTGGTATTAATCATAGTACAGGTCCAAATTTGTGGCACTTCACTTCACATTTCAATATAAGTGAATAATTCAAGGCTGGATATTTAAGTCGTAAAATAAGCAAATATACTTGACATGAAATCTCTGATAAATGAGTTAGTGTTACAAAAGAACTCATTATAGAGAAACTTGAATCATTGCTGATTACTGTTGAGAGGGGTCATAGGTCACAGCACAATGCTCTGACAACTCAACAAAAGAAATCTATAATTTCCATAAATGTTTCTAGGAGAGGTCTTAGAAATTATATTTCACCCCAATTTTGCATCCTAAAAGAATGCAGGCCTTCAATATATAATTCCAATTAATGATATATTTAGGTACAACCCTGTCAACTTCTATATATGCTTGGATTTTTGGACTTTGGATCCTTTACATTATGTTTCAACTAGCACTGAATACATGATGATAACATGTGTGACATCATACACTGCCGTAAAGCCTTTGTCGAGAAAATTATGTTTATATCGTGAAAAGGTGTCTTTCATTCTAGTCTACAAGAAAATATATCCAGTCTTCAAATTTAAATTATCATAAATCCTCTCCTTGTAAAGTTTTGACACTGGCAAAATAAATTTACAATTTAAGATATACATGTATTGTGGTAATAAGTGATTTGTATAATGACTGAAGTTTAATTCATAGCGATCGATTTTAGAATATCTATGATGATAGATGCATTATACCTCTACATTTTAAACAAGAATTTGAAGTGATAAAATCATGAGAAAATTATATTTATTTATAAAATGACACTGGATACTAATTTCAAATGCCAATGAGTAAAAAACTATAAATATCTTAATGAGAAAATAAAATTGCATATGATTCAATTGTATTGTAAGAGTGCCATTTTTTTATCCAGAAAAAGTGTATAAGGTGACTCTCAACAGTGTATGATGGGAAATCCACTACCACAGTCAGAACATACCATTAGTGCAGAAGACATATTTGCAGGCAGTGTCATAGATTTCGGAATAGGTTGATGGCCAAATGGTAAAGATGGCTGACTGAAATTGATTTTGGATCCCAAAATCATTGAGCGTGCTTTTACCGATCGTTGTGCCTGTGGAGACCGTGATGGAGACTTGTCCCGCTGAATATGTGGTGCTGAGCCTGTCAGCATTTCTCCATTGGATTTAGAATCAATCTAAAAAGTTGGAAAGAGTGAGTACATTTGAACTACCATGAATGGTATGTACAAATTACTACAAAAGATGATTAACAGATGTGACATTCTGTAAAAGTTATGGAAACCAAAGTAAACCAAACAAGTAATAGAACATATTTGCAAACAAGGTCAAATTAAAGTTACATGTAACTCATCAACCCCTGTGTCCTAATCTGGACTAATCCATTTCAAAGGATGGTAAAGTTCACTTTCAGAGTTCAGGAGTGTATACCTTAGAATCCAAATTTCAAAATGATTTTACATTCAATATTAACTTGTTAATCCACGAACTTTGGCAATAGACTTTACAATTGAGTCTAAATGGGACCATAGAGGTTGATGAGTTATGAAATGAAAAGTAAGTGATAAGTTACAATCACCATTAGTAGGAAAATTAAGAGACGGTTTGATAAAAGAAATAGTAACGGAAAATACATATGTAACAAAAAACTAAAATATCACTGCCATTGCTTTTAAATGCCCTCATTCTTAACTAGTCTTTTACCTGTAGGATTCCAGTATTATTACCAACTTCAATGCTATGATAATGAGTGCAACATTTATTAAATTTCAACCACACTTAAGTCTGGAACTTGATGGCTTGCTGCCATTTACTATGATCTAATCCAAGCTCAAATCATGATTTGCTTGGAGCCACAGGTATATTTCTTTAAATGAGTAAAAAAAAATCAATACCAAGGTGTTACCCACAGCATAATCCACATGGAAACACACAAACGATAGATGAATGAATGAATAAACAAATCAACAGCAGATAATAATAAAACAAGAAACTACTAAAAGTGGTATGGCAGAATTGCAAAGCAATATATCTGGAATTTGAATTTCAAGGTCAAAGGTGAAGGTCAAGGTAAAATACGATGGTTGTAAACAACTAATGTCATCATAGTCTAGCAACATGTAAAGTTACAACATGATAATCAACAAGGATTTTCAACCCTATTTTGGGAATGGGGTCTGGGCCTTTTGAATTGGGAATCTTTGCCACATTTTATTGAAATTAGGAAATCCAGAAATATGGTACACAAAACTATGTGAAAATACAAGAGCCTCTTCAAATTCATTGTCATTTGACTTCAGTTGTGAAATTTTCACTGCAAATTGGGAAAAAAATCATTGATTTTGCATTAAGCAGAAACTCCCTGCTCTAAATGGTTTTCTCATGACAGAACAATACCTGGCCGCTCAATAAAATTGTGAACACACTGTCAATTCATATACCATTATTTGCTTTGCAATCCAGGCAAAAATAGACGAATGAAAAAATAAATAAATAAATAAAAATTAAATAAAAAATAAAAATAAAATAAAAATAAATAAAAGCAGTAGACATAGGACTCTGGAACATTCATGTATGGAGTCTGGTGCAACAGGATAGTTGGTATCTCCTGATCAACAAAGAACATCTACAAGCTACAATGGCATCTGACATACTTGTTTTAAGTACATAATCATTTAAAGTCTACAATCATTCAAAGTACAAAACCATTTCAGATATATGCTGTAATCATTTGTGAGTGACATCATATGTTTGCAAATCAGCATGTTTGAGCAACACTATGCCACTAAGAGCTATCCCATTTATAGATATTTTAAAGTCCCTTATCTGGCAAATACTACCAAACATTGACCATAATCTTATATTTATACGTCATCTTACAAAATATGGTTAAAATTTCGGAGGGGAGGAACTATTAAACGTTATTTGAGGGAAATTTGCGGGGGAACAACCAGGTTGACCTAACAATATAACCCCAATCTTTAATATCAAGGGCATAAAAAATTGAATCAAAACACTGAAATTATTAATTCTGTTAATGACTCTTATCTTCTAAATCACACATATTGATGTGGAATACAAACACCTACCTCCGGCAGTTTCCATACAGTTTCATTGCCACCAATTTTGAAGAAGTATTGTTTACCCTCATGATTATAACTGGATCCCCACTGTAAAATAAATGAAGCATAAAGATTACAATTATCTTTTTTTTTCAAAAACCAAAAATAAACAACCTGCAAAAATGTATAATACCTATACATTCTCACACGTAGGACAGACTGATCCATTTTTCACCAGGTACTGGAAAATTCTATATGAATCCACTGATCCAGAACACTTTGTATTCCTAGGTTGACTGCATTGTTTGTAAACATGGTGGGCGGGGAGATTTTCATGTTGGTAGTTTACATTGTTACAATGATGTTAGACTTAATTGCCAGTTACACAAAACAAGAGGCCCATGGGCCACATTGCTTACCTGAACTGTGTTGGTATCTTACAAATATTGGAATCTCCATTTACAAATGATTATGGTATAACACTCCTTGGGAGAGGAGGAAATTTAAAAAAAAAATAAAAATGAGAAAGTCGGGAAAGACATCAAAAGCTAATTTTCCAATTTTTTCGAAAAACACAACCCTGACTCGATCTGGCCAAAACAAAGCAAACTTTATAGTAGACTTTGGGTACTTGCTTCCTTCAAAAGTTTGTCAAAATCTCATAATAGTAAATACAAGGGGAGATAATTAAAGAAATTATACACAAATTAATGAAAATGACAAGTTTTAAAAGAACTAAAATATGTTTCCAAAATTTATAATTCAATTTCTACAAAACACACACATAAATCATACATTCATGTATGTTACTCACATACAATCTGTTTTTTGAATTTATGCAGTGGTTATGGAGAAGATTTTCAAAGAAGGGTAAGCCGGCCTGGCTTAGTTGGTAGCGCGCTCAGCTCTGGATCATGAGGTTGTGAGTTTGAGTCCCGCCGGTGGCAGGTTGGTTTCCCGTCTTTCAGATGAGACAGTAAAAACTGGAGGTCCCGTGTCACAGTAGGTGTCAGCACATTAAAGAACCCTCACTTCTCAATGGTCGTAAGTGCCAAGCATAGGCCAAAATTTGAAGCCCTTCACCGGCATTAGGTGACGTCTCCATATGAGTGAAATATTCTTGAGTGGGATGTTAAATAACAATAAACAAACAAACAATCAAGGAAGGGTGTCCTCTGGGACCAATTTTGCCCAACTCTGGATTCAACCTAGACTAATCTGGCCTAAAATTACAAACATGCTAGAGAACCTTGTGTGCTTGCTTTCTTTAAAGTTTCATAAAAATCTGTTCAGTGTTTTTTGAAATACAAGCTGATAGTGTAAAAATGACCCTCTTTTTTTTATTTATTTATTTATTATTTTTTTTTTTTTTTTGCAGTTATAAAAAAAAAATTTAAAATTGAATTTCAGCAAAATTCTTGCACAAAAACATTTCTTCACCTATATACATGTACATCACATGAAATGAATGCATCATAGTGAATACAAAGGGAGATAATCAAAGAAATCTTATAAAAATTAATGAATATGACAAAGTCCAAAAAGACCTAAAAAATTTGATCCCTTTTTTCAATACATACAGTGATTCTAGAGAAGATTTTCAAAGAGGGATACCTTTTTTTATTTATTTTACCCCACCCTGGCCACACCACTCAGCCCATCAACTTGAAAAATGTAAGCTTTGTAGAGGACCTTGACAACTTTCTTCTAGTAAAGTTTCATCAAAATCCCTTGAGCGGTTTTGAAAATCAAGCTGATGTGAAAAAGTGCCATGTTCGACTCCATTTTAGTCTTTTTAAGACCTTTTAATTTCATTAAAAACTAATCAAATTTTTGCAAAAGTCTTCCACAAATTTATTGTTTTTTTTACCTTATTACAAGTAAAATACATTAAATGAATGCATCAAAGTGAATATAAAGGGAGTTAAACAAAGAAATCATACAAAAATGAATGAAAATGACGAAGTCCGAAAAGACCTCAAAAACGTGTCAAAAATTTATTATCCGATTTTAATAATAAAAAAAAAGCACAAACTTTAAAACATACATCCATGTAGATCATTCAGATACAATCCGTTTTTCAATACATAGTGTTTTTGGATGAGATTTTCAAAGAGGGGCACCTTTTTGACATATTTGTCCCCAAACCTGCCCCATTCCTCAGCCGATCTGGCAAAAACATAAACATAAACTTTGTAGAGGACCTTGAGAACTTGCTTCTTGTAAAATTTTGTCAAATTTCCCTTAGCTGTTTCAGAGTAGAAGTGAAATACATGTATGTTGAAAAGTTAACCACAGACAACAGATGACAGATGTCGGATGATGAGTGATGACTATGCTCACTTGCACCTTCGGCTCGGGTGAGCTACAAATAAATGAAAATGATAATGTCTAAAAGACCGCCAAAAACTTGGCAAAAATTTATTTCCAGACTTCTACGAAATTATCAAATTTGATTCATATACAGTCAAACTTGCCTTAGCAACCCCCTCATATAATGACTTCCTGTCCATAACAACCGTATTTGGACTGCCCATTGAGAATTACTATATATTTACCCCATATATAGCGACCACCTGCCTTACGCAACCGGCGACCGCTATATTTTGTCCGCCGGTGGTTGTCCTACTTGTGTATAGTGACTGCTTACACACTTACTACTTGTGGACGGGAGATAACTCGTAGATAATTCTCGCGGGACAATTCGAGACCTAATCAACATGTTACACAATACACGATGTTTTGACGGTCACAACACACCTGGAGGTGTCAATTAACAACCTGGGTAGTAATTAGGCACTCAGATGTGCTTTATGACAGGGTGTTTTTACAACTAGGAACTAACAATCATCACTGACTGATTGATGCTTTGTTTTCAATCATCAATTAATGACCTAAGTTTCCGATGAGGATTACTTAATCGGCAAAAGACTAAGACTAAAACGAAAAAAATTCAGAGAGGACACACTTTGCGACAAGGTGTATTCACAAACAGGATCATTTAAATATCATTGTTGAATGACTGATGAATTGTTTACTCGTATTCTGGACTGCAATGGGGTAATTGTCTTACATCTTATCAATAATAAAAGTCATCTCCGATACCTTGGATTTCATAATATCACATGTGACCCTGTATATAAAGACCACCTGTCTATAAAGAATTTTTTGTAATTCCCCCTGAGTGGTCTTTATATACAAGTTTGACTGTATATACATGTAGATCACTCAGAGGTAATTAGTTTTTCAATCCATGCAGCAGTTCTGGAGGTGAAGATTTTCAAAGAGGTGTACCCCCTGAGGCCAATTTGCCCCATCCTGGATGCATCCCTGGTTCAATCTGACTGAAGTGGACAAACTTGAGTACTTGCTTCCCATAAAGTTCATCAATATCTCTTAAGCCGCTTTGGAGAAGTTGAAAATGTAAAAAGTTAATGGACAAACAGGAAGCCGACAGACAAAAGATGATCAGAAAAGCTCACTTGAACCAAAAAAATGAAATCTTACTGAAATCATATGAAACGAAATAAATATATATGTGAGTATTTGACAAGTTTATATTAATTTTCGGTGGATGAACAAATGGTGAGTGATGCAGCTACTAAAATAGGTCAAACTGATTAACACATGTTTGTAAACAAATAGGATTTCAACCTTTCCAGGTGCAAGAAAAATAATCAAGCACCATATTTAAGTTCAAGATAGAAAAATAATCAGTCTCAGATGACATTGATCAATATTGCAACCTTGGCTAAAACCTCAGTTGTGAATTGTTCATCGATCCCACCCACCCTTTTCTATTTGGAACTCAAAGTGGTGCTAAATTCTATTGACCTAGTTTGCATAATCTGCAAATCTAGAAGACATTTACATGTAAGAAATAAAGAGCAGAAAATGTTCATAAGCAACTGGTTGATTACAACAATTTTTCTTAACCACAGCATTGAAAATAAGAAAATAAAACAGGGCCATTTCTTCAAAAGGATGCATGACTAAGCTAGCATCTGATAAAATACCATATAACGATACAATTCAAGTTTAGGTGTTGTATGAGCAGTAGAAGTATGAACACCTTACCTCCACCATTTTCTTAACCACATCATTGAAAACAGTAAGTCCAAATAACTGATAAGGGTTATCTAATTAAATAAAAAACAAAACAAAAGGGAAACAGGAGGCCCAAGAGGGCCTCAATCGCTCACCTGAAAACCATCTACAAATGTGGAAAGAAGACCAAGAAGAATATGTACATGTTGGCTGATCTAGCCAGGAAACATATATATTGCTATTTTAAGAAATTCATCAAAAATTCTAGAAATTAAATTTTGGCAAAATTCTTGCACAAATATATTTCTTCACCTACATGTAATTACAAGTAAAACACATTAAATGCATGCATCAAGGTGAATGCAAGGGGAGATAATTGAGGAAATCATGCAAAAATGAAATGAAATGACAAATCTGAAAAGACCTACAAAAAAGTCAAAAATTAATATTCCGATTTCTATGAAAAATACAAACTTGAATCATACATCCATGTATATTATTCAGAAACAATTCAATTTTCAATTCATGTAGTGGTTCTGGAGAACAAGATTTTTAAAGAGGGGTACCTTTTTGGACCTACTATGCCCTGCCCTGGATCAATCCCTCAGCCAATCTGGCAGAAAACTACAAACTTGGTAAAGGATTTTGAGCACTTGCTTCCTGTCAAGTTTTGTCAAAATTTCTTCAGTAGTTTTGAAACAAAAAGTGATAGTGTGAAAAATGCACCCTCTTCTTTTTTGCAGTCTTAAAAAATTCATTAAAAATATTAGAAATTAAATTTTGGCAAAATTCTTGCACAAAAATATTTCTCCACCTCACTACAAGTAAAACACATTAAATGAATGCATCAAAGAGAATGCAAGGGGAGATAATTGAGGAAATCATGCAAAAATAAATGAGGAAATCATGCAAAAATAAATGAAAATGACAGAGTCTAAAAAGACCTAAAAAAAAAGCGTCAAAAATTAATATTCCAATTTTTATGAAAAATACAAACTTGAATCATACATCCATGTAGATCACTCAGAAACAATCCATTATTCAATCCTGGAGATGACGAATTTTAAAGAGGGATACCTTTTTGGACCTATTATGCCCCGACCTGGATCCACCCCTTGGCCAATCTGGCTGAAAACTACAAACTTGGTAAAGGACTTTGAGCACTTGCCTCCTGTCATATTTTGTAAAAATCCCTTCAGTTGTTTCTGAGAAGAAGTCGAAAATATGAAAATTTTACGGACAGACCCCAAACAAAGGACGGGGAGTGATCACAATAGCTCACTTGAGCCTTCGGCTCAGATGAGCTAAAAAAAAAAAAAAAAAACATAAGTGATCCAGCAACTGAGGAACAGCATATTTGTGCACCAGTTGTAGAAGCTGGTAAACTTGACATCAACCAATTCTCTTCATCAGACATGATGCATTAGATCTAGCATAGCTCCCCCCACTCCTCAACTTTGTAGAGGTGAGCCAATAAGAGATAATACTGACATGATGCCGAAAATATAAATGCAAATTAAAAGATGTAAAATTGTGTCTGAGTGCTGATTGGTTGTATTTCCATCAACAAATGTATACCACAAATGACTATACTCTGCAAAAGGTTATTTTCTTCCAGAAGACATGCTCACACTTACTGATACAAACTTGGGTCAATTGCAGATGCAATGGTTATGTGCAATATCCTACAATCAAATTTCTTATAAATATTTATACTTGCCTTTTCATTGGTAGATGTATTTATATAATAGGATTTTGTCCCAATTATTTCCACCTTCCAACCATTTGGTAGTGTATCATTTGTGATTTTTATCTCTGGGGCACTAGGTCTTTTCCCTAGAGGAATCATCTTTTCAACCTGGTTAAAAAACAAACACTTTAGTTGTATCATCTGCTTAAAGTAAATTGTTCAAATTTAACATCCAATCACTATGTCACATTACTTTTTAAAAATTATTCACATAAATTTATAGATTTCATTAGTCCACTTCCTTATCTCATTTGAAAACATACTTCCTTTAAAACAATAAACTGTGACACAGTTATTTGCTTTTAACATTTAACCCAATCACCCCTAAAGACACATTTGAACTGGCCTAGGTCATTAATTAAAAAACAGAATACTTCAAGAGTTCATTGTTTTTCAGGGTTTGATGAGTTTAAAACTCTGTACTATGAGCCAGTAGTAGATGTAACAGTATATATGAAACAATAATGTCAGGCTTTTACCTTAGGGCTGAATTTTAGTGAGTCCCTGAGACCCACAAAATAAATATTTGTGAGTCCTGATGACCTGAGTAAAATGGGTGAGTCCCATTGAGTAACATGGACTTGATATATTCCAATGATATACAAAATTTCAAATCAGCTATAACAACCTATTCAAATACAGAAATTTTTCTTACAGCAATATGACTGTAGCCTACCTGAAATAAACAAGTTTATAAACTGTTATACAATTTATTGTAAAAGACCATTTAAACATAAAATTAATGCAAAATTGACAGGTACAGTGTTCTCAGGGACACAGTTCTAGTCATTTTGTACATCCCAAAAATATTTTATGCATCAGAGACACAGAAATCATCCATAACAGAAAACCCTGCAATGTATCAATATGTCAGTATACATAAGACAGTGTTACCACACACAAGACAGTGTCAGTACACATAGATCAATGTGTCAGTACACACACGATGATGTCAGCACACATGACATTGTGCTAGTATACCAAAGACAATGTCAGTACACATAGATCAATGTGTCAGTACAAACAAGATGATGTCAGCACACATAAGACATTGTGCTAGTATACCCAAGACAGTGTCAGTACACATAGATCAATGTGTCAGTACAAACAAGATGATGTCAGCACACATAAGACATTGTGCTAGTATACCAAAGACAATGTCAGTACACATAGATCAATGTGTCAGTACAAACAAGATGATGTCAGCACACATAAGACATTGTGCTAGTATACCCAAGACAGTGTCAGTACACATACAACAATATGCCAGTACACATAAGACAATAGATCAGAATGCATAAGACAAACTGGTGTTGGAATTATAGAGGAATTACAGCTAAACCTGCTTTAGCGACCACCCGTGTATAAAGACCACCTGGTCACAAAGACCATTTTTTGCTGTCCCCAACAGTACCATTTGTGTACAAATCAATCTCTACATTAAGACCACCTCCCTATAAAGACCAGTTTTTTTGTGTCCCTAAGGAGGTCATTCTATACAAGTTTCCCTCTATTTTAATTGTTAATCTGAAAACCCAATAACAAAATACTTAGAGAAAGGACATACATGTAAGTATTATGTCAATAAATTTGCACACTTTCTCATATAAACAACTTCAGATAGACAAACCTGGAACCATGCTGTCTTAAATAGAGAAATGGCATATTTAAGTCCCAGTTCTCTAACCACTCAGCCAAATTGTTTTTGTTCAAAATTTGCCCTCTCATGGAAAGGTGAAAATGGCGAAAATCTGATGACAATGAAAATGTCTATTTTACTGAAGGTTATCAGTGTCGGAGTCCATTTACTAAAGGTTATTAGTCTCAGAGTCCATTTACTAAAGGTTATCAATCTCAGAGTCCATTTTACTAAAGGTTATCAGAGTTAGGACAAGGCTCGATTTTGGATACGGCGTGGATTAGGACAAGGCTGGAGTTAGAACAAGGCTTGGATTAGCACAAGGCTGGAGTTAGGACCTAGAGTCAGTGCCAGGCTGATGAAATGAATTTACTTACTGGTATGACTTATGACTTTGGATTTGTTTTTTATAGTTTTGAATTTGATATTTGAATAGTCGAGCTGACCTGGCTCAGTCGGTAGTGCGCTCGACTCTTGATTGAGAGGTCGTGAGTTCGAGTTCAGCCGGCAGCAGGTCGTTTCCTGTCCTTTGGACTGAGACAGTAAAAACTATGTCACAGTATAGGTTTTGGCATGTTAAAGAACCCTCACTGCTCAATGGCTGTAAGTGCCGAGCATAGGCCAAAATTTGAAGCCCTTCACAGGCATTTCGGGATGTCTCCATATGAGTGAAAAATTCTTGAGTGGGACATTAAACAACAATTAACAAACAAACAAACAATATTTAATAGTCAGTTATATGGTAGCAGCCAATTTCAGTGGTGGAGAGGAGAACCTGGATACATTGTTCCTGGGAAGAGACCACTGGCCTTCCAGAAGTAAACTTACAAACTTTCTCACAAAAATCAGCTAAGGTTCCAGTGAACTCGAATCTGTGTAAACCTGAAGTGAGCTACTTCATGGTTTAAAGTGTAATGTTCTAACCACTCAGTCATAGGGCCCCATTTGTTATTGAATATTGCTTACCATAGTTAGCATAGGATACCTTGATCTTATAAGACTGACGCTAGCATGGCTAAACATCTACATGATTATGCTAAAATACTACGGAGTAAACCATGATAACTTTTGTAGTAAGATGTGATAGACAGACAGAGAGATTGTGGTACAGAAAAACACTATACATTGTACATAATAAGAAAAAGAGAGATGTTTGTATGATTACTGATATCATGTCAAAAAATAAAAAAAATGTCAAAAGATTTCAAATCTGCTTGACAAAGGAAGAAATAATAATGTCAAACATCCAATGCTGTTTCCAGCTGCATAATATGAAGTACTGATAATTTGTGTATCCTACTTCCTGACTCGATATTTATATCTATATTGATATACAAATACATCATCACAGTTGAGGCTCACCACAGGATTTAATATAATTCGTCAATCCTTAAGGATATAAGTAACTTCCAGCTAATGAGTGTAAACTGTAATCAATATTTTTGTTTCCCCCATGTAATTTTCATTCATATGTCATGACAATGTTACCACAAATCTAAACTCCATGTTTTATTTGTTTGGTTTTTTTTTAATTGTAAGGCAGTAAGACAGACAAGGTGGTAAGTCAGTAAGACAGACAAGGTGGTAAGACAGTTAGTTAGACAAGGTGGTAAGACAGTAAGATAGACAAGGTGGTAAGACAGTAAGATAGACAAGGAAGTAAGACAATAAGACAAAGTAGTCAGACAAAGTAGTAAGATAGACAAGACAATAAGACAGACAGGGTAGTAAGACAGCAAGACAGACAAAGTAGTAAGAAAGACAAGGCAGTAATACATATCATACAAGGCAGTAAGACAGACAAGGCAGTAAGACAGTCAAAACAGTAAGACAGACTAGGCAATAAGACAGACAGATGGACAGGTAAAAAATACATGCTCTTAAAAAGCATCAAATCTGTCAAAATGGTTTTTTGTTTGTATTAAAGTTTCAAATATTTGAAATTTTATACACATAAAATATTTTTTTAAAAATGCCGGGTTGAAAAAAAAACTTGTTATAATCTCATAATTTGTGAAAAAAATCAAATGTGAATAATTGGCGAGTAAACATTTGTATTTTTATAAGAATGGCTGGAATATCAATCACCTGCATATTTCATTCATTCTAGGCAATATACATAATGTTAAAATTTCTATGAAATTATATCGTTTTAGCCTTTTAATCAAAGTTTCAATCTAATCCTGGGATATTTTTTTTATCAAAATGACAGCGTATATGCCTTTAAATTTGTTACAAGAATATTTCTCACACATATCACTGGTTTTCATGTCTTGTCCTTAATCTAGGAAGTACTAAATTGACTCTTGCATATGCAGGCCTTTGTCTACATAATAAATACTTCATATTTTAAATGTCAATGGAGAGATTTTGTATCTTTCGTTTTCCTGTTTAGTAATGTATATATCCAACTTTATTTTGACATTTTAAGATGAGTCATAATGAGTATGTGTGGTTACATGTACATGTTTTGCTCTTCATTTTATCAGACAATTTTGTGATCCTACAGAATTTGACAATGCTGGATTTAATCAATAGCCTATCTTTTTAAATTCAGATTCAGATATAGTTTTATCAACAACAATTATCACTGTCAGTAAATAGCATAACCACACACTTTTTAAAGTTTCAAAGAACAGGAGATTTGGTCAGGCTGCAAAAACCAAAAACAAAAGTCAGGCAGAAGAGACCACACTGGCAAACTTTCTCACAAAATCAGCTTGGGTTCCAGCAGGCTAACACCTGCGTTGAGGTGAGAGACTTCATGGTTTAGAGTGTGATGCTCTAACCACTTTGCCACGGAGGTGTAGTCACACATGGAGACCCAAATATACATGACTTATTATCTACCTGTTTACTCTTGTCTGATGGTCTGGGTGGTTTCCAAGTCCTTTCCTGCGATTCTTTGTTGATATAAAATATGCGGTTACTCTCTGGATCCAGATACATATCCCAGACATCAAGTAAAGTCTTTAGGTGGTTTCCTTTCATTGGTGGTAAATGATCAGACTGTTCTGTTTTTGGCGGTGGATGATCCCCATGAAGTTCTTTAACATTAGCATATAGATCCTCCTGCAATAAACAAAGAAAAATATATCTTACTTGAAATTGAAATTAACCAAATGATACATGTATATTAGTTTAAATATATATATATTGGAATCTCATTATGGTGAAATTGGTTGAGTTGAAATTCTGGATAAGTCAAGGTTGAAATTCTGGTTCCGATTTTTTTATAGATATAATAATACATCAATTAAAATATTGCTAATCTCGAATTCCAGAAATCTCGTAGTAATAGGGGCGGTCCCATGAGTTTCGAGATAACGAGATTCCACTGCATCTATATCAGGGTTGTCAAATCAGTCCATTTCTATTTACCAGTTAAGCAAATGTGTTTCCGATCGAGTACTTGATTACTCGGTCACTTGTGTAATATTGCAGTTGCAGATCAAGAAATTATTCAAAGTGGGAGGTGCAAGGAGATATTTATTTGCCCAAGGAGGTATATCATCTTCTAATCTTAAAACATTTAATCTATGTGGGTGATTCTCTAGCTTTCAAACACTATATATCAGGGAGAACCTTTTTGTCTTATGTAAAATACCACATTGGTAGCTTTATTAAATTTGAAAATGAAAGATTCAGTAGAGATAAGTCGGTCAAAAACCAATTTTAGAAGATTGAGTAATATGCTCCCCCATAATATTACTGAATTATGCCAAATCAAAATGAGTTTGAAACCCCAGTACCCTACATTGTTTCAGCAATGTATTGTTTCATTCAATGAAATGTTTTAATATAATTATATGTACATAAAGTAATTTTTCTCACACAAACAATTGTTTACTTGCATTGTGTATCATTACCATACTTGTTACATAAATATATAAATGTGGAAGAGTGATATTTGTCATAAAATATCTTATTTATTTCTTTCATGTAAATATTAAGAAATATCTTGTATTTGTTTGTGTGTTACCTGTTATTACCTGGTATAGTGAAGATTCAAGGGACATAACTCTTGGTTTGAATCTGTCACATTATATTTATTTGTAGATGTTTACAAATAAAATAACAACAAACAAACGGTAATTGGGCTAGAAATTTGGGTTGCAACGCATCCAACAGTATATCACAAATGTAACAAACATAGATGAACAACTCTTCACTACCACTTCAAAAATCTTCAAGCTCTTTAAAAAAACAATTAAGCCATTTATCCAATCACATACATGATCTTTTTTAAGTAGTGATAATAAACAACATATTACACATGTTTGTAATGTTCTACTACATTTAAATCTACTTTTAAAACCTACAAACAGTAGAGACATATCTAGTAAAAGTCCAAATAAACTATCTGCTTCCTACATGCACCTATGGAAGATATTGGACAAGTCCATTTTGGAGAACATGTTAATTTCATTCAGTGAATGTGAACTACCAGTACACATGGATTAGTTTAGACTTCAAGTTGACTTCATAATAAATCTGTCATTTTACAGGATCAACACCATCTTCAAATTACACTACCCTACAATTATAAGTGTACATTAAAATGTCTAGTCTTCTGACATTTCTGACAGACTTCATGGCCATGTACCATGTATAACCCCATGACCTGATGGTTAGAACCTCATGACCTAGATATAAAAGCTTCATGACCTGCTGGTTAGTCAGTGTCATGACCTGTTGGTTAGTTAGAGCTTCATGACCTGTTGGTTAGAGCTTCACAGACCACAACATAACATGGAAGCGATCATTCAGGTTATGTGGTGGTTACGAAAAAATTCAAATCACGTGACCTCCTTTCCGTTCCCAATGAATTTCATTATTACGTCTTCATTATTACTATCATAACCCGCAGGTTACGGTCATTCCTTTTATCGTAATCTGTAAATGGGTTAGGACAATTTCTGTTATTTTGTGGCCTGCTTAATGACCTGGTGGTTAGTTAGAGAGTCCTGACCTAGTGGTTACAGTGCCATGACATAGAAGTTAGGGCTTCATGACCTTCAGCTTACATCTTCTTGACCTGTTGGTTAGTCAGAAAGTCCTGACCTTGCTAGTGGTAAGAATATCATGACCTGGTGTTCAGTCAGAGTCATGACCTGGTGGTTAGAGCCCCGTGACCTGGTGGTTAGAGGACAAGGTAATATGGTTGCCATGATAGTATAAATATAGATTACCGGTATTATATGACCATTTTCTTGTCATATCCCATATAAAACCAAGACTCCCATATCAGCCCGAGGGTCCGGAGGACTTGTGGGCTGATATGAAGTCAAGTGTTGATATTGGGGATGATATGAAGATGATCATATTACAAACTTAGATCTTGTACCAGTTCTCAAGAGATAAAACAAAAAAACAACATTCTAATTACAACATTTCCATGTACTGGCTAACCATTATGGAAACAATGGTTCCTTCAAGTGTTTGTGTTATTCATTTCATCACTGAACAATATTTTCTATGTCATCATTTTAAATGACTCTTGCTTTCTTTCTTTATGAGATAGTCCAGTATGATAAACCTGTTTTTGTGATAAACTTCAGTTAATTCTTTCTCACATTTTAGAGTGTAACGACTGATATAATGGAAACCACGTTCTGATGTGGGCCAGGATATATAGATTTGGAATCATATTACACCCCCTTCTGATATGAATGGCAGATTTTGATAGTGTCACAAATGCAAAATTGCCATATTTAGTAGGAGGTATATGATCAATAATAATGTATGTATTTTGTGATTATATATCGTACCCATATACAATTGTTTGTGAACCAATATTCATTTCTATTGTCAAGCAATAAGAAACATTTCAGTCATGACATTTGACACTGAATTTTGAATTTTTGAATTTTGAATAGTGTTTTATGCCACAATCAACAATTTTTCAGTTACACTGTTAGTTTATTGTTGTTTAACGTCCCACTCAAGAATATTTCACTCATATGGAGACGTTACAAAATGCTGATGAAGGGCTTCAAATTTGGCCTATGCTTGGCACCTATAGCCATTGAGCAGTGAGGGTTCTTTAATGTGCTGACACCTACTGTGACACAGTAGCTTGGTTTTTTACTGTCTCATCCAAAGGACAGGAAACCAACCTGACATCGCCTGGACTTGTACTCACAACCTCACGATTAAGTGTCGAGCGCTACTGACTGACCCAGGCCGGCTCTTTTCAGTTATGATGTCAGCATTATAAACTGAAAAGAGGCGGCGCTCGAAAAATTTATAATATGATCATTTTCATATCACCCCCGATATCAACACTTGACTTCATATCAGTTCACTGCTCAATGTACTAAGGAAGAGACCACATGCCTTCCATAAGTAAACTGGCAAATTTTCTCACAAAATCAGCTTAGGTTCCAGTGGGGCTTGAACCTGTGCTGACCAGAAGTGAGAGACTTCATGGTTCAAAGCGCAATGCTCTAACCATTTGGCCACGGGGGCCCCTCAGTCATGACATCAAAAGAATTATTGGCAGTAAAATACTTTTTTCCCTTCAGTGACAAAGCTTCCGATGATGAAATTGATCTCTTTCACAATCGTATTCAAACTACAATTCATATATTATCTACAACATTCTCCTTTTTTTGTATTTACTGTATGTTTATGGTCAAAATATGCAAAAATATCCATTCCTCTTTAATCACAAATAAAGTCCTACTTGTACTTGTAGCAGATGTGTGTAAAATAATCAACACCAGTACTGGATTACCCACACACACACACACACACACACACACACACACACATATATATATATATATACACACACACATACACATATATATATATATATATATATATATATATATATATATATATATATATATATATATATATACATATACACACATACACACACACACAGATGAATATATATAAATTGGAAATACCCCAAAATGCAGGTTTTAATACTTGTAAACACTTTGTATATGAAAGGAAATCCAATTATTTATTATCATTCTAACCTCATTTCATATTTCCAGTTAATACAATGTGTCAGTTTTCTACAGTCATGTACAAACTTTATAAGTACATGTGTACCTCTTCAAACAATTATGTGTGGAATATATATATGTAAATGTATCATACTAATAAAAGAAATCGGCACAATGTTGAATTACATGTAAGTATGTAATTACTACTCTCTCCTGGTTTATACATCTAACAAAACACTATCTCTTGACAACACTATATCACCAGCTCTCAACACTCTTCCTGTGTAAAGGATGCTCCAGTTTCAGTTTCTTTTCTATTGTCCAATATGGAAAGTCAAACCCACTAGTATTGAACTCTGTTATATTATAATCCCACTTTATCCAGGTTCGACTGTATGTGAACACACACACACACACACACACACACACACACACACACACACAGACACACACACAGACACAGACACAGACACAGACACAGACACACACACACACACACACACAATACAATAGTATTATTTTTCAGCTATTTCAAATCCTTCGTAATAAATAGACTGTCAATATTAAGGATTATTCATCTCTGAATTTGGAATATTATTTTACGCCAAAGTCAACAATTTTTCAGTTATATGGTGGAGGCCAGTTTTTAATTGCTGAGGAGAGAACCTGGTTACAATGTTCCCAGGAAGAGACCACTGGCCTTCCACATGTAAACTAGTCAACTTTCTAAGATTCCAGCGGGGCTCAAACCTACGATGACCAGAAGTGAGAGACTCTATGGTTCATAGTGCGATGCTCTAACCACTTGGCCATGGAGGTCTTGCTCTTCTCTGACGACAACAAAATGAACAAACACTGCTGCAGTGTTTTACCATCGTCATAAATTGATGTGTTTTTTACATGCTGTACATCCTCTTCTAGTCAGAACAAACCTATACTGAAAACTATTGATGTAAAAGGAGTCTTAACATTTTATTTAAGTGTTGTAAATGATTATTTGATGTTTACCCTTGAGAAAATACTTCTATCACATTAATTTCAAAATAAAGTATCAAACAAGTTCAACAAGTACTTTGTTAAACACAGCTGACAATTTTTAAAGTGAAATAAGCATTTTTGTGTTGTTGACAGTTATTGGATGCTTATAATTACCACACATGTTTAATTGCCAAACACAGTCACATCAGTGTGAGAGAAATGTACTCGGCCCACTTGTTCTGTACGAGTGAAAACAGCATGGGGACGACTAGTAGTCCCTTGTGACAATATATCATCAAGGTCTGTAACACCTTACTTTGTAGCCTTTAGAACTCTGCATTAGAACAGCGCGATTTTGAAATCCTTTACTGCCATTTTAATTAATTATAAACTCCAAAGAGAAATCAAAGAAAAGTTAGTCTTATGGTTCCATAAAAAAATTATAAAAGTCATTCGTGTGGAAGGTGTCTAGGGAGTAGTGATTTTCAAAATAAATTGTCCCATAGGATGAGTGATTTTTTGAATTTTTTTATACACCCTGCACACACACAAACATACACACACACACACACACACAAACACACACACACACAAACACAGAGTCATAAACATAGACACACAAAAACACAAATATACACACATGTAGACACTCATACATGTAAACACACACAAACACAGTTATTATTTGAGTATGAGGGAAATATCACTTTTGTTGTTGACCTTCATCTGAGAAAATGATGACAATAGCAAATAATATTTACTTTTGTATAATAAACAAGATGTGTTTGTGAAACGCAAATGCCCTCCCAGTCCCAACAAATCTTTGCAATGTCCTATATTTTTACCCCATCCCACCCCCAGGAGCATGTGATATCAGTGAAGTGTAATCAACCCTTAGTGAACTTACAGTCCATGTTTGGTTACTGTATCACAATTCAAACTTGAAAAATTACACTTTATATGTAAGCGAGACAAAATTACGAACAAACAGACAAACAGACCGACAGAAAGACAGACAATCCAAACACTATATGTCCCTGGCAGACCTTTCAGGTTGAGGACATAAAAACTTGAATGGTATAATAATTATATACATGTGTACAAGTACATCTAAAAGCTACTATATGTAAAATAATAGTTATACAGTCTGATTTCACACAAGTTGTCACCCTGTGATAAAACACACTGTAGTCATTGAGCACTTGGAGCAGGAAGAAGTTGCACATTACAACATCTTTATCAATATAAAATGTACAATTGTCATGTCCTCCATCATCATACAGTAACTGAAATTTTCTCCTACTCCCAGTTTATGATAAAAGCAACTTGTAACTTTCATTATAAAATACAATATAAGTTACAAAAGAAAATGTCCACTTGACCTACATAAAATATCAAGATATCTTATCAACTGTAACATATAGTATATGATTATCTAAAAACAGAAAAAACTATTTCAAAACGCTTTAGCAAGTACTGTTTCACCACTTTAAAGTGGCATCAAAAAATTACCACTACGGCATGTACAAGCTACCACATCGAATCATCATATCAGTCAGACATTGTAAAAAAAAAACACCAGAAAACAGTACCTTCGCTGGTTGCGGTTCTTCGTTTTCAGTTTTGTCTTGCTTTTCTTCAGCAATAAGAGACATTCGTTCTCCATAGCCGAGTACAAATTTGTAATACATCATCTTTCCTTTAAAATCGACTAATGTTTATGGCAATCATAATAAAATCACAACAATTGTCAATGGATAGCTACAAAGTTAAATCTGACATGTCCTGCTAAAGATAGCACAATGCATGCTTCTGGCTGAGTACTTTTGAGTTAGTCAGTTGGATAAATGCCAGTTTCATACAGCTTCGCAGTCTCGCTGATGCACTCATCTTACCAGCATTTATTGTTGTCAACCTACTGTCTTGTTTCAATATTATATGACTAAGTGGAAATTTTAACAACAATTACTGCTACTGAAGTCCAGGATGTTCTCATTATGACCTATTTAGAGAACTGAAATGTTCACATTTTAGGATTAACAGTTAATAGCTCTCTACGCTAGAATGACATACAGTAAAACCTGTATATAGGGGCCACCCACAGGACCAGAAAAATATTGTCCTTTATGTGCAGGTGACCCTTATACACAGGTTCAGTTTAGTTGAAGTATGCAGTCATGGTACTTTTCAAAATTGGCCTTTATAGACAGGCAATCCTTATATAGAGGTGGCCACTATAGCAGGTTTTACTGTACATGTAAATGGACTTTCTTCTTCTGCTGTGGTTTTCTGTACCATAAAAGGGTGATTTTTGAATACGGGCAGTATATATAAGACTACCATATTAAGTTACATGCACATTCATTACATAGTCAGAGTGAATTTCACTGCTTCTGATGGCCTCAGGATCATTACTATGGCTTCCAAACAGAGGTTTAGGATTGAGATACCCTACGAGGGTTGATTGATAAGTTTTGAGCCTTGTAATGATGGAGTAATGCAGGGGTACCCATTTTCAGCCCTATTGTTCTTCGACTATTTAAGGCTGTGTAACCAATGAATGGTGTCATTTGGTCAGTTTTTGTCAAAGAGGTAACACTCAAGTGACTTTAGCTAAACGGACAAAATTGCTGAGAGATCAATGATTCAATATTTATTCAAGAAAGTTCTAGCAACTAAGGCTATCCAAGCTGACATTGTAGCAACAGTAGGAGAGGTTGCCCCTCCATATGCTACCATAAAAAGGTGGTGGCAGAATTTAAGCATGGCAGGGAAAGCCTACAGGATGACACCCTGTCTTGGAAGGCCTGTCACTGTGGCAACTCCTGAAATGGTCACTAAAGTCCATGATATTATTATGGAAGAAATACTATGCATCACTTATTAGGCAGTTAAGAGACAAAAAAGAGATCAAGTGCCATGGAAAGCTCAGTAAATGTGTCCATCGTTTCACCAGGACAATACCCACGCTCACAAGTCTGTCAGTACTATGGCTGCCATTAACTCATCAACCCCTGAAAAACATTGAACTCTTCTATAAATCAATGACTTTGGCCAATCCAAATATGTCTCTAGGGGTGAATGATTGTGCTCCATCAGACTTCCATCTATTCCAGAAATTGAAAAAAGTCAATTCCAGTTCCCATTTCTAGACAGATGAGGATGTCGTACTCACACATGGAGTGGAGGTTTTTCTGGACAGTCAAGAAAGGGGTTTCTTTAAAAGTGGCATAGAGGCTCTTAAACAAGACAAGAATTCTACATAAGAATGCAATAGTCCGAATGGGTAATATTTTGTTCAGTTAATAGAAATATCTATGGTAAGAATTATAATTCTGAATAAAACTTACTGAAAAAGCATCATGATCTTGAAAACTTTACTTCAATGTATTTGTTAAATTTTCATTTTATTTTAGCACTGAATTTTAACACAGTATACTAACTACATGATTGTCCCCCAAATTTTCTCATTACTTTCCTGTTGATGAAATCTTCTTTGGATATAAAATCACAGTTCATGGATGTAGAACACACATTAAAATTCTAATTTGTGTACATTCTAGTATTTTGATGTCATTTTGGAAAAGTCTATAATCCAGTTTGTATTATGATTACCCCTGTATAGCAAATAGCCTGCAGCTTAACCAATCAAGAGTTTAATGTTAACTGATCTACTCTGATGACAAAGGCAGATAACTGGCATTGACTTTTTATACAAATGTTTATTTTAAAAATGCTCTTTCAAAAAATTCTATCAATGATTGTTTTTTTTTTGTCATCAAAAGTTACCACTGTAGACTGAATAAAAAATATAAGTGCATTGTTTAAAACATTGTTTTAAAAACTGCATCCCCAAATATGATGCACAAGGGTGAAGGACATCGAAGATGCTTTGCGAGATATTTACATGTATATAAACATGAAGTCCAGCAGATAAATGTGCAATTGTCAGTTTCTAAGTTATTTACATTGATTTCAGTCAATACCTAGTTATGTTCAACTCACCTTGTAGTACCCCAAATCATGTTTATATGAAAATATAATTTTGAACACCACAAATCTGTGACCAGTTACCTTAAATCAGTTTCTATTTAGAGTAAAACTGTTGGTAAATATACAGTGAAACTTGTATATAACAACTTCCTCAGGGACTTAAGAAAACCGGTCTTTATAGGGGGGGGGGGGGGGGGGGGGGGGGGGGGGGGGGGGGGGGGGTGTCTTTATATAGAGGTTGATTTGTACACAAATGGTACTACTGGGGACAGCAAAAAATGATCTTTGTGACCAGGTGGTCTTTATACACAGGTCATCACTAAAGCAGGTTTTACTGTATAATACAATGTACATGTAAATAGTGAATATTTGGTGAATTTTTGCATTTATTATATAATTTACATCACACATACCCTTCTTTGAAGCAGAGTATATTGAGTAATTTGGTTATAATGCTACATGTGCTACAAAAAATAGTTCATCATTACAGCAAATAACTGGGTATATGTATTTGTTACTGAATTGTAAAACATTTATAAATGCAATTGTATTATTTTTTAATTCAAAATTAGTCACTTGTGAAAAATATAAATATTCTTATGTCAACATTTTCCAATATTTCACTTCTAGTAATGGAATAGATATTAGGTACATGTACATGTATATATGTATTGTACTTAAATAAACTTTACAAAACTCTGCTGACAAAAAAATACAGAGTTAAAATGGAAATTATGTTAATGCAGAAGAGACATTGTAATGTAAGTACATTTCTTTCCCGTTGTTGAGTACATGTATTTAAAACAATATATCTTATCATTCCTATTCACATCAAAAGACAAGGTTCTTATTAAGAGGTCTCTTCTGGAGTGACAAAATAAGGAAGTTGGCTGGTTCATCCACGAGAGTCACAAAATCTTCTCTCTGAAACATATTGTAAAGAGGATCCTTCCGTTGTAGATAGATTTCCATTTACACAAGCACTGTGAGCATGCATTTGACCATGTGGTTTTGTAAATTATACATTACGGCAATAGATATCATGTAAACTTAAAGGGATATAAGATGTCACAATGGTGATTTTTTTGCCATGACATATTGCAATTTAAGTTTTCCCGTACCTTAAATAATTCTGGCTGTATTTCCGTATGCAATGACCTTTCGCCATATCAGATGTGCTTCATAATTCGATCAGGGGATCTCGGTCCTTTACGTGCTCGGTCTATCAGCAATCTTGGCTCTTGATACAATCAGCATATGTTAAAGTTGGCTTATTTTTATGTGTTTTTATATTTGCATTTAAAATACAGGACGTGATTATATTTGGTAAAGTACTTGTATTATGTAAAATATGTGCTTTTCAACGCTATTTTAAACACCTGAAGCAAATAAAAATAAAACTTGAGAATTTTCTCAAGTCTGAGAATATTCTCAAATTGGCAAGCCCAGCCAATTAAATTTCAGGATTAGACAATAATTCTCAAGAGTTATGGTGCCAGGCCCTGGTTTTTTCAAACTTTAATGTTACTTGACTCTATGTCAGGGGACAAAAACAATCATCGTGACATCTCATATTGCTTTAACCAATGACCACTGTAGAAAGTCAAATCAAATACATGTATGCATATACATGTATCATATTGGTATCACTACTTCTTTATTTCCACATAGATTAACCCATGTGAAAGATGCTGTATAGCAAAATTAGCTCCAAGTAAAAATATATATATCACAGAGTAGAATTTCATGTTTGAAATTATTAAAATTATAAATATGAAATTTTCAGTTTTTTGAAAAATATTGATTTGTTGATTTATGTTTATTAAGTTTATATATTTTTGTATTTGTTGGAAATTATAGTAAAGAAATTAAATTGGCATAATTACTAAATTAGGTATACAAATTAACATACATGTAGGTGTGAAGTAAGTTAATTGCTCTTTAATTAGTTGAGCATAGATTAGGTTGTCTAAATATTATATTAGGGACCTTGAGACATCGCGTAATTGATTTAAGATTTATCTTTTATGTAGCTAAGACTCAAAGGTCCAAGCTATTACTTTAGGAACCTTCAACTTATATTTTAATCCTTAAATTAGTATGAAGTTAAAATTAGAGAAGAACTCAGGGTCTGGACAGGGATTACTTAAAATTGTTAGGAAGAATATAAAATGTAAGAGTGTGAAAGTAAGATATAGGAGGGAGACAGGAGCATAAGAGAGAGGACCCATTGTATGCAGAAAAGGACCAAACTTATAGTAGAGAAAGCGGACACGAATGGATGAGTACTATGCTGTATTTGTTGGAAATTATAGTTGTCATGCAGGGTGTGAAGTAAGTTAATTGCTTGGTACTAAGAACTACTTTGTAAATATTAATTCATAGCTTTTCAGTTAGGTAATAAATATTCGAAAAGACCATTTGAATCTTTGTCTCCCTGACATAACATGTACAAAAAGTGACAGGACCAGAGATCACACTGTGATACGTCACTAGGACCAAGGATTATGTCATCACCACATGCACCTCGTAAACAGAAGTCACCGAACCACAAATAGGAACACCACAGTAACCATGGTGTTAAACAGGGTGTCATCTCGGAGATATATATATGTTTACACTATATAAGTAATCCTACAAAGTGTACAGGACATTATACATATAGCTGCATTTGGCCTAGTTGATTTGTGTGTGTGTCTGTGTGTTTTACTGATATTTGGTATCATTCACAACAATTTTTCGATGATACAATGGCAGTTATCTACTTGATAGCGGAAAAGAGACAAGTTAGACATATTCCTGAACAAAATCATCAGCATTTCAGAAATAATTGACCAACTTTAAGTTATAAAAAGTTAAGATTTTATATAACTATAATGAATGAAACTGATTTGTTCTGTAAATCCAATTTTATCCATGAGAATTTTATTTACGTGTAATGAAGTATGAAAATAGTATGAAGAAATGGGCATACAAAACAACGAAAATATTATTTCACGAATAAAATCAGAACTTGTGTACTGCGAAAATAAAGTGCCATGAAATTTTCCGGATTTACACTTATATGATATAACATAACTTTGGGGGGGGGTTATAATGTGCGTTATCAGATCAAGCACTCTTTCATGAGTCCATTTAGGTTCATTTGGCCAAAAATCAGTAAAATAGTCTTGAATACCAATTTCCTTCCTTCATGCAAATATACATAGTATGATCTTTCTTTGTGTGAAGTTTCATTAAAATCAATTCATGATTATCAGTGTAGGAGGAGTTGCTATGAAAATGTGTCACATGAATATGGATACAAAAATTTAAGTCAAAAGGGAAATAACTCAAATAAAATTCTTTGAACAGTACTAGTGATCCCCTTCCTCCATACATATCAATGTAATGTGATCTTTCATTGTGCAAAGTTTTATTGAAATTAATTCATCAGTTTTGGAGGAGTTGCAATCCCAACTGTATAACCAACTGTATAATATGATTATATCGTCCTGGAAATCCACACCAGGAAATTAAGTATGATTATTCACTCATGATAAACATTTAAAGTTCAAAGAACATATATTAAGATAAGAAAACTGATACATGTACACAGGAAGATGAGAGGCACAAACAGGATAACAAGAGGCCCAAGGGGTTTTAAGGGAAAAACAGTGCAAAACCTGAAAATATCCACTTAAAAAGGAAGGTAACCCCCATAAGGGACAACCTAACAAATTAATTCCTGTTGACTATTTCGTAGATCTTTGCATATTGAACATTTTTGCTTCTTTCTCTTTCTATATATTATTCTTTTCAAGATAGTAGGACAAAACTGTCAAAAACATGAGACACTAAAAGGGGAAATAACTCCCAAAAGGGGAAACCTGACAATTTTGGCCCTCCTAACTTTTTTGTAGATCTTTGCATGCTGAGCATTTTTGCTTATTTCACTTTCTCTCCATCTGTTTTACTTTTCAAGATATTAAGACAAAACTGCCAAAACATGAAAATTCCACTTAAAAGGGAAAATACGTGTAACTCCAACAAGGGGGCAACCTGATAATTTTGACCCTATTGACACTAAAAGGGAAAAAACTCCCATAAGGGATAACCTGAAAATTTCAGCCCTGTTGACATTTTTGTAGATCTTTGCATTCTGAACATTTTTGCTTCTTTCACTTTTACTCTACCTATTATACTTTTCAAGATAATGTCAAAAACATCCAAAAACATGAAAAATCTACTTAAAAGGGAAATAATTCCCATTAACAGGCAACCTGACAGTTTCGGCCCTATTGACTTTTTTGTAGATCTTTACGTGCTGAACATTTTCGCTTCTTTCACTTTTATTCTAGCTATTATACTTTTCAAGATAATGTCAAAATACATCCAGATAAAAATCTGATGTACCAATTTTTGGTCCTTAGAACCCATGCTACTCAAAGGTGAGAGACCTATGTTGTAAAGCGTGATGCTCTAAACACTCAGCCACAGAGGCCCCCGGACCTATACATTGTATGTACATATATGTTATGTTTATCAAATATTACACCTCAGGAAGAAGCATTTACTATTTCCAATATTTTTACAATGTTTAACAAAAATAGATTAAAATTCAAATGACAAGTCTACTACAAAAAGGAATTGAATTTGATAAACTTTCTGAAAACCAGATGCTCTCCTCTCATGTACCGGTACATGTATGATAAGACACGTGGGGCTTTGGAAAGTGTATCAACTAGATTGGAAGTAGGAAGTGAAATTACTCACATCGGATGCTACATTTTGACTGATCTACATCTAAACAGCACATGGGAGATCCCACTTTGCATTTTCAACAAACCAGTGAGAAACAATAGACCTTTCATGCCACAATGTAGACATAGACCCTTTTGTTCTTTTGTGATAGAACATGTATGAATGACTTGTTACCTTGATATGTAGTGTAGAAATACATAAAGCCAGGTGGGCTTCATATTAAACTATTTTTGATGTTTTAAATGTGTTTGAATCAAGTACATATTACAAATATATACCTGCATATTCGGGTTGTCAACAAGTAATTGGCTAGCCAAGTATTTGCTGGAGGTCCAATTATCAAGTACATGTACATATATCAAGATCAGTACTTAGTTCAAAATCTGATAAAAAATCAAGCTTATTTTGTATCTTTAAATAGGTCAAATAAAAATGAATTGCATGTAATTTATACCCAATATTAAGATATGTATTAAGACATCAATAAGCATCTTTAAACCTTTTGCTTGGTTTGCTATATCTAGCAACAGTTGTTTTAACAATGGATAGTTCTGAGAAAATACTGCCTTTTACATCTTAAGTTTGGAAATCCAAAAAGGGGTTTGTGTCCAACACAATAAAAACGCCGTAAGAATGTATAAATTATATTAACGTTGAGCTTGTTTACATGGAAATTACATGTGCAATATGTCATAACCAAAAAGTGAGTAGAAATGACCGTATGATAATCAAAAGGTAACAGTGCCCTGTCACATTATGTGAATCAGAAAATAATTATATATGTACACATGCATACGTTTATAATGGGGAGTAACAATCTATTAGGTATCACACAGGCATCAGAATAATCCAATGAAGGCCAGTTATACTGTTTGTTTGTTTATTGTTGTTTAACGTCCCACTCAAAAATCTTTCACTCATATGGAGACGTCACCACATGCCGGTGAAAGGACTTCAAATTTTGGCCTATGCTCGGCACTTACGGCCATTTAGCAGTGAGGGTTCTTTAACGTGCCGACACCTACTGTGACACAGGACCTCCAGTTTTTACTGTCTCATCCGAAAGACAGGAAACCAACCTGTCGCCGACAGGACTCAAAGTCACGACATCCCAATCCAGAGTCGAGCGCAATACGGACTGAGCCAGGCCAGCTTGCCAGTTCAGTTATACAGATATATGTATAAAAAAGTATGATTAATGTTTTAACACATGTTAACTTTTATGCTAAGATAGATAACTCTCTAAATTGTTTGTTTTTAGTAATGGTTCATTAATTAGAACTCATTTGTATTTAGGTTTTCGTTATGATTATGACTCAGCTGTTACAGCTTATGGAGTGATGCTAACCAATTATTTTCCCATAGGCCTTAATGCTAGTCACGCCCATGTTTATTTATTAAATGTGGGTCATATCAGTACCTTGTGCTGAAAGATCAATATTTTTGAAAACAAAATATGTAATCAAAAGTATAGGTTGCCTTGCATTTCTACTTCAAATTTTAACTTGTTTACAACTTGTAGTATTCCGCACCAAAGGAAAATATCTATTCTCATCTGACACTATTTAAATTTTAAACCGTCAACCCTATAATTTACGAAGCACTACTAATTTTCATGTTATGTCAAATGAGTTTGAATTGTTTAAAAGTTATGTTTTGTGTCAATGTGCTCTACAGTGGACAGCTACATTTCAAAATGTGTCACTTCAGTCACTCATGTGAGCTAATAAGGAGAGCTTACTATTGTTAGCAGACACACCAGTACTCACCTGGTTGTGTCAATGTTCCAGAAGTCAAACATGAACAAGACTGACAAGTTGCAAAATATTTTCATTTGAAATATTAAAAAAGATTATTCTTTGTTGCTGATCAGTTTTTAGAGCCATCATTTGAAAACATTGTTTCTTTGGAAAAATCAAATTAATACATGTAAATTTAATGTTTAGGCAGTGTCTGCAAGAAGAATATTGTTGGATCATGGGAAGGGGCACAACTCAGAGGTGTCAGTGTGTCCACAGTAGGACACCTTAACATTCATTGGTGGAACTCGCTGGTCTGTTCCTGTCAATGGTAAGAGCCTAATACAGAGCAGGTTTCAATGTGTCCTCAGTAGGACAACTTAATACTGGTGGAACTAATTGGTACCCGCTAGTCTGTTACTGTCAATGATAAGAGCCCAACATCCTAGCAGGTGTCAGTGTGTCCAGGGTAGAACACCTTACCACTGATGAACTACATGGAACTGGTACTTGCTGGTTTGTTCCTGTCAATGGTACCTGTAAGAGCCCAACTAAGAGCAGGTGTCAGTGTATCCGCAGTAGGACACCTTAATATTGGTGGAACTAACTGGTACTCACTGGTCTGTTCTTGTCAGTGGTAAGAGTCCAACTCAGAACAGGTGCCAGTGTATCCACAGTAGGACACCTTAATATTGGTGGAACTAACTGGTACTCACTGGTCTGTTCTTGTCAGTGGTAAGAGTCCAACTCAGGGCAGGTGTCAGTGTATTCACAGTAGGACACCTTAATATTGGTGGAACTAACTGGTACTCACTGGTCTGTTCTTGTCAGTGGTAAGAGCCCAACTCAGGGCAGGTGCCAGTGTGTCTGCACACATACCAGTATTGTCCAATACTGTAGGACACAAACTGGTACAGTACTACATGTACTTACTGGTCTGTTCCTGTCAATGGTAAGACCTCAAGGGATCCATGACAAGGGTTACAATGTTATTTTAATGTGCAAGTTCTTTGTAAACTCTGTATTGTTTATTGAACATTGATAAAAAATGTATGAACTCAAATGCAACATAGTAATCAGTGTTTGATTCTTATCTGAAAGTAGGAAATAGCACTTGTTATCAAAACACCCAATAAAAGGTCAATGTAATCCTAGCTGTACATGTATTCTTCTAAGTGTGAACAGAACGAGATAAGTTTAATATAAAGCTTACCAGGAGAGGAAAACAAATGATAAATGTTGTAAGCAAAAACCTAGGGTATAAATTATGTAATTGATCACTAAATTATTTATCATAGTACAGTATCAACCTATTATTATGTCTAGGGTTATAGTATGTTTAGAAAGGGCAATACTGGTATGTGTAGAAGGGATAATATTGGTATGTGTAGATGGGACTCAGACAATACCGGTATATGTAGAAGGGAAAATACAGGTACATATATGTGCAGATGGGCTTCCGACAATACCAGTATTTGTAGAAGGGACAATACTGGTATGTGTAAAAAGGACAATACTGGTATGTGTAGAAGGTACAATGTTGGTACATGTATGTGTAGAAGGGTTAATACAAGTATGTGTAGAAGGGTTAATACAAGTATGTGTAGAAGGGACAATACCAGTATGTGAGAGTGGCAATGCCTTTATGTGTAGATGTGACAATACTGATATGTGTAGAAGGGACAATACAAGTATGTGTAGAAGGGACAATACTGGTATGTGTAGAAGGTACAATGCTGGTATGTGTAGAAGGATTAATACAAGTATGTGTAGAAGGGACAATACCAGTATGTGAGAGTGGCAATGCCTTTATGTGTAGATGTGACAATACTGATATGTGTAGAAGGGACAATACAAGTATGTGTAGAAGGGACAATACTGGTATGTGTAGAAGGTACAATGCTGGTATGTGTAGAAGGGTTAATACAAGTATGTGTAGAAGGGACAATACCAGTATGTGAGAGGGGCAATGCCTTTATGTGTAGATGTGACAATACTGATATGTGTAGAAGGGACAATGCTGGTATGTGTAGAAGGGTTAAAAACAGTATGTGTAGAAGGGACAATACCAGTATGTGAGAGGGGCAATGCCTTTATGTGTAGATGTGACAATACTGATATGTGTAGAAGGGACAATACAAGTATGTGTAGAAGGGACAATGCCTTTGTGTGTAGAAGGGACAATACTGGTATGTGTAGAACGGACAATACCAGTATGTGTAGAAACAACAATATCTTTATGTTTAGATGGGACCATACTCACTGGTATGTGTAAAAGGGACTCTTAGACAATACCAGTAGATGTAGAAGGGACAACACCAGTATGTGTTGAAGGGACAATACCAATATGTGTAGAAGGGACGATATTGGTATGTGTACAAGGGATGATATCGGTATGTGTAGAAGGGACAAAAATGGTATGTGTAGAGTGACAATATGTGTAGGGACACCAATATGTGTAATGGGGACAATATGTGAAGAAGGGACAATGTGTGTAAAACATACAGTATATGTACAAGCAACAATATGTGAAGAGGGGACAGTATTTGTAGAGGTGACAATGTGTAGAAGAGACAATGTGTGTAGAACAAACATGTGTAAAGGCAACAATATGTGTAAGAGAGACAATATGTGTAAGGGTAACAATATGTGCAGAGGCAACAATATGTGTAGTGGTGACAATATGTGTAGAGGCAATAATACATGTATGTGTAATGGGGACAATATGTGTAGAAGGGACAATATGTGAAGAAGGGACAATGTGTGTAGAAAGGACAATATGTGCAGAGGCAACAATATGTGTAGTGGTGACAATATGTGTAGAGGCAATAATACATGTATGTGTAATGGGGACAATATGTGTAAAAGGGACAATATGTGAAGAAGGGACAATGTGTGTAGAAAGGACAATATATGTAGAGGCAACAATATGTGGAGAGGGGACAATGTGTAGAGGGGACAATGTGTGTTGAGGCAACAATACATGTATGTGTAGTGGGGACAGTATGTGTAGAATGGACAATATATGTAGAAAGGACAATGTGTGTAGAAAGGACAATATGTGTAGAGGCAACAATATGTGTAGAGGGGACAATGTGTAGAGGGGACAATGTGTGTAGAGGCAACAATATGTGTAAAACAGACAATATGTCCTGGGGCAACAATATGTCCAGGGGCAACAATATGTGTAGAGGGGACAGTGTATGTGTAGAACGGACAATATTTGTATAGGCAACAATGTGTTGAGGCAACACTATGTGTAGAGGAGAAAATATATGTAGAGGAGATAATATGTGTAGAGGCAACAAAATGTGTAGAGGGGACAATATGTGTAGAGACAGCAATATGTCTCGAGGGGACAGTATGTGTAGAACGGACAATATTTGTAATGGCAACATCATGTGTAGAGGCAACAACATGTGTAGTGGGAACAATATGTGTAGAGGCAGCAAAATGTGAAGAGGAGACAGTATGTGTAGAATGGACAATATTTGCAGAGGCAACAATATGTGTAGAGGCAACAACATGTGTAGAGGGAACAATATGTGTAGAGGCAGCAATATGTGTAGAGGGGACAGTATGTGTAGAATGGACAATATTTGTAAAGGCAACAACATGTGTAGAGGAGATAACATGTGTAGAGGAGACAACATGTGTAGAGGAGACAATATATGTAGAGGCAGCAGTATGTGTAAAATGAACATATTTGTAGAGGCAACAATATGTGTAGAGGCAACAACATGTGTAAAGGGGACAATGTGTGTGGAGGCAGCAATATGTGTAGAGGTAACAATATGTGCAGAATGGACAATATAAAAAAAGGCAACAATAGGTGTACATGTACATGTTAAAGATAAATAAATGTTAGCCAGTATCATATAGTTTTCTGACAACACCAAAATGGGTGTCACTACTTTTTAGTAAATTGTAGGAAACTTTATTTTTTCCATTTGGCTTGAAACTTTAATCTAATTTATTTTATTACACATGTACAAGCATGTAGAACCATATACAAGTATATGGTATACAGTAAACCAGAAGATTTAAATGTATATACCTTCATACAATGTACATGAACATTTGTAAATACATGGTGATGCACTGAATACATTTATATTATAATTTAAAACACTAGATATCTGATTCCATCTTTCCTGGCATTGTATTTGCTAAAACATTTATTTGTACATGTATAAGAGTCATTATAAAATTTGCTCAAACATTTATTTGTCTGTATATATAATATGTATAAGAGTCATTGTCAAATTAACAATCTAAGTTGACCTTCCCATCCTACATTAAATCATGTTAAGAGAGCCAAGTTAATAGCTAGCATACTGACTAAACTCAAGTAGTAAAGTAGACCTTCTGTTTATCAACATAAACATTTAAAATTATACAGGAATATGTGTTAGTATCTTGTTATCTCTGTGTGTGTGTATGTGTGTGTATGTGAGAGAGAGAGTTTATATGTATGTACCAGTATGTGTATACATTATGTATGTGAGTGTATGTGTTTGCTTACATGTGTGTGTGCCTGTGTGTATGTACATGTGTACATGTATAGTCAAGTATATAGTTATACACATGTACCATTGCTGTACACAACAACACAGAAGTAAACACATGCTTCCCTCCTCTGTGTACAATGTATATGTAAGACCCATCATATCTTATTATCATGCTTTGTGGATCCAATTCCATTTTATTTTTATATGTGAACTATCCGTGAAATGACTACATATGATAGATATAAAATTCATACACAATCTAATTGCTCCATAGAGTCTCATAAGGGATTCTTGGCCTTAAATCACAAAAATCTTCAAACTTATCCTTTAACCCATTGTTAGTTTTTAATTATTCCTTTATCAGCACTGAAATGTTACACTAAGAACATGGAAAAGGAAGTTACACAAAGCATAAGGAAATGGAAATTACACTAAGTAAGTACATGTAAATAGAAAAAGAATGTTACACTAAGCACACGGAAAAGGAATGTTACATTAAGTAAGCACATGGAAAAGGAATGTTACATTAAGTAAGCACATGGAAAAGGAATATTACATTAAGTAAGCACTTGGAAAAGGAATGTGAACACTAAGAACATGAAAAAGTAAGTTACAAAAAACACATGGAAAAGGAATGTCACACTAAGTAAGCACTTGGAAAAGAAATTTACACTAAGTAAGTACATGGAAAAAGGAAATTACACTAAGTAAGCACATGCAGAAGGAATGTGAACACTAAGTGAGCATATGGAGAGGGAATGTGAACACTAAGTGAGCATATGGAGAGGGAATGTGAACACTAAGTGAGCATATGGAGAGGGAATGTGAACACTAAGTGAGCATATGGAGAGGGAATGTGAACACTAAGTGAGCATATGGAGAGGGAATGTGAACACTAAGTGAGCATATGGAGAGGGAATGTGAACACTAAGTGAGCATATGGAGGGGGAATGTGAACACTAAGTGAGCATATGGAGAAGGAATGTGAACACTAAGTGAGCATATGGAGAAGGAATGTGAACACTAAGTGAGCATATGGAGAAGGAATGTGAACACTAAGTGAGCATATGGAGAAGGAATGTGAACACTAAGTGAGCATATGGAGAAGGAATGTGAACACTAAGTGAGCATATGGAGAGGGAATATTACACTAAAATATGGAAAAGAAAGTTACACTAAGCACATAGAAAAGGAATGTTACATGTACACTATGTAGAAAATGAAGCAGCACTTCAATGTACATGTATCTGTATTGAGAAGTCCCATAAGGTGTACATGTATGTACATGTACACAAAAGAAAATTGGCTCACTGTTTTTTTTAAGAAGTTTAAAAAAAATTTAAAAACTGGCAAAATATGCATGATGCACATCCATACAGCGATGACCTAAATTAAGAACATAAGCTGTAGTGACTTTGTCCTAATTAAAATTGTGAAGTTCATCCTTGTTTCCACTTGTGAAGGGTACATCAACATTGTAAAAAAGTATCACTTTTTCCTGTGATTGAATACATCTACATCTCTTAAGAACAATATCAACAACAATATACATGTAACATTTCACTTCCTTCCAAATGACTTAAGTACATTTATATCTGATTCAAAGCATTGAAATATATATATATATATATATAAATAACTCATCTTTATGAAGAATAAATGCTACTAAGACTAAACAAGAGGACCAACAGGCCTTAACACATCACAGTGAAATGTAAAATTATAGTCAAAATATGTTGATCATTGTTTCATGATCTCGAGATGGATATTTTTAAAGATGTGCAAAATTTGGGCCTTTTTTTCTAGACCTTTTGTTCCTTTCTGGAGACCCCCCTGTCCTAGTCCCTTTTTCATTCACAAAAGTTATGCAGCTTCATATCCAGATAGTCGTTGCCAAGTTTGGTTAAAACTGAACCATTGGTTCTTGACAGAAGTCATAAAAGTTCAAAAGTTGATAAAAACTAATATTTTCCATTTACATGTACATAGTACATGTACTTACGTGTTAACGACTCTTTAATTTGACCCCTTGACTTTGAAAGTTTGTCACAATAATCATTTGTACTAAAATGTAGGTGATTCCTAACAAGAACTGTCTCAATATCTTTAAAAACAAAAAAAAGTAAATCAGTTTTAAGTTAATACCGTATTCAACCCATGAAGCACCCAGGGTGCTACATAAATCATGATAAAGGGTATGTGGGCAATTAATGGGACCAATTGATAGTCAAGTTAATGTAAAACAGTTAATTTTTTGTAAGGCATGGTGATAAAGTTGGTGTACAATTGAGTTATTACTGAGGATACTTATCAACATAATTCTCTTGCTTGGAGGCTACAGATAAACTGTTACAAATACTTATGGTTTTTCAGGTCAATATCTCCTTGTCAACCAGCTAGAAAAGATTTCCGATCATATGTTAAAAAGGGGGAGGGGAGCTTATAGGGAGATAGGCACTTAATGGGTCGAATACTTAGCCATTTATACAAATCTGCCCCTATGCCATTTGAGCAACACAAGTGGCTCATTTACAAACAGATTTCAATTCATATGCAAACTTTGTAGATCATATATTATTTGACTTAATGGGACATTAGCTGTGTGAAATTTTCTACTTTCACTACTTGTACTTGATGTACAATAACAAATAAGAGCTATACACAATCATAAAAATCTTTAATTTCTAGATATTTTCTGAAAATAAAGTCAAGTCTGGTCCAGTGTGGTATTCATTTAAGAATAGTTAAGTTAAATGATTGCAAGTGAAAAGGTTCCAAACCTTGGTTTCTCAAGCAATTTTCGCAAAATATATGGGAATTTCGGAATTTCCTAACATATGCCTGTGTATATTTCTTTTTTGTTACTGTAGATCAATCTTAGTAGTAAAAAAGGAAAAAGAAATTTAGAAAAAACACAGCTAATTCCCCTCAACCAATCATGGATACCAAATTTAAAAGAATTCTGATCATTGGTTCATGAGAAGATGATTTTTTAAAAAGATGTATCAATTTTTTTTATCCTTTTTGGAGTCCCTATGGGTCCTAGCCCCTTTTTATTTTTTCTGCCAAGCTTGGAAAAAATTGGTTACTGAGAAGAAGTAGAAAATGTGTAAAAGTGGACGTCTGTGCAGGGCAGACAAAAGACGATAGTTACAGACATTTTGAAAATTAAAAAAGATTTCTGGTCAACCGGACAAGTGAATAAAGTAATTTTACTGGTCAAAGAATTTTTTTACTAGTTTGTATATATACACAATTGAAATGAAACGGAAAATTACTGGTCATTTGGAGCAGTTATCAGATAGATTTCACTGGACTATAGTAAAATTTACTGGTTTTTCTAGTAAGCCCAGTGAATTTCAAAAACTCTATAGTTAATAACAATAAGTCACAATAAGTCTGTGGCTCAGGTGACCTCTAAAAGCAAGTGGAGATGATCGTTATCTTTTTTTTTAAAATTTATCTCAATCTTCCAATCCTCTCATTGCGTATTAGGATACGGTAACAGCCAGTTCCACGAAAAATCTACATTTATATTACGTCACATATTTACATTTACCCTTAAGATATAATAAATACAGATAAAATGTGGCAGTAAAGTCCAGTCAAGTATATGTAGTGTATCCCTTATCTCACAATCCCATTCTGCATTGAAAGATTTTACCGCTACTTCAAAATTCATCATTCATTTCAATATTTTTTCTGCTTACGCTGATCATCTTGGTTTAAGTCTATACAACTGAGTTCAAGTCTATACAGCTAGGTTAAAGTCTACACAGCTGGGTTCAAGTCTATACAGTTGGGTTTAAGTCTATACAGCTGGGTTCAAGTCTATACAGCTAGGTTCAAGTCTACACAGCTAGGTTCAAATCTACACAGCTGGGTTCAAGTCTACATTGTATACAGCTGGGTTCAAGTCTATACAGCTGGGTTCAAGTCTATACAGCTGGGTCCAAGTCTATACAGCATGGTTCAAGTCTACATGTATACAGCAGGGTTCAAGTCTACACAGCTGGGTTCAAGTTTACACAGCTGGGTTCAAGTCTATACAGCTGGGTTCAAGTCTATATAGCTGGGTTCAAGTCTATACAGCTGAGTTCAAGTTAACACAGCTGGGTTCAAGTCTATACAGCTGGGTTCAAGTCTACATATATACAGCAGGGTTCAAGTCTATACAGCTGGGTTCAAGTCTATACAGCTGGGTTCAAGTTTACACAGCTGGGTTCAAGTCTATACAGCTGGGTTCAAGTCTATACAGCTGGATTCAAGTTTACACAGCTAGGTTCAAGTCTATACAGCTGGGTTCAAGTCTATACAGCTGAGTTCAAGTCTTAGCAATGTCACATATGAGTATGTTTTAACACAGAAAAAACACGGTTTCTTTACTATACCAAGAGGAAGAATAGAAAATAACAGGTCTCTTAGAAAATACTTAAAACTATGATCTTAAGGTCACTACAGGCATGCATGTAGGTCTCATTACATAGGTTTAGATATATAGCACTGCAATTGCTTGCTATGAATTTTTAATACATGTATAATTGAAAAATCCTTGGCCAAATAAATTAACAAATACGCAATGTAGTTAGGGCTATCACTGATGAGAAATTAGATATTGATATATCGGTAAGTAAAAATTATCGATATATTGATAAATCAAATAGTATGGTACTTCCATGAACAATGCATTCAAAATATATCGACTCATTATAATATTTAGATTCTTTACTGTGTATTTTACTATATGATGATTAAAGAAAATCATTGCAAGGAAAAAATTGTTTATTTGAACAAATTGCACAGTTAGAATAAAATATAACATAGTTCAAGAATATGAAGTAAAACAAATGGAAAATTTTGGAAATTGTTAAAGAAAGTACTGTGAAATGCATTATGATATGTATCGATACTAAAAAAAAATGTACTGATTATCGTATCGAATCAATTTGTATATCAATACATTGATATCGAGTTTATCAATGACAGCCCTACAATAATACATAATGTACATGTATCTATACTCTAGAATGCAGGGGTCGAATTTAGTGTTCAATGCTGTATATCACTAGCTGTATGTCAGTTGCACTAGTTGGAAAGAAATTTTACTACTCCTACATGTATGAAAAATTGACTAGCCCCAACATGGTACGATGAATTACCAAATTGGCACATACATGTATTTACTGAATCTGTCCTACTTTTGTGTTTTAATATTATCATACAATGTGAGTCAAAACAACTATGATTATCTTTTTTGAGTCATTAAACAAATTTACGGAGCTAATTAGGTGATGTTCCATCAGGTTAAGATATCGATAATGAAGACTTAAAAATGAAATTCATCGAGAACGAAAAAGAGCCTTAAAAAATTAAGAGGTTACATGATTTGTATTTGTCATATTCTCCACGTAAGCTGAATGATCGCTCCCATGTTATTTTGTGGTCTGGATATATGTTATAACATGGTATATGTACTGATAGTTCACTGCTTTCTAGGGATACTGGGGTAAATTGGGATTCTTCTGTCGCCTTTTTATGTCCGACTGTTACTTGTACATTTACCATCTGGACAAGTGATTTATTTAGTTTGGTTGTCTGTGGACAAGTGCAATATAAGGAGAAAAAAAAACATTAATCTAGAGTTCAATATTGGACAAATTGATTTTTCTTTCCTACTTGTCATAGCTATAACTTATATGTACTGTATGCAATTTTTTTCTGAAACAAAAATTCATTAAGTTAATTTTCAACTGCAATTTCAGTGATTTTAATAATAACTGACACACTAGAGTTTAATGATATATTTTTTAAATTTCAATTCTAAACAAAATGTGCAACTTAATTTTACCAAATGCACTTATTCAACTACTACTAAAATACTTACATAAGCCTCAGAACTGTCACGTCTTTCAGATCCCAGACCTGCCTCAGCTCTATATCTATCCAAATTAACATATTCGCCTTCATCAGAAAAACTTCTACGTAGATAATCGGATTTGGGTGCATCTAGTTCTTTTGGCGTTAATTTCCCAAATGTGAAAGTACTGGTGCTCGTTTTCCTCTCAAAACTCAATCCCTTGGAATCAACAGGCTGATTTTCATAAAGTTCACTTTCTTCCATTTTTGATGCAGTTGCTTTATTTACACTATTACTACCAACTTTATTTGAAGCATATTTCTCAGATTTAACTGAAGCTAAGCTTGATGCACTGGTTTCTTTTTCTATTTCCTCATCAGACGACTGTAAATTATTTTCTTCACTTCCTGAGGTATCAACGGAAGTATTGAGATTTGCAAGATGGTTATCCTTGCCTTCCCCTATAACCTGTACATAGTTTGCAGGAACATAAAACGACACATCGTTTACATCCCCAGCATCTCTAATGACTTCCCACCAATCATCAAACTTTTCTATCAAGCAATACTCTTCACCCTGAGTCATCGTCACAACATTACCATAGTCGTCCTTATAAGAGTAATCATACAGTGCGACCAGTTTGGTTGTTGGGAAATCTAGATAGTTCAAATCATCCTCCATTTTTCCAATATTTTATCAACTTTTACGATTTTATTGACTTCTGGGGTATGAGAAATTATTTATTGCAATACTTTTTATCTCTCCATTTACAATACAAGTGGGCCAAGATTTGTTACAAAAATCGTTGTCATTTGAAGAAATATTACTTTTAGAGGATATATCGTAATTATTTATTTCCTACCCTGTGTGACCTTGTTAAATATTTACAAATCTAAGGAAATCTGCGGTCGCGTTGCGGAAGTCTTTTTCAAAGAACAAAAGTTGAAAGTCACAATTTGTTGTTATTGTGAAGGCTGGTTGAAGTTTATACTTGTTAAACATTTCGATGTTTTCATTACAGAGTCAAGCGAAAATTAAGCAATTATTGCAGACTCGTTAAAGCTGTTCATAGTTCATGTTTATACCCTCTTAAACACACATTTTGTTTGATAGCAATCGTTGTAACTTTACTTCAGCCAGTTCAGGAAACGACAAACCAAGTTCCGGAAGTCATCAAGTGGCATCGCCCACCGAAGAGTTCTCTATTTATTAAAACCGACAGGTATATAAAACGATGAATTGCATTGGCTTAATATTTTTATTTGAGGGGTAATGTCAAAAATTATTTGGATTGCAATAACATTACATGTAGTTTGGGAAATACGAATGTATTCAGCAATGTATAAAGCTTTAAATATCGCTGAAACAGTTCAATCATCCTCAATACAACAAATTACAAAACTGACTGCGCTCCTGTAATGTACGATGTAATACGATGTAACGGACCCAATATATGTTTTTGGACAGACACACGTACAGTGATGCGCCAAAATTGATGCAACTTTTTAAAAAAAAATTTCCAAATTCTAGATCTATACATTTCATATAAACCCACATTATTTCAAATTGTTCATGGAGAGTCATTTCTAAATCAATTTTGATTGATGAAACTTACACCATAAAACTCCGAATATCTAATAGCAGCGATATATAAAGCTAATATATATCGCTGCTAATTATTTGCTTGTAATGTTTAAATTTAGCAAACATAAAGCTGAAGTCTTTATTTGGCAATTTTCTAATTTACACGTATTAAAAAGAGACATCCAATCTTTGTATCTTGCAAAACTAATAATCACTATAAAACAAAACAATGAAAATCCCTAGCAAAACAACTGACACAAAAACTTTAAAACATTAATGATTAATGGAGAGGATTTTATTGAAATTGAATGGGAAATGACTTTGTGAAAGATTTTGAAAAATATGGTTTTATATGATATATCAGTATAAAGAAAAAGTTGCCGGCAATTTTGGCACGTCACTGCATACACGAAATGGGTGTTAATCAGAGCCCAAATATATTAAATATACTTAATAATCAAGCTGATAGATCTAACTTTCTGGGATTTTAAGATATAATACACGTAACTTATGCTGCAAGTCCACTATGACCAGCTATATATAAAGCCTAGGATATATATCACTGCTATAACATAAGGCAGTAAATAGTGATTAAAAGTATTTCTCATTCAGTGAAGAAATCTGAAGAAAATTGGTGAATAGGTTCTACCACAACAGTGCCTACCACAACGCATAAACTTCGGGAATATTAGAAAATTGTTTGAGTACATACTCACAGTTTTCATTTTTAGTACGGTATTCATCGTATTTATAATTTTACAGGAAAATCACAAATGTGACTCCCCCCCCCCCCATTTTCAGGGGCGTAGCCAAGAGATTATTCAAGTTCAAGGCACAATGTTTAAAACGAGGGGTCCAGTGCAGAGTCCAGGTAGGGGGACTACGGGGCGAAGCTCCCCAGAAGCTCAGATGCTATTGTGCTTTTGTCGCGTCTTTTAGAGTACAAAAATTGACTTTTTAAAGGTTGGGCATCGTTTTGAAATTAGTAAAGAGACTTGAAAATGTCAACCAGTACCTTAATGAGGACAGATTTGTTTGATATTTATAGCTTCTTTTTCTGTACCAGACATGATACGAGTTAAGAGGTTCTAGTGTCTTTCTTTTTTGTGATGTCTGATTTACTCTCTAGTTTACTTTATTTCACTTTTGTTAGTTTTTGTTTGACTACGGTAAGTCGTTTGATAAAAACCGTGATTGCCCTTGATTTTATTTTAAAGGTTTCTTTTACATGGACAACAAAACTTTTTAAAAATATAGTATTAATATTAGAAGATTTTTTTCAATGCAGTATTGATGGTGATGCCACGATGACATTATTCTTGACTAGTGTTGATCACTGCATGTGTAAAAGTATCACAAGAGACAGCTATATTAATCGCAATTCATTTTTTTTTAAATCAAATTTGTGTGTAGGCACGTGCCTTCTCGAGCCTTTCGTATCTACGCCACTGATTTTTATGTCAATGATGATAAATAATAATGCTTTCCCATTCAGTGAAATCCAGAAATTTCACAAATTATAAATGTCAAAATAATAAAATACAAGTTGTGCTTGAGTATTAAATTTGGTGATTACGGGTCCAGTGTCTCAAGATAATCCGTAAAACTTCTATGAGTAAGCTATACTATAGTTCATACCGGTTTAAATTATATTTGTTAATTCTAAAATTTATTTCCATGGTCTGGACAATGACTAAAATCACGATAATTGAAGTAATGTGGCCGATGTGACGTGTGTCAATTAACGTAATGTGACGTAAGATATGGTTCAGTGAAATGTAATACTGAAAAATTTCCAAATCTAGAGTAAGGAAACAGGTTTACACATCTATGTTCAATCTCTCTTGTTTAAATACGACTGAAGTGGAAACTAAAAAAATGTGTTCCTTTTTCCTGTGTATTGTCCCTCCAGGTTTGGAGTAGCCTACCCATTTCCCGGTATTATAATGAAATCTGTATAAAACAAAAGTAAAACATGCAAGCACTAGGAACATATTTACGTCACTGCTAGCACTGAAACATAAATTACAATAAATAAGTGACTTTAAAAGAATGTGGTTTTATATTAAATAAACTTGTATAGTAAAGAATGATAATGTCTGTAAACTTTTAGCAAATCTCTGTATCTCTCCTCTATTTACAATATAAAATCAGCCATTAGATTCGGTACTAACTTAAAGTTTTTTTTCTCGTCGATCAACATTGAATCCAGAATAGTATGGGGAAAAAAAAAGGGTCTGTCAATTTTGACTGAATCAAAGACTGATGAGGCCTGTGACACATGTTATATATGTTTCCGAATTTTGGCAAACGTTTCATTTTTAATTGAAAGAAGAGGAATCTAGATTTTAAAAACTTGCGTTGGAGGCAGAACCGTAAAATCTGGACAAGGGAGAAAACTGGTGTTCAAGTCGAACTCTTTTGTGTGGAGATAAGAAGAAGCTGAGAAGATGAGTGAAAACACTCCCCACGTGCAAGCAAAGTTTTTCACGAAACAAGCTCAGTATGATTGTTTTATTTTAGTCTAGCTATCTCTTTTGCGTACGACCAATACTGGTGTCTTTAAGTAATATTCTGTTAGAAAATGTAAATGATTAATGATTATTTAAAATGACATAGACACGGTGATTACGCTATGTCAATCATAATTCCTTTGGGGATTCTGTCGCGACCGTTTTATTGTGGGGTTATGTCAATCACTCAATGATCATTCTCATCAAACGACATCGAATGATCGATTATGTTATAATTGTGTTGTTCCTCATTCAAAACTTTTAAAGATTTTAAACTTCTTCATGAAAATGCTGATACCAATCCTCTTGAAGTTTTATATGTAGAATCTCAGGGCTCTACAACACTTAAAAAAATCACTCTTCAGGTTTTGTAGGCCACTGAACCACAAAAATTATTTACTAGTCCAGCCTGGAACTTTTACTCGCCTGGGGTAGATATATATATAGGTTATATTTTTTATGGATGTGTTATATTCTGATATATATGCATGCATAAGTCGTGAAAAAAAGACAAATAAGTGAAACTCAAATTTCACAAAATTTCGGCCATTTGGCCTTTATCAAGTGAAACAAGAAAATATTGTAATTTTATACTGTGTATGTGTGTGTTTGTTGCATCTAAAAAATTACACAGTAATATTGATGACAGAAATGAAATAAATTTCTTTTAATTTTCTAAGTTGATTTATAAGGAATTTTATTGTTTCTATCCAGTTTTAATACAAAGTTATTAACATGCATGTTGACCTTTTGTGCATTTGATTTTATGGTCATCGAGGAGTGTTTATATGCCTATATTTTTTAATTTGTTTTACTTTAAAATACTAAATTGAGGAAACCTTAAACTTTGCATTTTTTAAAATTTAGCGCCAGTTTATTTATCGATAATTTTTCTCAGTTTGATTGCTCATTAAGAATTGTAATATGATTGTCTGTAAGTTAAAATGTAGAGTCCAACACCCGTGACCTGATCGTCAGACAAAAATATTTATAAGTTATTTAATTTATAGGTTTTTGTCCGACAATCGTACCTTTTACTCTCGATTTTAAATTTACAAATAAAATGTCCAGTTCACTCCAAAAAACTGTGGTTAATACCTTTGGGAATTCTGTCACGGCTGTTTTATTGTGTTGCCCCACGATGTAAAACGGTCATTATAGGCTGTTTATTGCCTTCAATTCCTCGTCGAACACTAGGCCGAACTTTCTGCCCTGATTTTACCACTTTAAAAAATCGCTTAAATTGAAATCGCACAAATCGGGATGCAGAAAGTTCGGTGGAGTCGGACATAGAAGCCATAACTCGGTTCCATGTATCTCAGCTTTAACCAAGATCGTTTTATAAACTTAATAGTGTCATCAATGATGTTGCTTCTGTTGAAATAGGACCGAGAAAAGAAAATGTCATCGTGTGCTGTTTAGGAAAAGGTAAGTCGAAAATATATTAGGAGCTGTTACAGTACGTGTTTTGTATTACAGTCGGCACACGTGAGTTAGATGCTCTAGTTTATCGAAACTAAATAATAAACAAGGTTGGTTAGTTCTTAAGCGCATAACATACCATGGAAGATTTCGATAATGTAATTTAAACAGTGAAAACTTCAAAACTTTTGATTTCAGGCTCGGGGGAGAAAAGCTATTTTGGTCGCGATTTTGGCGCCAATGAATGACTGATAATTACAATTAAGAACATTTAATGCTGACAAAAAATGATCGCATTTGCGAGTGATTTGGTCGCATTGTAGAGCGCTGTGTAGAATCTCATTTGAATTTTTATTTGAATTTTATGAACTTGGCCTCTGTGTTAAAGGTTTTGTAGATTGCGCCTTAACTGGAACAACCGACAAAACCATTATCTTATTAAGAGTGTCCTTAACACAGTCACTGTGTGTACATGTTGTTATATCTATGTTATAAAAGTGTTCAGACATACAAATATACACAATTATACTTGCAGCTGAAATTATTTTATTTTCTTTTTCAGATACTCTGTGCCAGATATACCATATTCTGTACCAGCAAATGTTGGAACACAAGATCTTAGTTCATTAATTAAAAGTGTCCTGAAAGGTATGTCATATATTTTTTTGATTTAAGTTGTTCCCATTTTATTTTCCATATCAAGATTCATTTTTTATACTGTATGTACATCACCACTGTTCATTTTTAAACTAGCAAGAGTTTATTTTACAAAATGTTTATCAGTTGTTTTTTATGCACCAAAAACTAAAGATTGTGGCTAGGGAGGGGGCATATTGTTTTCTATCTGTCTGTTAATTTTTCTGTTTGCAAGATTCTGGTTTCTGTCAAATGCTTTGAGTTTTTTCTCAAACTTTTACCAAATTTGGTATGACTCTGGTTACCCTTTATATCAATAAGAACTAGGAGGAATTTGAATAGAGCCAGTAATTACAATACATGTACAGTAAAACCTGCTTTAGAAACCACCTGTTTGTAAAGAGCACTTTGTCATAAAGATGTTCCCAGTAGTACCATTTGTGTACAAATCAACTTCTATATAAAGACCATCTCCCTATAAAGACTGGTTTTGTTCAATATTGTTGTGTCCCTAAGGGGGTCTTTATATACAAGTTTCATTGTATTTGTAAGAGTTGTTGGAGCATAGTGATTCTCACACACACTTTCAGTCTACGCCAAATTCTTTTGGCTCCCACAGGTCATTCGGACCTGTGTTGTTGGGTTCCACACAGGTCCAAACCGAATATTGTCAGTCCGAAAAAATAATTAATAAGGTTAATCAAGAAACCACAATTATTACACAGCCTTGATGGAATCCTGATCATGCAGACACATTCACTTTGACATGCAGTGCTCTACAACAATAAGAAAATCACTTTTCATGTAAACCAGTAGTTTTACTAGCTAGCCAGGGATTTATAATTTATATATATAACTATATATAACTATATATATATATATATATATATATGTGTGTGTGTGTGTTTGTGTGTGTGTTAAGAACATTTTTCCGCATGATGAAACGAAAGAAAACACATTTATTTTAAACTGACTTGACTTTATTATATTCAAATCGTTATAAACGATGTTTATTCCGTTTTTTTTTTTCGCTCAGGCCAGGATTGTTTATAAGCCCACATTTTTCATATCGTTATGGCAAACTTAAATTTCTATTTTTGGAATTTTTAACGGCCAATACAACATATAAAAAGTCTGCATTTTGACAGAATTTACAAAGCAAGCGTCTTTCTCCTTTTCGAGCACTAGCCACGACTCAGCACGAGTATTTCTTTAACCAAGATCTTTCAAATTCAAGCTATTGTCCGATGATGAGGCAGATTGTTATCTTGAAATCGACACTGATTTAAAGAAAACATCACCTTGTTCTGTTTGGAAAGTTTCAAGTTGAAAGTCGTACAAATGTGATGGCACACATTGTGCTTTTTTTACAGAGATCAATGTGAGTCAGATGCTCTAATTTATCGAAACTGAATAGTCAAATGCATTGTTGTAAAGGGCATAGCTGACCATGATTTTGGTGATGTAATTTCAGATGTTATTGGCATAGACTGACTTTTAGCTTACCAGATTTGAAGGCTTAATTGTGCTTTCCTGACCAAAAGTTGTTATCTGTCATCATCATTGTTGCTGGCATTGTCATTGATGTAAACTTTTAAAATTTTCTTTTTTCAACCAAATTTGGCATAGAGCATCCTTTAGTGGAGGTGATGCAAATTTGTTCATAAGAAGGGCCACAGTCACTTCAAAGGGTGATAATTTAGAATACTGGTAGGTGAAAAAAGGATGGGTGTCTTAAAAAACATCTTCTTAAGAACTACTGAGCCATAAGTCACAAAATTAATGGAAGAGCTTCTTTATAATATGGTCGTATAGATCCTATATAGCTAATGTGTGCAAATCATGATCACAAGGCTGTGATGGGGACACAGTATAGGTCTAAAGTTAAAAACATGGGGGGGGGGGGTTAAATCTTTTTCATGTAAGCAATATTGTTAATATGTGTTCAAATACATGTACATACATAAATACATCCAGTGAAAATCAATATTAATTTAAATTTTGCCCCCCCCCCCCCCCCCCCTGTGACTACTTGGAAAGATCCTTAAAATGATATAAGCTGTCACAATGATGATTTTTGTCCTATGACATATAGACGAGAATATGATAAAATGTGTGTTCAAAATACATTATCAAACACTTGAAACATTGTAAATGATCTTCTTTTCTGAGTTATTTGTTTTATTAGAATTTAAGTTTTCCTGTATCTTAAAAAATCCAGCTGTATTTCCGTATGCAATGACCTTTCAGATAAACTCTTTTGCCATATCAAATGTGCATCATAATTCGAGGATCTCGATCTATTACGCGCTCGATCTATCAGCAACCTTAGCTCTTGACTCAGTTGGGTGTGTTAAAGTCAGCTGAATTTTATGTGTTTTATATTTACTTTTAAATTACAGGAAGTGATTTTGATTGGAACGTATATGTATTATGTAAAATATGTGCTTTTCAACGCAATATAATTATGAATAAAAATATCAAATCACTAAAAGATATTTTTCCAGTCTTTAATGTTACCCTGAAATGAATGCTGACATGGCCAAAATCTTAATATAACTGTTAAATTGTTAAAATTATGTGTATCTCATGTTTTACAATCTTGCTGCCATGTCCAGTGGAGTTGGGCAGTTCATATATGTCATGAATGATGAAGCCGAGTATGCGATGGGTCGAGATCACTCGATATACCTGGCACATGGACATTTTCAGAAACGAATGTTTTGAAACGACGGAAAAGACCAACTTTGCCTGATTTAGGTATAAAATGATGATATACGAGAAAAACGCAAAGGGTAATAAGAATAGAATATATATTAACTTCAAATAGCACGTCGTTATTGGACACTCAATAATCTTTGTAAGAATTACTGGAAGTTAATGTGTAATGGCCAGAATGATATCAAACTAATATTAAAGGTTACATTGGGCAATTATACGCATGCATTTGTTATTCTAACCACCAGATGGTCTCTTTGGGATATATACAAGATAAAATATTACATAAAATGGACATGTAATTTTTTTCTTCTACGACAGCTCATATCGCTTTAACTGACCCTATTAAATAGAAAGTCAAACATCTTAAATCATTGAATTATTTACCATGAAATTGTTAATTGTCCCCAAACAAATTTAATGGTACATTGGGAAAAGATCTTGGGGGTCATTATGAGCCCCATCTTTTTTTTTAATTAGTACCTTCAAAACTGTCAAATTTCCCACCCAAACACCTTATATATTCTTGTTCCTTGTTTCACCACAAGTTTAATGGTGCCTTGTAGAAAGTTTCAGTAAGCACCCATTATGAACAATGATGTAGTTTTGTTTATACTTTCAGAGCAATCTTCCGAAGATGAATTATCATTGGACTTTGATTTTTTAATTGATGGAGAATTCCTTCGACAAACATTAGATAAACATCTTGAGAAGAAGGATATATCCTCTGTAAGCTTATCAGATATTATGTTTACAGTAAAACCTGCCTTTGCGACCACCAATGTATAAAGACCACCTGGTCACAAAGACCTTTTTTCCTGTCCCCAGTAGTACCATTTGTGTATAAATCAACCTCTATATAAAGACCACCTCCCTATATAGACCAGTTTTCTTGTGTCCCCAAAGAGGTCATTATATACAAGTTTCACAGTATTCTCTTCTATGGATGGCCATTGATACTCTGATACATGGCATATACAGTAAAACTTAAATGAGTCAAATTTCAAAGGATCGCCTGGAAAAGTTAAAAACATCTAACCATTCATGAATTTTAAGCAAGAAATCAGCAAGAAATTCCTTCTGTCCCATATTACACATACATGTAGTTGCAAGAGTCTAATGGGTATAAATGACTGCTTGAAACTATGACCGAGGCTGTGTTTACGATCTTTTATAACAATGCTAAAAATGAACTAAATTTAAGTTTATTATGAATTGTACTCAGAAATTACACCTTGTAAAAACTACACGCTACTTAAAACACTGACTCTTGAAAAGCTGTTTCTTGCTGAAATGAAGAAGTTATGCAGCAGAATTATTCAGAACTTTATCAATATTTTGAAACATGAAAAATATCAACTCCTTTCATAACACAAAATGCATGTTAAAAATTTTGTTATTGATTTAACATTTGAACCTTTCATTTCTTTGTTGCTGATGTTGTTGTTGTAGGGTACCAATGCCCCCTGATTCTCTGAGCAGATCACATGTAAATACAGAACTAATTTTCACCTCCAACACAAAGGAGATAAATTAAGGGTTATTTATAAATTTACAGTGAATAAACTGAATTCTGAACTGGTCTTTATATATAGATATAACTGCAAATTTAGATACACATGTATTTCATATGGATTTTTTCTCTCTCTTTATTTACGTGTATCAGTATGAGAACTGTTTAACTGTTTGCTTTGATAGGAAACTTTGGTTGAAATTGAGTACATAGAAAGACATCCAGCACCAAAACCACAAGATTCACTACAACATGATGATTGGGTCAGCTGTGTCCGGGCATGCAAAGAATGGTAACATATTTCTTTATGGTCATTTTGATTTCTTTCCCTTGTTAGCATATCTGGGTGTTATTATGGTGACATTGCATGTGACTACCCCACAACTACTGTCCATGTGGCTCACTTTGGAAAAACTAAAATCGCCCTTGGTTCCTTTATTATATCATATATGACAGAAGCATCACTTAAGAAAGTTGATAATTAATTAAGTATAGCACTGAGTCCTCGATTTTTAAAACCAAGCCTCCGATATCCCCAGAAATAATTTTGGGTAGGCAGTTCCCCATGCTAAATCAACATCCCAGTGTTGGTGTCATAATTAGAACAGTACATTTTAACAAATTTAGAGGAGAGTGGATGAATATTCTTTTATTATTATTTATTTATCACTCACACTTCATGTTTAAAACAAATAGTCAGTCATTTTAAACATGATTTATATATAATTTAACTTCTTTCAATATCTGTACTGTTTTCATTCTAGTAGCTTGCTGAGACTGCTTTTGTAATCGATAGTACATTGTGTACCTGTTGAAAATTGGAACCATCCACCACTGACTTACACGCTGGAATTGCTTCTAAAGTAGACAACGTTGTTTTAAAATTGCGAACAACCTCCCCTACTATACTTAAATCATTTTCACTCATTCCTTTCAATAGATAATAATGAGAAATCACATTGTAATTATTGGACAACTTATTTCAGCTTTTGAAGCCTTCATTTTGCACTTTGATTTTGGTGCATTTTAAATAAATGTACATAAGATTTCAACCAAATTTGGGAGAGAGCGTGGTCTTGGAACTTCAAGTCTGGATAGAGTGGATTGGTTATAGTGCTGAAATCAATTTCAACATCATCAATTTCATCATTGCTTCATAAAAATTTGCCTGAAACTCCTAAAATGGGCTTTCAAAAAATTCTATATTTTATATATATTTTTTATAAAACTTCGTCTTTTTTAAATTTCTATATTTTGCCTATATTTTGACTAGAAAAGCTTTTTTTCTTGTTGTGTTGAAAGGTTGAAGTATTGTAAATTACTCTATATTTTCCTATGTTTTTCTCTCATGATTTTAAGAACTTGTGCTATTCTTCAATCATCAAAGTATTATGAAAGTTCTCAACAGGCAGACTGTTATAGTTCTACTTCAGGATCTCAGTTCATCATTAACACTGTGTAGATACTCTATCTATCTGTACCTTCAACATTAACTATTGTCGCTAAATTTTCTCGCGACTGTTGTTTTATTCTAGTTTGTTTCAAATAATTCTGCTCAGTGATAATGGTTATGGATTGTGATCCCCAAAAATGTTTGCTGCCATCAGTTTTAGTGATTATAGTTTGTTGACTATTATCAATAATTGGACGTAAATTATTATCATATCAGTTGAGTGTTAATGCCTTTAAATAGCTAAGCTGTCATTAAAAATTATTTGTCAGATGATTCTTGTACTGTTTCTTTAGAAGTTTAGAATTTATTTTGATTTTCTTTTTAAATTTGATAGGTAAACTGAAAAACCAAGTTTTATAAGAAAAAAAAATTGGCAAAACAGCCTAAAACAATTTGGTTCAGGACTTTTTAGATGGGTGGGTCGGGTGATATTTAACAAATATTTTGTTATTTTTAGCCTGATCTCAAAACATTATTTTATATAAACTGTCTGTGCATACAATTGTTCAGTATTCTAGTTCTGAATTAAGTACACACACATTTATCTTTTGTTTTGTAAGTTATTTTTTTCCACATTGTTATTTTTCAGCATTTTATCTGGTTGCTATGACAATACAGTAAGACTATGGTCAGTTTCAGGACAGCCACTACTCACAATACCTGGTCATTCTTCTCCAGTCAAAGCTGTCCAGTGGTTAAGCCATGGTTTGTATTTTTCAATAGAAGTTTTATTCCAAGTATTGGTAAACCCAAGAATTATGAGAATGTATTTTGATGAATTCTGTGAAGTGTAACCACATGTAATGGTTCTGTATAACCACATGTAGTGGCTCAGTGGTATAATTACATGTAATTACTCAGTGGTATAACAATATGTATTGACTCAGTGGTATTAACCACATGTAGTGACTGTGTAACCACAAGAAGTGGCTCTGTATAATCACATGTAGTGGCTCAGTGGTATAGCCATATGTAGTGACTCAGCGGTATTAACCACATGTAGTGGCTCTGTATAATCACATGTAGTGACTCAGTGGTATAGCCATATGTAGTGACTCAGTGGTATTAACCACATGTAGTGGCTCTGTATAATCACATGTAGTGACTCAGTGGTGTCACCACATGTAGTGACTCAGTGGTATTAACCACATGTAGTGACTCTGTATAACCACATGTAGTGACTCAGTTGTGTCACCACATGTAGTGGCTCAATGGTATAACCACATGTAGTTGTATAATCACATGGAGTTGCTCAGTGTTATAACCACAATTAGTGGCTCAGTGGTATATCCACATGTAGTGGCATTCTGAGAATGTATTTTGATGAATTCTGTGAAGTGTAACCACATGTAATGGTTCTGTATAACCACATGTAGTGGCTCAGTGGTATAATTACATGTAATGACTCAGTGGTATAACAATATGTATTGACTCAGTGGTATTAACCACATGTAGTGACTGTGTAACCACATGTAGTGGCTCTGTATAATCACATGTAGTGACTCAATGGTGTCACCACATGTAGTGGCTCAATGGTATAACCATATATAGTTGTATAATCACATGTAGTGGCTCAGTGGTATAGCCATATGTAGTGACTCAGTGGTATTAACCACATGTAGTGACTCTGTGTAACCACATGTAGTGGCTCTGTATAATCACATGTAGTGACTCAGTGCTGTCACCACATGTAGTGGCTCAGTGGTATTAATCACATGTAGTGACTCTGTGTAACCACATGTAGTGGCTCTGTATAATCACATGTAGTGACTCAGTGGTGTCACCACATGTAGTGGCTCAATGGTATAACCACATGTAGTTGTATAATCACATGGAGTTGCTCAGTGTTATATCCACAATTAGTGGCTCAGTCGTATATCCACATGTAGTGGCTCCGTATAATCATATGTAGTGACTCAGTGGTATAATCACATGTATTGGCTCAGTAGTGTAACCACATGTAGTGGCTCAGTGATTTAACTACATGTAGTGACTCAGTGGGGTTACCACATGTAGTATAATCATATGTAGTGGCTCAGTGGTATAACCACATGTAGTGGCTCTCTGGTGTAACCACATGTGGTGGCTCAGTGGTATAGTTACATGTTGTGACTCGATGTAACTACATGTAGTGGCTTAGTGGTATAACCACATGCAGTGGCTTAGTGGTATAACCACATGTAGTGGCTTGGTGGTATAACCACATGTAGTGGCTCTGTATAACCACATGTAGTGGCTCTGTATAACCACATGTAGTGACTCAGCAGTATAACCACATGTAGTGGCTTAGTGGTATAATCATATGTAGTCTCTTATATAACCACATGTAGTGGCTCTGTATAATGTAGTGTAGTAATGTAGTAACTTTGTATAATGACATGTAGTGGGTCATTGGTATAACTACATGAAATGGGTCAGTGGTATAACCACATGTAGTGAATCAGTTGTATAACCACATATAGTGAATCAGTTGTATAACCACATGTAGTGAATCAGTGGTATAACCACATGTAGTGAATCAGTGGTATAACCACATGTAGTGAATCAGTGGTATAACCACATGTAGTGAATCAGTGGTATAACCGCATGAAACTTGGAACCAAGGTCCTATGGTACAGTCACTGTGTCATGTTAAAGAACCCTCCCTTCTTTGACATAAGTCTGTAGCACATCATATTCAGTTACTGACATATTGTTGAATTGTTTCTCGTTGAAAGTTGAAAACAAATTGACCTGGCTGTTAATGTTAAACAAGAATTTAAACATCTGTTTCTTTGTACTGTGTTATCTAGAGGAAGGTCCAGTTAGCAGGTTCATATCCGCGTCACACGATCAGACCATTTTAATATGGGAATGGAACAGAGAACAGAATTCCGTTGACTGTGTACATGCATGTAGAGGCCATGCAGGGAGTGTTGATTGTTTAGCAATAGATTCCACACGACAAAAAGTAAGTACTTGTATACATGTATACATTGTCCATAATTAGTTATGCATAATGCTTTAATGAGATGTCAACAACAGAAGTCTCTGACACAGAGTTGTCGGTCCTTGCACACGCGACCAATTTCTGTCAATTTCTAGAAAGAAGTCCCAAAACATGTGGTCATGTAACCCACTGAATGAGTATAAAACCAAATTTCTCAGAGTAAGGATACTTGTCAGTAAAAAATATAGTTCCTATATTTATATCCATTTGTAAATAAAAAGTATTTCCACCTCAAATAGTATTTTATTCTATGTCAGCACTTTTTTATGCAAGAAAGCAAATAGCATAGAAAGAGCAAAATCTAGAGTATACATGTATTTATATTTGCCAGAATCTGTCAAAAATCGAGATGTTGACAGAAATTGTTAGGGAGTGCAAGGACGAGATTCTAACAACAGATAGTGAACCATGTAGTAAGGAAAGTGGACCATTGTTACACAATCACATTGATTTCTGTGGGAAAAAAAACCACTCATTATACTGAAAAACAAATGCTAATTATTTATATTTCCTGCATATACAAATGCACTAAATAATTGTCAATAATACTGATAAAGCTTTCTAAATAGTTTTTAGCAATTTATTATTACTATTATTGGCTAAGAATTCCAGATTTGAAATTTTCAAATTTAAGTAATTTCTTTAACAGCAATGCAACCCCAAAAATAAATATTTAATTAAACATTTATTTTTATCTCAATAGTCACAAGTAGGCCTGATCAACATTTTTAAATGTGAAATTTCTATTCACAACTTTTTATGGACACTGTCTTTATGTTGAACAAACATGGTATTCTCCTGGCATGTTGTAGATCAAACAAGATTTAGAGACACCGAGTTGCTGTGCAGATGCAAGTCTTGCTATCAATTTCAAATCTAGGTTGGGACATATCCTTCTCCTTATATTTGATTGATATAGTTGTTATTTTTTAATGATATTTTTGTTTTGACTTCAGCTTTGCAGTGGATCTTGGGATCGAATGTTAAAACTGTGGTCAGCAGGTGAGTACGTTTTCTTGTATCATTCAGTAATATTTGATAAATCACTTATCCCACGTTATCTCTTGAAGCATTGAAGTTATGTGAATTTACTCAAAATAAAATTTTAAATGAAAATAAAATGGGCCGTTTTGATCTTCACCCATTTAGTGTTGTTAAACAGTTCATAAAAGCATTCAATTAGTTCACTATCTGTACTAAGGGAGGTAAGCAAAAGGTAGACTGTCGTCTTTCACTTGATAAGGCCAAGTGGCCGAAAATTTGTGAAATTTGAGTGTTTTTCTGTTTTTTTGCATACTGATACTTCCCTTTGGAGGACATAAGATTTTAGTGTAAATATCGTTTTGACTTTTGACTCATTGCAAGGGAGGTAACTTACTTGTACAATTGTCATCTTTTGTAAAGAATGTTGCATATGTGAAACAAAAAATTGTATATACTATACCTTAAATTTTTTTAGATTATAATTGAGCAAAGATTTTGTCATGTCATTTAGGCAGATTTATAATTTTATTGAAATAAACATTTATCCTCAATGTGCCCACATATTTTATTTTTTGAAACTGAGAAATTTACCTCAATTTACATCAAACTAGACTTTGAATATGACAAGTGTTAACCTTCCATCAGAGAAAGGTATTTTGATACAAGTTGGTATGTACAGTAAAACCCGCAAGTGTCCGTATTTTTCAATTCCTTATGAGGACAGTTTGTTATATAGTTATGGCGAAGTGGGCCTAATGGTTATAATGCCATACATTAAGAACAAAAATCACTCGAAATTTAGGCTAACCATGAACATTCCTAAGAAGAAAGGAACTTTCCTATGAAGTAAAAATGAAAACACTTTTTATTACTTTTAATTTACACAACTTATTTAATCAGAGATTACCGTAGGCCTACTTATGCTTGGCAAAAAAGTCAATAATTGACTTTTGTTTTAATGATATTGATCACTTCCTTATAATACTGTAAAAGACGTTGCTTGGGACATCAAGGAAAATGGAAATTGGTTTGTTATAGGCAAATATTCGTTATATGAAATTTGTTATAAAATTGTATTTCAACTAGGTGTATATAAAGAATATATAGAGGTGCAGTTGGGGTTTATTTGTTGGTTCATTATGTTTATGCATTCTTACAAACTGAGTTTGTTATATTCAAGTTTTACTGTATTGGTGAGTAATATACATTTGATGGTCGTATGTGGTACGCAATGGTAAAGATAATTTTTATGAAGCATGTTTTACTTGCAATAGTTGATTATTATAATGTAATCTCTGTGGTATACCTCGAATTAAGTTTCCAAAACTGGGTCAGATCAAAGATTATCCATTTATTTTAGAGTGTAGATAAAAATTCCTAGAAGTTTGGAGGAAAAACATGAATTGGGAATATTGCTCAAATGATTCGGTTTTTGGACAGTTTTGTCGGTAAAGTTGGTAGATGTATGAACATATATTATTTCAATGTTTGGCCCTATTTATGACCATAAATGTGCCATTTCTTTTATTCTGTATCATTGCTCAACCACTCTCTCCTTTGGCAGCTTCTGAAGCCGACGGAGATGTTGATGATTATGAATCACAAAGCAAACATGCAAAGAAGAAAAAAATGTCACATAAAATTCAAACAAGGGTAAGAGTCAAGTTTGGAAATGATATATACATGTAGTTATGGGTTTTGAAGATGAATTTATTTACCCTGCAGGACTCCAACTTGTGCTGCATAAAAAAAGTATTTTATTTTCTTTAAAATCAGTATTTTATTTTCACAATTTATACCACATTTATCTTTTTAAATTTTGTAAAGTCCCATCATAAGTCTGATGTAAATTTTTACAACATATACAAGTTCAGTTGTGTTTTCAGAGTATCAACTAACTTCGAAATACAGATAAAAAAAAACATTAGATATTATGAATATGTCTCTGGCAGTGGTAGTGTTATAAGTGTGCTATAAGAAAATTTTAGAAATTTTGTCATTACAAAAGTCTATACATGTATCAATATATATCATAATCAGGTGCCAATTTTGACCTTGTCGGGTCACACAGAAGGAATCTCATCAGTTGAATGGATGAATAGAGCAGATGTTTGCACGGCATCATGGGACCATACAATAAGATTATGGGACATGGAGGCTGCTTCCCAAAAATCTCAAATGGTATAGTATAATGCTGTAGAATCAGAAAATTTTGTTATAGTTTTGTTAATTTTACAAATTTATTTAATTTCCTTTACAAAAGTGTTTATTCATTTCAATGGAATTTAACTTCAACAAATTTGTTTTATTTTTTAAAACAACCAAATTTTAACCCCACAATTTTTTTTCCTGCAGTATTATAAAAAATCAAATTCTTCTTTGTGATACATATTTGTACTCTGCTCAGTTTTCAGACATTGAGAACAAAGCAAACTGGAGATAGGTGCATCCTATATTTTTACTTATCCAAGATTTCAGATTCATATTGAGGTGTGAGGTTCTGTGCAAAAGTTGAGCTGAAGTACAATATTTTGATTATTAGATACCCTGACTCATCCAGGTGACTTGTTGCTATCCACTGCTGTCTTTGGGTTGTTTATGTTCATGTGTTGTGCTGTAGTGCTTTGTACCTTGCACTTTAACATTTCAAATATCTTCTCAAAACCTGATTGGCCAAGACTAGTGAGTCTGCAGATAGAGCAAAGACAGTCTCCTCTTATAATTCAAATGTAGAACATTAGTTGACCATCCAGAATCTCATGCAAATATGTATATGATACATTTTGTCATTTACCGGTACTGTGTTGAAGATTTTATTTTGCATGAGAAATACATGCATCTGTCAGAAACAGTAAACAAATACATATATACAAGTATTTGTGTATGTAATAGTGACAAATTCTGTATCTGATGATACTTACACCTTTTACCCCTGGTTTGTGAGTCTGTTGCTCTACTGAACGAGTTTATGGGGTAATCCAACAATATGATTACCATAACACTGCCACATTACCTCCTCGTTTGAAAAGAGTCTTTCCAACTCTTTCAGAGGTTGTTATCACCTATGGAGTGATATTTGTAAATAATCATGTTCATCTAACCAGGGAGTAGGCAAGTACCAAAAGTAAAGGAGACAAATACTGCCGGTATGTCTGGTGGGACTTGAACCTGGGACCTCTGCTTAATGAGTCTGTGCCCTTCTGATATAGCTAAAGGGGAAATCCCACTAACTCAGCCTTGTATGAGCACCATATAACTAACACTGCCAAATGTATCCACTGATAATATTCTTTTTAACTTTTACAGCAAGGTTCCAAGGTTTTCCTAGATCTATCCTATTCTCAGCTAAATCAACAAATAATAACAGCTTCATCAGATCGACACATAAGACTGTGGGATCCTAGAACTTCAGGTACAGTATGATTCGGGGCCTTTCTGGCCAAGAAGTTAGAGTATCACAGTTTAAACCATGAAGTCTCTTACCTCTAGTCAGTGAGAGTTCAAGCCCCATTGGAATCTAAGCTGATTTTGTCAGAAACTTTGCAAGTTTACTGGCAGAAGGCCGGTGGTCTCTTCCCAGGTACATTGTAATCAGATTCTTTCCTCCACCATTAAAAACTGGCTGCCACCATATGACTGAAAAATTGTTGTGTTAATCATAAAACAGTATTAAACAAGATACCGCAAAGGCTGTACAAAATATGCCTGTCACGGGTCGATGAGCAGTTTATTACTCCGTATACAACTGGCGAGAAATTTTGGTTTTAAGACTTGGTCGAGCTTTTATGGCAATAAACCTTCTCATAAAATTTCAAATTAATCCATTGAAAATTACTCAATTTATCCAGTGGAAATTTTTTTTTCCGCAAATATTCAAGGGGCCATAACTCCGTAAATATTCGGCAAAATTTTTGATTATCAAACTTGTATAAGCTTTTATGGCAATAAACTAAAGTTTGAAATTAATCTGTTGAAAATTACTCAAGTTATTACCAATTATACGGAAACTGGTATATTGAGATACAATACATGGCTATCTGTGTTGTCTTTTGACAATTGTTGGTTTAGTATAGATATGATGTATTTCTTCAGACTCCAGGAAGTTTTTACATATTTACAATTTCCATAAACTGTTTATTGTAATGACCAGATGGAAGTGATTGTATCGATTATTTTTTTGTTTTTCAGATGGTTCAATAGTTAAGTGTACCTATACATCCCATAATGCCTGGGTATCAAGTGTGTCCTGGTCACCTGATAACGAGTTCCTGTTTGTATCTGGTTCGTATGACTCTGTCATGAAACTCTGGGACACCAGGAGGTAGGTGACATCTTTAATGTACTTGTAATTCCTGTATCATCATGCCCGAGTAACAATCTGAAAAATATCCTATCAAAATCCTGCTCTAACTAGGTCCAGAATAACAGAGAGATGAAGAGACACACATTAATGAAATTGTTGATATATGTGTTAATATTGATTATTGATACCTTTCAGTATTTTTTTTAAAGACAAATTGGAATTAGTTTTACCATCTTAGCACTTGTTCATTCAGTCACAATTTTAATCTTTTAAATATAATTTGAAGTAAACATCATCAATGTGATGTCTCTGACAGAACTGGAAGTAGAAGGACTGGGATTTTAGCCTGATTTTAACCTTTTTAGTGTTACATTCATGGAGATTTTGTTAAAGGCACAAGTTCATGTTCACTGCTTTGTTTTAATGAACTATTTTTTGCATAACCTATTACATGTATATATATTCTGCATTTCAATAAAATGATTAAGGTGTCCAGTATCACCCTATATACTGTCAAACGAAAGACAAATGTGTCCATTTATGCCCTCCTCTATGTAATCGAATGCGCCCTACTGTCTGATAACCTCCCAAATGTTTTACCAAGTACTGAACCATCATATGACCCGTAGGTCATTTAGACAAGAGACATAACATTAACGTTGACTTATGTGTCCATTGATACCCAACTCTGCTCTATTGTAACTAGGTTTTTTCCGTTACAATTAAAAACTGAATGCCTCTGTAATAATTGAATTTTTTTTTAGTGTGATGCAATAAATTCTGTAAGCATTTGAGTATCACATGGATGACAGATATTTGAACACAGGTTTTCTTGAGATAGAAACCTGAATCAAATACAGAATGTCTCAACACAAACTCATTTAAATGATTTCCCAGAGAGATTTTAGATTATTGAATGAAACCAGAAAAAAATCTATCACAATGTTTTATATGGGGTTAATTTATTACAACTAGCATACTAATATTTGTCCATTTATTACAAAATATGTTTCATATCTAAATATCTCATAATTATAAATTTTCTTTCCTTCTATTTTTTTTTCAGTCCAAAGGCACCACTGTACAACATGAGTGGTCATGAGGACAAAATTCTAGCTGTTGATTGGTCAGTTTCGGATTTGATGTTGTCAGGGGCAGCTGACAATCATTTGAAAATTTTCTGGTATCAAGATACAGTAAAGTCATGTGGAAGTTGAGATTGACTCTAAAATCAGTAAATGACTTGGAAATTGCGATTGACTAGGTGAAACTAACCCCAGGAAAATCATATGGACTTAAGACTGCTTCTAAACTTGAGAAAACAACCAACTTTTACCATGCTTTTTTAAAACAAGATTTTCAATAAGAAAATTGAATGTTCAACAAATGCAAGGAATTTCTTAATGTGAATCTATAGAGAACTTAAAATCTCTTGCAGTCAGTATTCTGAAGTCTAAAGAAAATATATCTGTATGCACTTATGAAAAGAATAATACAGAATATGTTTATCCGTACACCATTGAATTATTGACTTTTACTCTGGTTTATGTGACAGTTATGGTATAACATATGTATATGTATCAGGTGAAAAGCTATCTTCAGATTTTGAATAAAAAATATTTATAAAGTACGGTAGAAATGTTTGTTTAGTTGAACATCTATCAGATGGAAATCAGATGTCAAGAACAATGGGATAGCAATTTTTTGTCATTGAGCAATACAGTAATTATACAGCAATTATACCATGGATGAAATGCAGTATGGTGATTTATTTTACTACTTTTCTGTTTGTCTTTTTAGGTCACCTGAGCCAAAGGCTCAAGGTGATCTATAGCGATCGTCTTTTGTATGTCATCGTCTGTCGTGTGTTGTTAACTTTTAAACATTTTCGACTTCTTCTCAAGAACCAATGGGCCATTTTCAACCAAACTTGGCAGAAAGTATCCACATGTAAAGCCGCATAAAGTTTGCAAAGGAAAAGGGGCTAAGGCCGATAGGGGCCTCAAAAGGGGCCAAAAAGTACCAAAACTTGGTACATCTTTAAAAATCTTCTTATGAACCAATGATCAGATGACTTTCAAATTTTGTGTGCATGATTGTTAAGTCATTGTCTACAAAGTTTGGTAATTAAAATGAAATCCGTCAATAAACATGCCACTAGGGGGCACTTTAGTAAATGGGGGGTATTTTGGCTGTTATCATTTGACATTATCTCAAATAGTATAATAGATAGAAAGAATCTGGTGGAGGCAAAAATGTTCAGCGCACAAAGATCTACAAAAAAGTCTACAGAGGTGAAATTGTCAAATCGACCCTTATTGGAGTTATTTCCCCTTTTTAGTGTATTTTTCCTAATTTTGGCTGTTTTTTGGCATTATCTCAATAAGTATAATAGATAGAGAGAAAGTGAAACAAGCAAAAATGTTGACACAAAGATCTACAAAAAAGACTACAGAGGCGAAATTGTCAGATCGACTCTTATTTGAGTAATTTCTCCTTTTTAGTGTATTTTTCCTTATTTTGGCTGTTTTTTGCCATTATCTCAATAAGTTTAATAGATAGAGAGAAAGTGAAAGAAGCTAAAATATTCAGCATGCAAAGATCTACCCTTCTACAGAGCCAAAATTGTCAGATCGACCCTTGTTGGAGTAATTTCCCCTTAATGTATTTTTATTTATTTTGGCCATTTTTTGCCATTATCTCAATAAGTATAATAGATAGAGAGAAAGTGAAACAAGCAAAAATGTTCAGCACACAAAGATCTACAAAAAAGTCTACAGAGGCGAAATTGTCAGGTCGACCCTTATTGGAGTTATTTCCCATTTTAGTGTATTTTTCCTTATTGAAGCTGTTTTTTGCCTTTATCTCTATAAGTATAATAGATAGAGAGAAAGTGAAAGAAGCTAAAGTGTTCAGCATGCAAAGATCTAGAAAAACAACTTCAGAGCCAAAATTGTCAGATCGACCCTTGTTGGAGTTATTTCCCCTTTTTAATGTATTTTTCCTTATCTTGGCTGTTTTTTGGCATTATCTCAATAAGTATAATAGACAGAGATAAAGTGAAAGAAGCAAAAATGATCAGCACGCAACGGTCTACAAAAAAAGTCTACAGAGGCGAAGATGTCAGGTCAACTCTTATTGGAGTTATTTTCCTTTTTTAGTCTATTTTTCCTTATTTTGACAGTTTTTTGCCATTATCTCAATAAGTATAATAGATAGAGAGAAAGTGAAAGAAGCATAAATGATCAGCACGCAACGGTCTACAAAAAAATGTCTACAGAGGCGAAGATGTCGGGTCAACTCTTATTGGAGTTATTTTCCTTTTTAGCTCACCTGGCTATGCCAGGGTGAGCTTTTGCAATCACTTTGCGTCCGTCGTCTGTCCGTCCGTCGTTAACTCACTTTCAAAAATCTTCTCCTCTGAAACCACTGGGCCAAATTGAACCAAACTTGAACTGAGTCGTCACTAGGGTATTTAGTTTCAAATTTGTTATTTTCTATGTCGCAGGTCAAACAACATGGCCACTGTTGCTAAAAATAGAACATAGGGGGTAAATTGCAGTTTTTGGCCAATAACTCCAAAACCAATACAGATATAAAAAATCTGACATAGGGTAAAAGTGATCAGCTTGATAAGATCTACCTGCCATGCAATTTTGAAGAAAATCGGAAAACTCATCTCGGAGTTATAGCCCTTTTTTTTGTAAAATTTTCAAAATTTTGGCATTTTTTATTTTTTATTTCAAAAAATGTAGCAGATAGAGGTCAAGTGTAAATTGCAAAAATGTTCAGCATATCAAGATCTACCCACCCTGAAAATTTGAAGACAATCCAAAAACCTGTGTAGGAGTTATTGCCCTTTTTCACAGAATTTTTTCAATTTTTATGTTTTTCGTCTTCTAACTCCAAAACTATGAAAGATAGAGGTCGAATGTAAATTGATAAAATGTTTGCCATGATGTGGCGACTTCAAAACCGGTGTTGAAAATTTTTTGTTGACCGCCATTTTCAAAATGGCCGACAAAAAAGGCGGGAAAATTCAACATTTTTGTTTGATTTCAATGAAATTTGGTTTCCAAATAGATATTGATGTTGCGACTTCAAAACCGTTGTTTGAAAATTGTTCCTTGACCGCCATTTTTAGCTCACCTGGCTTTTGGAATCACTTTGCGTCAACAAACATGGCTGCTATGGCGAGGCTTAGTTTACATTGGATCCTATAGGAAAATCATCTTCTCCTCTGAAACCACTGACACAAATTTAAACCAAACTTTACAGGAATGATGTATGCAAGGTCCTTTACAAAGACTGCTCATTTTGTTCTGATCCGTCAAAAATCATGGCCACTAGAACGGGGCTTAGTTTAACATTATATAGCCCAAAAGAAGACTGCTGTGCTGCACACACTGCAAAGTTTTCGCAGAACCTTATTCATTCATTCATGAATCCAGTTCCTGACTTTGAAGAAGAACATTGGATCCTGTGGGGAAAATTACATTTTTCATCTTCTCTCCTCTGAAAACGCTGAAGCAAAATATAACCAAACTTTAGAAGAATGATGTATTGAAGGTCCTTTACAAAGATTGCTCATTTCGTTCCGATCTGTCAAAACCATGGCCGCCAGGGCTGGGCTTAGTTTATCATTGGACCCTATGGGAAAATCACATTTTCATTTTCTCCTCTGAAACCACTGAAGCAAATTCAACCAAACTTTACAGGATTTATGTATGGAAGGTCCTTTACAAAAATTGCTCAGTTCGTCTGATCTTCTCAAGCAAATAACCAGGTAAGCGATACAGGCTCTTGAGAGCCTCTTGTTTAGTCTATTTTTCCTTATTTTGACAGTTTTTTGTCATTATCTCAATAAGTTTAATAGAGAGAAAGTGAAAGAAGCTAAAATATTCAGCACGCAAAGATCTACAAAAAAGTCTACAGAGCCGAAATTGTCAGATCGACCCTTGTTGGAGTAATTTCCCCTTAATGTATTTTCATTTATTTTGGCCATTTTTTGCCATTATCTGAATAAGTATAATAGATAGAGAGAAAGTGAAACAAGCAAAAATGTTGACACAAAGATCTACGAAAATGACTACAGAGACGAAATTGTCAGATTGACCCTTATTTGAGTAATTTCCCCTTTTTAGTGTATTTTTGCTTATTTTGACTTTTTTTGCCATTATCTCAATAAGTATAATAGATAGAGAGAAAGGTAAAGAAGCAAAAATGTTCAGCATGCATAGATCTACAAAAAAGTCTACAGAGCTGAAATTGTCAAATCGACCCTTGTTGGAGTTATTTCCCGTTTTTTGTATCCCTCATTTGTATTTTGTCTCATTTCGACTTTGTCCCGTTTCGGACAGCTCTTGTTACTCATTCTCCTGAAAAGTATAATTGATAGAGAGAAAGTGAATGAAGCAAAAATTTTCGTCATGCAAAAATCTACTAAAAAAATCATTAATACAGTTAGTGTCAGGTCATTGTTTATGGGAGCTAATTAAGGTTTGCCCAGGTGACCGTCAAGGCCCATTGGGCATCTTGTTTATTCTTAAAATTGTATGTTCCTTTTGATTCAAATCATGTGACTGGTCATGGAATTGTCCAACTTTAATTTTTGTCATGTGACTTAATATGAAAATTTTTTATTAATTTAATTATCTCTTTGATATGATTTTTCACATTGTGGACAGCTGTACTGTTAGAACGCTCACAGTGTCTAAATATTTGGTATCTTCTGTACTTTGATTATCTCCCTGATAAGAATCCATTGTTATATTCCAGTATACATTTGAAATTCTCTGTCTTGACCCCCAGCCAGGGTAACCCATGTGCAGGTGTAGTGTAATTGTAGAGCTGCATCAGTGTGTCATTGTTACTGTATGAACCTGCTGTTGTGCCAAACTCTACTCAATTAGGTAGATGACTTTGGGGGTCACTGTTACAGAAACAGGACTGCAATTATCTGTAATATCGGGAACATACTTCGTTACCCGAATGTGTATGCTATAAAATTTGTTTTATTTTTCCTTTTACATCCCACTGTAACTTTTTCACTTACATGGAGATGTCACCAGCTTTAGATGAAATGACACATATTTTGTTCTGTGCTATGGACTGACACCAATGTAGTGAAAACTCTCATGGAATGGCAGATACTACAATTTTTAGTTTATGTTGTATACTTGATATTGTTCATACTGGAAACCAATTAATGCAGGTCATTTTATTTCACCTCTTGTATCAAAAAAATCGAATTCAAGGAAGATTACATTTGTTTTGTACAAATTTAAAAGTGTCATCGAAAATATAGATCATTTCTTTTTGTCACTTTACATCTGTAATTGGTATCCTCATCCACATCTCCTCTGAAACGACTTGACCAATTTGGACAGACTTGACTTTAAGTTCAAACTTTATTTATTTTGCAACGATTGACAAACAAGTTATGTCAACTTGTATTAATGTCTCTCGTTGGACCTGATGTTGGTGTGTGGAGGTCCTTGCTGTGGGAGGAAACTGGAACACCCGGAGAAAACCCACGTGTTCAACTTGATGACCATCATACCATTTCACATACTCACCTGTCAAATCCAAGGATCGAACACGGGTCACATTGGTGAGAAGTGAGTGCACTACTCGGACACCCTTGGCAGGATGTTTATTTGGTGAAAGTATATCAGGTTTGTTCATTTGATGCCAATTCAAAATACAATATGGCTGCCATTGCCAAACGTAAGCATTTTGCTTGTTTGAAATTTTAAACTTCTTGTCAGAAACGGCAATAGAAGCAGAATTGTTTATGTACTTCTGTTTCAAATTTGTTCTGATGGCAATGCAAATCCTAGATGGCCATCACTAAAAACTAATACCATGAATTGGGATATTTTGGCCATTGTTTAATTTTTGCCAATTTGGCCACCCTATTAAAATGGCCAAAATTAAACCATCCAAAATATGTTCATATATGACTGCCGGAAAATCAAATCAACTGTTACGTTTTTTAAACCAGTTATAAGCGATTTATTACTAGATGTAGCCATAACTAGCATTGAAAAAGAACTGCTGAATTTTGTAATGAAGAATTATTAGATAATGTGTTTAAAAAAAACTACAAATGGTTCAGCCTAAAAATATTGGGGGAATATCCAGTTTTTAGCCCGATTAGATGGCAATTTGAAGGCAGGGTAATTCAAACATGATATAAACATAAATGGCCAAAATTTAACTGATCAAAAGATAAACATTTTTTTACCAAATTTTAGCGACACCAAAATATCCCATTTTACAGTATTAGTCCCAAGTTTTATTTGAAATTTGAAAATCTTCTGAAAAACCACTCAACAATTGACTACAAATATCAGAGGAATTATTCATTTTATGAGCTCATGAAAAATGAGACCCCTAAGAGGGATGTTAGTTTTACATTGGACCCTATGGCAAAAACATGTATAAACAAAACTTTTATAAGGTCGGGTGAGCTTCGTTCATAAACAAATCAAACATTTTAATCTTCTTGAAAATTACTTTGGCAATCATCTTCAAATTTTGCGAGTGGTTTCATTAGGATAAAGGGAACATATATGGTAAACAACAAACACAACCGCCGGTAATTTGCATATTTGAGTCTGACACAGTCGCAAACAATCATTAATCAATTAGCGTCTGCTTTTTGGGTTTAATTACCAAATCTGAAATCAATAAACACGTTTCCATTGTTCAACTTAGTCGGATAGGTGTGAAAATCGCCACGGGTTTTACATCTTGTATACAGGTAAACTTCGACTTCGATTCATTTGTAAGAATTTTTGATGTTTTTACAGTGATGGCACTGCCAGTTTTGTTCGACACACGCTTCACTCATGAAAGTTCGATTTATAAATTGTTTTTTAGTAAGGTATATAATGAAAAAATGGGACTCTGTAAAAAGTTCGAAACAACGAGAAATTATCATTGAAGTTCGACCATCGAAGTTCTTGGGTATATGTGATTATCCTTGTACTCCCTGGGCCTTTTGGGTGGGACCAAATCTGAAAAAGACCAATCTTTAAAAATCTTTTTTACTCTTGCACATTAAGAAGAACAAAGGCACATGAGCCACATCGCTCACCTGAACTATGTAGGTATCTTACAAAAATCTCAAAACAAATTATCATAACACTCCTTGGGAGTGGAGGCGACCTAAAAATGAACGAAAATAACAAAGTCTGGAAAGAGGTCACAAACGTGTCAAAAATTAAAAGATAAAACTCGTGGATCTAAGAAACAGAACAGGGTTACTGTTGATTTAATCAAAAAACATCTACATGTATCTCCACTGCTTCATCAAGTACAAATGTACATCCTGTAAATTTCAGCAGCACCATGTTTGTTATGTTGAATTGATTTACAAACATCCTTTTCTTTGTAACATACTAAGGTAGGGCCCATAAATATAATGTCATCATCAAAATCTTAATATTCATTTACATTGTATTTACAAATACACCTCCCTTGTAACATCAAGCATACAGATATGATTGCCAGTATCATGGTCATTATGTGGACTTAATCCAAGACCTTTTCAGTGTCAAGGTCATAGAGAATATAATCTTTGACACAACTTTATCCACATTAGGTTTTTATAGATGTAAGGATCAGTGTCAATATGATCAAGTTGGTTTAACATTAGACTGAATTCTATCCATCATATTGGGTTAAGTTTAAAGATGTAAGGATCAGTGTCAAGGTCATGTGCAGGTCATTTAGTATAGGTGTACATGTAATACTTAGGTTCCTTTATTTAAATTATTTTCACTCTCCTATTTTACAGTACTTAAATAATTTAGAATGAACAAGTCTAAACTCTGATAATCAAAATCACCACTTCTTTCTGTTGGATGTATCAAGGGAGATTACCCTTCTCTACAAAATGCAACCCACATAATATATGTGTACATTTAACATTTTGGAGGGAGGTTTTTGTAGTCTTTCCACATGTATTTTTAATGGAATTTTGTATGCCAACTTTACACTCTTTAAGGCTGTCATTATAACTGAAAAATTTGTGTGGTTTAAAACACCAAACAAAATGCATCCTGAGCATTATAAGGCAGATAACTTCCAAATCATTATCTGTACTTGCTGTAAATTCCTATACATGTATTCTGAAATACTATTAAATAGGTCTTTTAGTTAAAAGGATGAGGCCATATACACTACAAACATCTGACATTTCTCTCACATGGAATCATCTACGAGTGCAAGGATAAGGACGTCCACACATACAGCAAAAATGACACACCTCTTACCAGATAGACCGCAAGTATATGGGCAAGTTCCAATAGTGGTTACTACACATACTGCTCTTTAAGTCAACCCCATTGTTTTGATTGATGAAACTGAATTCAAAAAGTCAATTCAGTGGTGTACATTTCTTGTCGTTCATGCAGCTAAAAATGTTTGCTAGAGATTAAGACCTATTTATGTAATGAAATATGTTTACTGGACTTAATTGATTGGTCAGCTTGTAGAGTAGGCCTACATCACTTCAAATAACATTGTGCCTTGGTTTGAATCCTAGTTCCTTTCTTGTTTCATCCCATGATACAGCTGACTTTTAATTTGAAAAGGTTTGGATTACAAGAGATCTATTATTTTAAATCTCCCGAGATCCCATTCCAGCCATTGGGAGGTGTATAAACCTACAAATATAAACTCACATGAAGAAATGAAAAAGAGTATAACATGGACTTAACAGAATGATGAATCATGCATCTCCTTGGTAGATCATTCACAAAGTTAATGTGAGATCTTGGTCTGAGTCCCAGATTGGCTGTTCACATTTCCCCTTTTGTTGCAAGTGTCTACTATAAAATAGTACAGAGTCTGTATAATCTTATCTATTTAAACTATAAATACAACTTTAACTGTACACGACATGTGAATGTTATTGATTTTATAATCATGAAACAAATATTTATATTTGCACGGATTCAAAGATTTATGCTCCAACCATAGATCCGTCTGTTACAATTAGGCTAGGTTATGCACCAAGCATGGAAGATAAAAACAAGTGCAATGAGACTCTCTAGTGATGGAGGTAATTTTAACACATCCGTTAGGGATAAATGTTATTCACATATTTTGTGTTTACAGAACCTATTTCGAAAAATTAAAATTTCCACATGGATTGTTGATAAAGTGTACATATATTTGACATGACAGGGGACAGTACTAAGTCACAGGTATCAACTGATACTAAATATCGGTACGTAGGACGGCAAAGCCTGCCCAGAAGAAGGGCGACTAAAATTTCGTACTCAGAGACGGGCGGGTTTGAAAGTGATCTTGCTATTGCAATGCAGGAAAGTTTGAAATATGTAAGACAAACTGAAACAGAAAACAATGTTATAGATGAAAGTAAGAAAATAATAAATACAGGATTTCCTGATGGACCACCCGAACATCCAACCGTCAACAAAGCTTGCATAGAAAATACTCAAGGAGGAAAACAGTTGAAGGAATTATTGTTGCTTCATATTGATTTAACACAACATCAACAAGAGATGATTATTCAAAAGAACAAAGACATTAAAAATATCACGATGGAAAACGATGCCGTGAGTATACCTGTTTATATTTTATCATGAGAAGACCCCCCGTAGGATAGTCGTTCGAACCGTTTAAAACCTATACTGGATGTAAACGGAAGGTTTATTTCCGGAATTTACGTTTTTAAATTTATTAATTCATTCATCAGATAGTTATCCGAATTACCTTTCAGTTTACCATGCAGTATATATGTACACAGATAGTGCGTTTTTTTCAATATTTGAAACAATGGATTGAGATGAATTGAAACGTATGAATGATTGGTGAGGTTTTTTAATGTCACAGTATAACTTGGTCGATGATTTTAATTGGTAGTGCAGAATCATACGATAACCACCAATATTCATAAATGTGATCTGCTATCTAAAAGATCTCTTGACTGAATTAAAAATCTAAAACCATTTAGTCCTACCAAATAGTGACGCATATACAGGGATGTCTTTACAAGGCGGTAACAGGCGAATTTAACCCCCTACTCACAGTAAATAGCCACCTACTTTTGACAAAATTAGATAGATTTCTATACAAAAAAACGGAAATTCTCCTGCTGGTTTGACAGTTTCACCCGTTACTAAAAAGTTAATGACATCATTGATATATAACACATATGTTAATTGTTATATACCGTCTCCCTGTATTTATGTAGCATACACTAACCTTAGTTTCATCAGCGATATCCTGCCTTCACTTTTTTTTAAAGTTATGCCCAAAATAGTGAAATAATTGATAAATTATAAATATCTATGTGCCTAGATCTATGTACGGTAATTATATATGTGTGTAATGTGGCGTATCAGTATTGTATCAGAAGTATATATAAATCTTTATATATCGCTGGTATCACTCATATATTATAATACATATGTACACGATTGATTTTACCCAGGGTACGATTTGAGATTTTGACATCCTATTTCAACATGCTAGTAAATAATTAAAAAAATACATATACATGTGTATATAATCGCTGATACAATGTCGATTTTCACCGTACATACACGTATCCCGCAAATAATGTATTTAATAGTGATAGTGTGCTCTAGATGTATAGAATAGATCTAAGCCTACATGTTTTTCACAAAAAAAAAATATTTTATAGATCTGAGGGGTTATTTAGGATTTTAAGAATAATGTAAATGATAAAATACACACAGCTTGCAATCGGGACATTTTCTACCAGGATTTTAAAAAATAAGCAACTGACAGTCACACATTTATAACTTTTTTCATCCCTGTGGGTAGTGCGTCATAATTTTAAAACAATGCAACAAATGACATTTGTTCAGTTAACAGGGTCATCTTATTACTTACATGACATTTATAAATTATACATTACTTAATTGTAGTGGGAGTATAGGTCTATAGTTCTACATTCGCATTTTGATTTTCAAAAACAAAAAGATATTGTTTATTATTTTAGTAACAAGACTAAATTTCGACACAATTACATATTCATAAATTTATGAGATGTAAACTAGAAATAAACGTTTTCTTTCATGCGCAGGTATTCACCTCACAATTCTCTGATCACAATCTCATGACATGCCATGTACTGCTTACATGCATGTTGTCGGAAGTTGTTTATTTACGTGAACTATGTTGTTTGGCTTGCACGGAAGACTCGTTAGACGTGTCCATGCAAGAGAAAACGTGTTGGTCGTTGAATTCATAATATCCATCAAGAAAGCCACTAATTAATTATTTCTGGAAGATAACAAAGGAACTGACATTCTAAATCCACGTTTTCCCCACATTTTCAATATAAGGTAAGAGGAAAAGCAACGAAACACTATCCGTTTAACAAAAGATCTGTAGAAGCGTTTCAAACGTGTTTGTATACATCACATGATCAGTCATGTGATCAACATGTGTAGTGTACTTCCTTTGTTTTCCTGCGGGTCTTCGGACGTTTGGCGTCTGTGATTCAAATTTACATTCCCATACACAGTCGTGATTTATGAGTCAAGTCTTTTTCAACAGGCTTAAGAAGATGTCTGATGTGTTAGCTCCAAGAAATTTTGCACTTTCGGTTCGAAATTTCTTTAGAGTTTGCAAGAAGCCAGCAAATAATGAGGTGAGACAGACGATCCTAATATTTGTATAGAAAATGGCTGTAGGGTCAGTGTAGACATGATTGTTGAAAGGGAATATTTGTTCGAAGGTGACAAAATTTGGATGAAAGACTTAAGATAACGTGACTATTGGGTGTATCCGTTTAGAAAATGTCTGGTTTGTGATAATCAGAGAGAAATTCTTTGACTTTGTCCTTGCTAATTTAACATACATTATCAACATGCTACGAATTCGTTCAAAACAACAGCACGGCAATTCGATATATTATAGGCCTATATTTTTAGATATATGGAGTCATGTCGGTGCTGTGTTGCGTTGGTAAAGAAATTTGTAAGGCTTCTTTAAGTTACATTTATTTGATAATCTTAGATTCTGATTTTAAGTTTCAACTTTCATTTCTTGGATTATGGATGTAATCATTGCCAGTGCTATTCATAGTTCAGTACTCCAAGATTTTTTTTTATTTAATAAAAAGGTTTACAGTTTGTGAATGGTACTGTAAATATTCAGTTTTAAACCATTTTCCAAGTATATATTAAGAAATCTATCTTAAATACAATGTACCTCAGTATCAAATATCAATTAATAATTATTTTTGAATTGTTCACCTATTAAATCACTGCCACCGTCCCAGAATGCACAAAATGATTGAAGACCCCAGAAAAGCCTGATGATATAAACCTATAACTTAAGTTTAATGGGTCAAATATACAGAGATTGTGGTATTTACCAACAGATAGTTGGAATATCCTAGTCTCTATTGTATACATAGGTCAGTTAGTAGTTATTTACATGTACATGTATTATGACTGAGTAGGCCTACACATTCATTTTCAATAATTCTCATTACTCCATTGTGGAGATTTCACTGTTTTCTTCAGTGATGTACCTTCATTACAGTAATATTTACTTAAATAAGTACAAGATCTTTTACTTGATCAGCTGAAAATTAGAATTGCATATTTTGGTATTGTACTAAATAAAATAATATTTATTGAAGGAAGATATACATGTATTACTGTGATTACTTCCCTTGAGCCTTGCATGATAAAGTTATAAATAAGCTTCACATTGTCTTTCTCAGGTTCTGTCTCAGTCAGGCCCTTAGTTCTATTTACAAGAGGCGAATTTATATAATATTGCATGTCCTAAAGATCATGATCATGAATCATGTTTTTTTCTCTGCCCTGACTTTAACCTTTCTTTTTTTTTACAAACAAGACAGCCTGTATGTAAAAAAAAAAAAACAGTTTGAGAAGAGTATTGTCTCATCAATGTCTTCTACCTAAGAAATCATTATTAAGTGAAATATTTTTTTGTGAATGGTTAGCAAAATTTACCAAACTTTATCCTTAACCTGACATGCAGACAAAGCATATGGCTATACCCCCCCCCCCCCCTGTTTCATCTATAGGAAACTCGTTAGATTGGCAGTGTTAAAGAGAACATTTGGTCATTTGGGTAGTTGATAATTTTGTACATGTATACATGTAAGGTCAAATTCATCTAACCTGATAAATTCCCAAAGATACAAATTAGAATATACAGGTATTGAGATAAATATTTGAATGAAATGTAAATGCATTTGGACTGACAGGAAACTGATCATGCACATGTCCACAAGAGTTCCCCTTTTTTCAGGGGTAGGGGGTGTTAGCCACATTTTGTTATTTTTGCCAGGGAATGGTGCAGTTGTTGTTACTTCATTATTATGTATTTTGATTTTGGTACAACATAATTTTTCTTGAATGGTTAAATTATTAAATAAAAAGGTTATGGTAAATTATTAACAAGACCTGATAAAGCACACACTAGTTATACAAGAACATGTAGGTAATAATTGGTACAGGATGATGGTGTCTGTAATTTGTAATACATGTATTTATTTTATGGAAGAGGTCTTTATGAAGTAACTACAACAGATTTTGGTATTGACTTGCAATAAAATATTCAAATAGATCATGAAATGTCAGCCCTTCCAATAGATGCCAACAAAATGCATTGTAAGTCATCAGCTACATCAGTAACATGTACTTCCTCTTCTGAAGAAAAAAAATGCTGATTTGTATCTCCACATGGGAGTTCAGCAACGCATTTTTGCTGGCTACTTTGAATAACTTGTCTCCTACTATAAAAATTGTTGTAACTTTTAAAGGGCTGAGATGTACATAACATCACCAATGTCCATGTAATCTTCAAAACAGGTAGAGCCTGAAATTTTCTTTCGAGGATTCTTGTGAAAAACATTATTGATTTTACACCCACACATTAATAATCAGTTTACCATTGCAACTTGAAAGCTTGAAATTTGATAAATGCTGTGACAAAGTTACCTACCAGTACATCTTGCTACAGTGTTTCTGTTACAAAAAGTAATAGCACTGGTAGTAGCTAGACATAATATGAGAAGCATTGTTAGCTTTGATATTGATTTTCCCATTTTCTTATTCACTGTGTCACAGATTGCTCCTAAATGAACAGTAGAATTGTTTCATCGTGTGGAATGTATTTAGCATGTCAGTTCTTCAATCTCAAGTGTTTGTGTAATGATGCAATTTGTCATTGTAATTGTTAGACTTAAAAAGCTAAAAAAAAAGTTTTGTGCTGTATTATTCTTAGAAGTAATAATACTGTAAGTTTCTCTCTTGTAATTAAGTTCTATTATAGCTTTTTTATTTCATTCATGAATGATACTTGGGGATAGCTCCTTAATCAATTCATGTTCTAAAATATAGAAAAATGTTTTTAAAATTAATTCACATGTAATATAATTTTTAACTGGACAATGAATAGGGTCAGCACGCACATAGAAAACTTACAAATAGCACCGTCTTGTGACTGCAAAAAAGCAAAACTGAAAGTAAATCAAACATAACCGACTTGTAAGCATGCATATTCGTGAGTTATGACATATATCAATGTCCATACTCTATTGTTCACTTACATGATACTGTTACTCGTCTGTGACATAAGCCAACAGTAAAGTGTGCACATTTCACAATACATTTAACAGAAATAGTCGATCAAAATTACTGGAATTGTTTTGTAAATATAACTCCAATATCATTCTTGTAAAATATGCATAGAATCTTATTAATATCTAATATCTATAATCTTTGTAATGAGTGTTGTAGTAATTTTAAGTTTATAACTACAAATGTATAAACTGCACATGTACTGCTTGATTTGTGTCTCAGAAAGGGTGTGATATATATTAAAAGTATACATTGTATGTGTACTTGTAAAAATTATTGTTATAGTCTTTTATTTTGTTTTTACAAAGACTAAGTGTTACAATATAAACTGTATGCACTGGTCTTATGTGATGCAGTAATAAAATCATTTTACAGTAGCACTTCTCAGTACTTCAATTATTACATCATAAATGTACACAGAGTTTTAGAAATTCACCAGTCTTACCAGAAGAACTAGTGAAATCTATGTAATAACTGGTCCGGTGACCAGTAATTTTCCTTTTCATTTCAATTGTGTATATACAGACCAGTAAAAAAAATTCTTTGACCAGTGAAATTCCTTTATTCACTGGTCCAGTTGACCAGTAATTTCTTTTTATTTCAAATTGTCTGTGTACATGTAACATTTTTAGAATTTCCTTATCATTATAGAGGTAATATAAACCTTTTAGTTTTCTGTGATATAAGCATACACATGTAGGTTTCCTTGTAAACTGCATGATAACTCACATTCTGTGATATGGTCATTAATGTTGTAACTGTTTCTTATCTATATTTACATAGTAATAGATGTATTCATATATAATATACATGTAATTGTTTAAACAAAGGATTCCTTAGGGCAGTATATGTATATATCACTACACTGCCTAATGACAAAATGATGTCATTGTACTAGGTGTTATAGCCCTATGGATACTCGACATTCTTGCGTTACTATATTCTGCTACATGTAGATGTACAAAAATATGTATATATATGCAGATAAAGGTCTTGACTTTTCAGCTGTAAGGTCATTTCTATCATAGTTGTAATTCATCTTTACTGCTTGAGTATATACATATAAGAGAAACATTTGGCTCTGTCACTGACTTATAACTACTTTAACTATATACATTTATATTTTTACATGTAACACATGTACAAATGTAGACCTATACTGACAGAAATTGTTCAGTGAGACTATGCACATGTATATTAAACCTCCTCCCAGAGTATCATAATGGTATACTCTTTTCTGTTGATTTAGATCAGTCTATCTTGTTCTGTGGGGTTGTAAGTGTTCATGAGAAGATAGCTACATTCATTGCATGCATGAGAGATGTTGGTATATGTACATTGTCTTCTCAGTTGGTTTTCACCTTTGTACCTTACTTCTATGAGATGTAATGTCACTGTTGTCACTATTTCATTTGTGAAAAATGCATATGATACTATACAAAAGACATGCAAGGTACTATGGGGGAGTCCAGTCAAAGGATGGGCCTGTATGACTTTATGGGTTGTTTTTATAAATGTCAAAATATTCACCAGCAAATGCATTTTAGAAGTCATGATGAATTGCCTACTTGTACCGCACATTGAAAGGTATACATGTACAGAGATTCAAAAGTAACAATTTTCACAACATGTGTATATACACATATAGTACATGCATTGTTGTGGCTGCAATGTGGGTAAAACTAAATTCTGTTTCATGGATAAGTGAACATATTTACTACAAAATACAAATCTACATATATTATGTACATGTATGATAATGTATATTCATGTGTGTATTCAGATGATTTTTAGACAAAATACATGTAAGTTTTTGAAAAGACAATCCATAACATAGAAATATAATGTGATGTTTCTTTTTTATATAATTTTAGTTAAAATGCAGGCTGGAACGAATGGAAAGACGGATGGCATTATTAAAACAAAAAGAAGATATAGAACCAGTATCATACAGTAGTCCATCTAAATACATAAAAGTGGAGGTAGATGACAAAGTTGAAACACAAGAAATCTCAGCTTGTGAGAAAGGCATGAAAAGGTATAGATACATATAGATGCTAAATTATACACTTGAACAAATCTTGAGAAACCACCCTATTTGTCATGGAAAAGTGACTAAAGACAGGTGATCTTAAAAAGGACTTGTGTTTTATACAGGTGTTTATTATTAATTATAAAATGGCTTTCAGAATGTAATCTCTCAATATAGGTGATATATTACACCAGCTGTGTTTCATTCTCAGTCAGATGCTTCTAATACTCAACTTACATGTATGTCAAAGAATAGATATGTACATGTATATTGTTAGTAACTTAGTAATGACTGAAAGGAATTTATTAATTTTATGATTGTTTCTAATAAACATGTACATGTAATCCCAGAACTGAGAGTGAGACATGATTCTTGTTTTTTATGTACAAAATGTGTAAAATCAAGAACTGTATTGTGATTTGGAAAATAATACTTAGATTCTCCCATTTCTGTGCTGGAACTATAATCTAGCTGAAAGATTCAGTTTATATCTCCATTAAATGTTGTACATATTTTTGTACTTACCAAATTATTGTTAAATATGTAAATGTAGGGAAGATACTGTAGAAGTGCATGTACGTGTGTGTCATTATGTGGTTGTTATTTTCTACAGAAAAGCTGGACTAGAACCACAGAATATCAGTAAGAAGTTTGCAAACGAAGGAAGGAAAAGTGCTGGACCAGGTCATCATCTTAAGTCACGCAGATATTTCATGAAAAATAGGAGGAAGACTCTGCCCTTAGTCTCAAACTCAAGAACTCGTTTAAATGAATCATTAACACATCAGAGACAAAGAAAATCTGCAACAGTGACATCTAGTGAAGCAGAGAGCTGTAGTGAAGTGAAAAAGGAAAAGAAATGTTTACCTGTAGTCAAAGATATTGGCAATGATAATGTGTTACGGACCAAAGAAATGTATTATGTGTCTTATTTTGAACCTGTCGGTGATTGTGATATTTCAAATAGGAATGATGTTGTGAAAAATGGAGAACCACATTTAGAAGGTGAGAAAATAATTTACTCAAAGTATTTGCAACTTATTATCAAGGATTAAATACAAGGAATAACAAAATTTTAACAGAATGGTAAGCAGTCTTTTTCCCCAGTAATATGTGATTGATCATTAGCCAGGTTGATGAGTTTTTGTTTTTAATTTTTAATTGTGTTTAACTTGTACTCCACATTCAGCAATTTTTCAGTTATATGGTGGAGGCCAGTTTTTAAAAGTGACAATGGACGCAGGAAAAGACCACTGGCTTTCAACAAGTAAAATGGCAAACTTTCACTTAAAAAACAGCTTTGGTTCTAGTGCTAATGATATGGGGCATGAACCTGAGCAGACCAAAGTAAGAGACTTCAAGTGCTCAAGTCACTTGATCACAAAGACCCTGGATTGATGAGTTGATAGAAACATTTAATTTATTGTCATAAATGTTAGCTTCACATGTACAATACTACATTTTTCAGAAACAATTCTGACTTCCTGTTTACAACATGTTTGAGCATCAACAAGTTTATATATACTGTAGTTCTTTAAAAGTTTTCATAGTGCATCAAAAGGCAGATTTTATAACTATAAGTCGTGATTGGTAGACAAGTAATCATGTTATAAGTTAAGATGGTGGTCTTGTTTATAGACATTTTTCCAGTTCTGTTATTCAGGTAATTATATACATTTGTACATGTACACAAGCATTCAAGACAAATCATTATGCTTCATGTTTAGCTCACCTAAAGGCGATATCATGTACATGTACATCACACAGTCACATGTACACAAGCATTCAATACATAGTATCATAATGCTTCATGTTTAGGTCAACTAAAGGTCATCTAGGTGTCTCATTGCAATCTGTTGTCATCTTGTGTTATGAGCAATCTTTTGAACATTTCAATTTTCTCAAAATCTGTGCCAGATAATGTTTTTCAATTTTAGTGAATCTCTTATTTGTACATGTAAATTTCTATTAATGATAACATTGTATCTTTACCAATATATAGATTATTTGATGAAATGCTTTATAAATCAGTCATCAATTATTTTAATATTCAATTGTTTATTTTGTAGTCCCTACATGGAAACCAAAGAAGTATCCTAGTTTGTGGGTTTTAGAAGGAACAGAGGTGTGTACTCACTGAAATATTTATATACATGTACTTTTAATATTGCTTTCATCATTGTTTATGCATTTCATATTTACATTATATATGTTTTGTCAATATTCTTGGATATTTATGGTTATGTGGCAGTCAGTTTAGCCTTTTGCTATTTTTTTTCTAGATAGGCTAAAAAATTGTAATTGGCTAAATTTCTGGCTAATACTTTTTAGGTCATGTTTGGTGTATGTGTATAGAACCCCTTTTCAGAAGAGAAAAATATAATAATATGGTTACATATGACTGTGTTTGATGGTAGACACAGCAAGAGTAAGGGCATGTTGCTTGATTGTTAACAGCAAAATTGTCCCTAAACTTTCCCAATCATACAAACTTCCAGACTTGGTCTGCCATATGTACATGTATGACACATCATGTATAGTGAAATCTATATAACCTGGCAGGGGGAGTCTTGTGAACCCTTTCTTTTAATCTTTACCTGGATGAGTTTAAATTTTCGGTAATAATTTTCAAAGCATAACATTAAAATAACACTGACTAGAGTAATCATTCTTACTTGTTCCCATACATAACGTCATAAGAGAGTAACCAGTAAGGAATAAAACAGTTTTCTCATGCAGCTTGTCATAACTTAAAAGTGATAATCAAACCGTTATTCTCCATCTGCCCCACCATTTATGTGAATCGGACAATACAAACATTGTATGTATTATATGGTTGGATGTACTTAAGCTTGCCATCATTTTGTGAGAAATCACCAAGCATTTTATATAAAAAAAATAGCTGGCTAATGAAAATTCAAATGGATAAAAAATCTTGGTTGACATATTTTTTGGTTCAGTTTTTTCAGTCCAGGGTGAGCCCTGCTTGTTCTTTTATAACAGCTACATCATAAAATTAGATACACACCATTTTCTGTATGATCTGTAACTAGTAAATACACATAGTTGGGATTATAAAATTGACAGTGAAGATGCAATTCAGGTTTTAGTGGGAAATATGATGTGATAATTTCAGAAATACTTTATTAAATTGTTATGGGTCAGTTATACAAATTTAGGCTTAATGGAAATGCAGAATAATCAGAAATGGTATACCTATAATTTTATCCTTTATATAATTGAGCCAGTGGCTGGGAAAAGGGTCCTTAGCCGGCTTAGGACAAAGTCAATAAAATGTGAAAAAACAAGAAATTCTGTCTGATGTAATATTTCTACTTTTGCAGATTTTTCACACCAGAAACAAAAAGAGTTGCTCTCACCAGTGTTCATTCTCATATTGTATCTTTTAACCCTTTCAACCCTATAGACCATAATAGACTAGTCTTAAACAATAGAGAAAAGCATACCTCTCAGATATCCAGGGATGAAAGGGTTAAATCCAAATATACACTGTACATGTTCAGGTTTCTGAAATCATAAAAATCACAGTCCCCCCTTAAAATTGACCTAAGTACCCTTTACTCGGCCATTGGCTCATATGAAATGTATATTTCTACAGTATTAGGACATAAATGAGTTAGCAAAAATGAATCTCACTATATAATCTTAATAATTCTGCATTTGTTTGATTTTGACCTCTGAATTTGGTAGATACCCAAAATAAATGAAAAATGGCACTTTTTACTCTGGAAGTCTGGGCTTAATCTTGATAATATTTTTGTTAGGTTACACATGTAAATTACTTAATAGTATCAATGGTTTTATTTTGGTGTTGTTTTGAATTATATCATAGATCTATTCATTGACTTTGTAATAAACATTGAAATGACATTCGAGAATTTTACTCCCAGGAAGAGTAGTGTATTCCAAACATAGAATAGTGTATAAACAAATAGATTGCAATTGGATTTTTAGCATATTAGTACCAAAACTTCACCTTCCTGTGAATCAAGTTTTGTTAAAATTGGAGAAACAACAAATTATACTGGAGTTATTGAAAAAATACAAATTTACTAAGAATAAATAGTGAAAATAACTTTTGCGAACTCATTTGTATGTCATACTACTGTATATTTGGAAGCAACCATTTTATGTTTGCTTTCATGTTTACCATTTGACTGTGTGGAGAATAAGTTAATTATTTTATTACTTTAAAGGAGCATTAGCTGTGTTTACCAAAAAAATTATTTGGATTTTTTCTACTTTCTTTTTTTACTCTTATTTGATGTACAATAAGAAATAAGAGCTATACACAGGCATAAACAATCTTACATTCCAACATGTATTATTGTATATATTTTGTGAAAATACGATCATGTCCAGTGTGGGATTCATATAGAAATAGTAAGGTTGAGTTAATCAATTGCAAGTGAAGAAGTACCAAACTTGTGTCTCTCAAGCAATTTTCACAAAATATATAGGGATTGTAGAATTTTTATGCCTGTCTATATCTCTTTTTTTTTGTTTTGTGTTTTTGTATATTAAATTATCTAAGTTGTAAAAAAGGTGGACAAAATTAGGGGGAAAAAAACACAGCTAATGCCCCTTTAAATATTTGTATGTTTGCTTGATTATTAAGTGGTCACAATAGTGTCGATACTTGCATCATCATAAAATGATGCAAATTCAAGTTCAACTTATGTCTACAGTAACTAATTAAATATCTTGTATGGGTATGATGTCCTTTTTATTACCATTTATAAGTGAGACAGATTAACAGTGTTCAGTTAATTGCATTTTATTGTAAATGTACAGGAAAATATATAAAGCAGTTAAAATTAAGAGTGAAATAATTCATTTTTTTTTTTCATTTTTAGTCAGTCAAGTTGTTAGATATTATTTCTTTTTGCATACATGTACAAGTGTACATGTCCATACACAGTTATTAGTGAGGTACAATGTACATTAAATATTTGTTTAAATATAGTATACATGTAGTGAATAAAATAATGTTATAATGCAGCCAGTGATCCAACATAATAACCCTTGATCTTATTTTATAGGGACATAACAATGATAACAAAAACCATTTGTAGATAACCAAAATAGCAATTTCAATTAACAAATAGTTAATACATGTTAGGTACAGGTACAAATGAATATCATGAGTACATGTAGGATACATGTTAGGTATTGGTATAAATGTATATCAGGAGTACATGTAGGATACATGTTAGGTATTGGTATAAATGTATATCAGGAGTACATGTAGGATACATGTTAGGTATTGGTATAAATGTATATCAGGCGTACATGTACGATACATGTTAGGTATTGCTACAAATGTATCATGAGTACATGTAGGAAGATATGATGATCATTGATACCAAAGAGAGATAAAGTCAACATCACTGGTTCTATATCATGAATATCATGTCATTCCAGACAGTGCCATCACTGGACTGGGCTGTCCGTGTGGTCTATGAATAATTTGGACATTTATCATTTTGAAGGGCCATTTGCCCAATGGCACCTCTAGTTGGAACACTGTACAGGGCTTTTCTATAGTTTTCACAGGGCCAATTTTCTTTTTTACCAATTTAATGAACAAATTCCAATTTTTTGTATTGAAAAATGAATTGATGCAAGGGGAAATACATCTTAAAAAAGACTCCATTTCATTTAGATTTACGTGTGAAAACTATTTTTCCAAATTAAGCAAAATTCACATTAAAATTCCCAGTTGTATCACCTTCCCGGTAATAATGTACCTAAGAAGAGACAAAACGTACTCACAAAAATCAGCCTAGGTTCCAGAGGGGCTCAAACCTGCATTGACTAGAAGTGAGAGACTTCATGGTTGAAAGCACAATGCTCCTACCACTCGACCATAGAGGGTCTTATATATAGTACTGCTGACTGGATTCAGCTGTATGTGAAGAAACTTTGAAGAGAACTTTTAATGCTTGCATTTGGAGACTGTGCAATGTCTGAAAGTGAAACCTCTAATACATGTAGGAATTAGATATACAGTAAAACCTGTTTTAGCAACCACCTGTGTATAAAGACTTCCTGATCACAAAGTTTTGCTGTCCCCAATTGTAACATTTGTGTAGAAATCAACCTCTATATAAAGACCACTTCCCTATAAAGACTGATTTTCTTGTGTCCCTCAGGAGGTCGTTATATACAAGGTTCACTGTATATTGATGGAGTAAATGATCATATAACAGATTAAGCTATTACATGTACCGTATACAGAAATTGTAATTATGGTTTTGTGAACTACAACATCTACATGCTGAATGATAAATGTCATAAAGTCACCAGTCTCTTCAACCCTCACTCAGTTGATGTTCTACCCACTGTTACATGTTACATTGTATGTTTGGAGTAAATATACTGGTACAGTAAAATCCTTGCAGTTTATTTACAATGAAGTTTTTATAAAATTAACCCTTAATTATTTATTTTTGACAGAATACAGAAGATGAAGTGTACATAAAACGCCACCAAAAGCCGGAAATTGAAGAGAAAAGAAGAAAAAGGTAACAGAACTGAAAATAATACATATAACGTATTTGTCTTTGGACTTCCGAGTTTGTATTAGCAATATCATCATCTGTGCCCATGATGCTGACTGTAACTTTCCACTAAAAAATTGTTATTATCGGTAGCCTTTTCTATTGGCTTTGGCAACTGATTCCTCATATTTTAGCTGGAGATCTACATGTATAGATTTAAGTCTCACCCAAAACAGCACTAATTTCTGTCAGTAATAATCCTAAAGAGAACAGTCTTTCGAAATAATTTGCTTTCCTTTCTGACTGTTTATGTACAAAATAGTTTCAACAAATGTTACCAATAAAATAGTTGCAACATCTGAATATACTGCCTGGTACCAGAATTTGATTAACTAAAGAACAGTTGCCATAAGGATTTATTAAAGTTTTTCCTTTTAGAAAAGAAGAATAAAATATAAGGTGTTGTAGAAGTTCAGTGATTAAAGATAGCATTGATACAATTTATTCATGTACATTATCTTTTACACAAGGTGGGACATTCAGAGAGTACGTGAACAAAAGATTTATGATAAATTGCGAGAAAAAAGTAATGCTGAACAGAAATGTCCTGGAAAACCAGTGGAGTCATTTTATCCTCGTCTTGAAGACTGTAAGTACATGTACACTTCATAACAATGTATCAAGATAACAAATCATTCACCAAAAATCCAAGGTCAGGCAAAATCACCAACAATAAGTTTACAATAGCAGCAAAGTTGCGGGGTATACTGGAAAAACCTTGTCCATCTGTCTGTAGATGCAAATTTGTCATTGCAACTCCTCATACACTGATGAATTGATTCTAATGAAATTTGACACAATGAAAGATCACAATATGAATATTTGCATGAAGGAAGGCGATTGCTGTTCAAAACTTTTTACTTGATTTATGAACAATTGGACAAAGATGGACCCATGAATGAATGTTGCATCTGATAACATTTCCTGCATAAAATTGATTCAGTAATAAGTAGCTCAGCTTTAGGCAGGTCTTTGATACACCCTAAGTGGCACTGAAAAAAACCAAACATGTTCCCTTCTGTCATTCCTATATTACAAATATACATCATAGAAAAAATTGTTGTCATATTGGTCCCAATAGGACTTTTCTAGCTTTAAATGGCCTTGTGTAATTCTATTTTTCTCTTGTGTTTTATTATTGTATCATCTCTGATTTTCTTTCCTTCTGTCTTCTTTTTTTTAATTGCATCTCATTGCAATTTCTTTTACATATCCTTTGTGCTCTTTTTCATGTATACATTGATTTTCATGTCAATTATTTTTTTCTAGTAACTCATATAGAAGTAACTGACAGAATACCAGTAATGGCATTTGGTCATACATTGCCTGGTTTGCAGTCCTCGTAAGTACAAATTGATTATAAAATATGTATTTATATATTCTCCCTTGTAATTTTAAATTTTATATATATAAACTGTTGCATTTCACAGAAGTTAATACAATACAAGGAATTAGAACGAAATTATGTATTTTTAGTGTATATGGGTAGGAATATCATATATGAGGTTAAGTAATCTTTAGTTGATTGGGAATAACGTATGATTTTAATATTTTTTGTTTTAGTTTATTGGGAACTTCTTTATAATGTTAAATATTTTTTTCAGTGTGGGGGGAAAATGTATGATGTTAGTAATTTTTTGAGTTTACAGGGAACTACTGTACCTTATTTGTATGTATGTTATTGTATGTCTGATCAACTGTTTTTGATATAAGATATTTACAGTACTTCTATATTGATATGATTTTTCTGTCTTATTTCAGAGAGTTTCATCTTTCATGGGAAGTAGAGACGGCCAAGAATGTACAAAGTTCAAGTTCTAGATCTGCTCACAGATATAGTCGACATAAGTGATTACACTTTTAAGGGCATTACAAAGTTCAAGTGTTCTCATTTTAGAGCGAGAGACCAGCAATATGAAAGATGAAATACATCTGCCAAGATAGAGAGCTTTTGTATTAGATATTGGCATCGACCAGTGAACAATGCTTGCCATGTATGTGTTGCATGATTGAATGTCATTTTGCTATTGTGCATCAGGTTTTTTTTTATTTCACACCCTAGAAATAAAGATAAACATAGACAGAAAAATGTATTTCAGTCTAATAAATAGATTTGGAATACATCAACTTAAATAAATCTGTGGGAACTCTTTCAGTCTGTCTTTTAGAATTAATGTCTTTTTATCATTAATCGTTGTACAATTGAAATATTATAAATTCTGGACCCACATATGCTAAATTGCATTTAAATAATGTCAATTTTCCAAAGTGACATACATTATAACTTAACAGCGAAATCAGCAAGATTTTTTAATCACCATTTAATATAAACAACTCTACTGATGTTGAGCATTTTTCACATTTTCAGAGTTTCATGGAAAGGTCTATACTAAAAAGTACTATCCAGCTAAATGTGCTTGGCTAACATTAGGAAGTGCTATAGAATCCAGACTTTAATGCAGATTGCTACAAAGTCCAGTTCTAATTGTCATATTTAGATCAGCCAAGTGACAAAGCTTGTTGATTCATTGCTGTTTGATGCTGTATGTTCACTTTTAAATATTTTCAACTTCTCATATTCACTGGTCCAATTCTCTTGAAATTTGCTATATATAATATGTTAATATGTTATATATAATATGATATATAGCATCTCTATTGTAAGAGTACAAGATATTATGAATCTGATGACCTTTATCCTCTTAAACCTAAACGAGGAAAGTGCAAGATCAAAGCTTTAAACGCCCCTAGAAATATTTATTCAAGGATTGCATACAAACTGAGTTCATAGACACAATGTTCAAAAAGATAAATTGTTAAATTCATGACTTAGGGGTTTATTGATGAGCAGGGAATTGGGTGACCAAGCTTTCCGCTTTTTGTTATACATATTCATGATAAAGAGAAATAAAAGATGGAGAAAAATTCTAGCAGCAAATTATTTTTTGTTGTTGTGAGCATTTTATAAATCTTTCCAGTATTTTTTTAGTGTAGAGTAACAAAGCATGAATGAGTTGATTTGCTCAAATATTAAAAAAATAACTAAGCATTTGATGCTTAAATGTTATGAATTTCTGTTTGTTATAAATTATGAAAGTGAAATTTACCATTTAGTATATCTGTTGTCAAGAACGTGTGCTTGTAATCTGTTGGAGTGTTTGAATGACCATGTTATACATTCTAACTGGCTTGTGTTTTATGTCACATTATTTTTTATCACAAAAAACCATGTTTAAGAACAAATGTTAATCCTCCTTAATCCTCACAAAACAAGAACCTGTGATAAACATTATATTGGAAAGTATCCTATTTTAAGGGGGCAGTCCCTAGTTAGTGCATCACCTTTTAAACCATGAAGTCTCTCGCCTCTAGTTAGCACAGGTTTAAGAGAGCTGATTTTGTGTAAAAATTTGCCAGTTTATTTATGGAAGTCCTGTGGTCTATTCCTGAGTAAATTGTAATTGGGTTCTCTCCTCCATCTTTAAATACAAGCCACCACAATATGACTGTAAAGTTGCTCAGAGTTACATGAAACAACATTCAAACAAAATCCTGTTCTGAGAAATCATGCTGTCCTTATTACATAACATCATTGGGCCTCCGTGGCTGAGTGGTTAGAGCATCACGCTTTAAATCATAAAGTCTCTCACTTTCTGTCAGTGCAGGTTCGAGTCCCGCTGGAACCTAAGCTGATTTTTGTCTGTTGTTTACTTGCGGAAGGCCGGTGGTCACTTCTCGGGTATATTGTAACCAGGTTCTCTCCTCAACCATTAAACACTTGCTGCCATCATATAACTGAAAAATTGGTCAGTGTGACATAGAACACCATTCATAACATGATTCTGCTGGTTAACCTTACAAACACACAAAGTAAACATCCGTGTATAAGTTGACAGTGTTTTCAGTTTGTCAGTTTAAATGTAGGTACATTTGTAATTGTAGGTAACAATGATCCACTATGTTGTGTTTTATTATGCTTTATAACATTTTAGTGTGTGAGTATAAAATGATCTCTTTTCCCTTACAGTAGTTCAAGGAAATATGAAACATAAGTGACATTTCATAAATCAAGCACCTGCTGTATGTGCAGAGTGAATATATTCTTGATTGTTATCTTGTTAGTTTCCGAGCTGCATGTTTGTTCAACTGTGTTGATGTTATTTTTGGCCAATTTCATATAAAGGAACATGATCTAAGAGAAAGTGGTTTGCTGGCATAGTTCTTGTGTATCATTTCATTTATCATCTCATTTATCTACATCTATATATGTATGCAAAGTATGTTGTTTACATGTAAATAACATCAATGTTACTCTAAATTTGGTTTTATATTGTGCAGTTAGCCAATAAATGTTTTGAAAAAATTATTTTATTCTTTTGAGATATTATTGTTATGTGTTTTCAATGAATCAGACAAATAGAGCACAGGTCAACACATGTTTTTGCCACTTTTCTCAAAAGTGAAGCTTAGAGTAAGCAAAGATTGCAAAACTAACCTTACACCAACATATTTTACACTCCATCCAACTAACCTTCCCGCAGACAATCTTAACCATAGCAAAACAGGGTCATATTTTGATAAAAAAAAACCTCCCCAAAATAGGACTAATCCAGCATCTGAAGCAAAATACATACTAAGAATCATAAGATGTATATACCATGCAAGTTTTGTTGATTTAGAAGCTCCTGGAAACCTGTTAACCGTTACAACAATTGAATGCATCAGTTATAACAAATTCATTTGTTTAAACAATCCTACTGAAGGCATTAAATAAAGTTATTTCTATTATTTTTTTCACATATAGAAAGTCAAATTGGATGGCATTCATCCATAAATCACTATACTCACTGATGTTACTCAATAATACCCTACTGTAAAATATGAAGGTATCGCTCACCTTCCATTTAATGCTTGGGCCTTGCAATAAATCCTTCGTATATGACTCAATTTCTCAAAAAATTTTTGACAGCATCAATGATTATAGGTCTACCAAGGTAAAGTGGCACATCCTGGGTCAGTCACAAACCAAAACAATAGTCTACTTTCCGAAAATAGGTTGTACAGGCAAAACATATTGCCTTGCATGGACTACATCCATTACTGAATCTCTAATACTTTTGTGACGGCAAGTAACTTGTCACCCCTGTAATGATTTGATTTAGACTTGTTCTGTTTGTAAAAATTGTGCCAATTTACCCTAGAAGACTGTTAGTGTTGCTTAGGAAAGTATTACATAAAAGTAACAATTTCATGATAAAATGCACAAAAGACCAGGATGTTAAATATAGTTTATTGTTTATAATTTGATAATTTTAACATACCTGAAATATGCAGATGGTAAGCAGCATACAGCATGGAAGCATGACAAATATGAACAATAAAAATTATGCTCTGGAAGATGATAACAGGTGTGAATTAATATATAAAAACGAAACAATTAGCTATATTGCTGATTTAACAATCACATACCGGTACATATAAACAATAAATAATTCCTGGTTATAACATCATATAGCCTATTAGTTTATACATTTCTTATCAATAGTGACAAATCTGTGATCAGCATTCAGTGTCAATATGGTTACAGGAAATTCTTGTTTGTAATTCAAACGAGAAAATGTGATGTTGATGATGCCAAAAAATTTACCATCCAACATCTCAAACAAGACGCATTAATTGTACATAAAGTTTGCTTGTTTGTTGGATTTGTACTCAAGATGTGATTACACTCACAACAAAACATTACCAGAAGTTTGAGAATTTCTGAATTTCTTTTAGATAATTTGACTGAACCGTGGTTTAGGTTTTCGGACAAGATAGACGGTTGCATAAGTTATAAGGAATAATTTGTCATTAGAAATTCTGTCGATGCAATTCAGAGAAATGTATTTCAAGACCAAATATAGAAATATTGACATACAACCTTGGCATGCTTTCTTTTTAAACATGCAACTAAGACTTAATTGTATTTGTATGGAAAGTTGTCATAGTTCTGGTCAAATTGTCCCAGTTCTGAATTTAACTCCTTTTGTACACTAGATATTATAGACTTCTTTAAGTAACAGTAATGACCTATACATCTCACATCAAAGATAGGTATATTAATCAGTATTCACTTTTATGTAAATATATCTATTTCTACCACAAGGTCTTATATTCAGATACATTCACATGTAAACACAATTAGAATGAAAGCTGTGACAACAGTATCTCAAGTAACATGGTTTATACATATGGTCAAGTTATTGAAATGGAGGTTTTGTATCCTAAAATATTGATAAATCTCTGAAAAATAACCTGTTTGATATGTTTGTGCAAGTACAGAAAACTATCCTTATCACTGGTATCATTTTGATATATCCTAGATTTGCTATATGTGATGTGTTCAAAACAAAATAACAAAAACCTTGATAATTTGATACACTGAATATAACACATATTTGTAACAACCAATACCCCAACAATACAAAATCACAACACCTGACAATGCCTGTCTCTGACACAATATAATTTTTTTCTAGTTGAATTGCACATGCCCCCTTCTTATTCCCATTTTTCAGTAACATTTGATGACAAAATGCTACTGTCACAAAAGGCCACAAGACACAAAAGACAAATATTTACTAGGCAGACATATTGGTTGCTAAGGACATTTGCTACTATATGTGTTATTAAAATGAGGGTCCATACATAAACAACTTTTGAACAAAATAAAACACAGAATTTCAGTTTGGTACAAACATAAAGTAAAACAAAATACATTTCAAAACTACATATCCAGCACCTCAGCATAATGACATACCACATGTAAATATATAATGATGCCTATCTGTTTGTTACAAATGTATTTATTTGTCATAGACTGTCTTTTATAGGATTTACATTAATCCTTTGGGCCTTCACAATTATCAGAGTAAATTTTAGCTGTGCTCTTTTTTTTTTACAATTAAATCACCCTGACAATTATGATTGTTCTTCTACCATCACTGCACCCCAGAAATACCCAAGATATACATATATTATGTAACATTTAACATCTCCATCCATCTCCATCTCTCTCTCTCTCTCTTACATGTAGATCTCATACATCAATTCTGGAAAGTGAACATTTTAATATATTGATTGAACTTGTAATGGTATTTTTTTTTTCGATTTCATGTTGTTTGCATATCTGTATATGTACCGGTATTATTGACATTAAACAAGCATTTGACTTGATTGACCTAAAAGGTACATTCTAAACTTGCTTAAAAAACACACATAAATGATAATCATGTTTGAGAAGACACAGAAAATTCTAAATCCTAAATATTCATCATTTTGGTCCCATTTATTTACAACCTGGATCAATTTTCAAAAATTATAAAACAAATAAGTCACATGTTCACACAATTTAAAAATACCTAAACAGCTGCCAGCAATGGGGGAGGGGACATTTATGGAGTTTAACAAATCTCTTAAATGCAGGGTGATTGGCTGTGAGTATGCTGATCAATTGTACAGCTATTAATGGTTATTTATTTAAGGTAACATGGGATAAAATTTTAAAATCAAATTACTCATTTTTAACAAAATTAATTTACAAAATAAAAAAAATTGAATGACTTATATAAGTGTATGTTATCAGTAATTACTACTGATATACAGATTTATATTTAGTATTAGCAAAATGCTACAAGTTGGCTTTCATAAACATTGGTGACTAGAGGTTTCTACAAGAGGAGTATGAAATACTACCTGTGTATTAACATTGTTGGTGACTTTGGTCAAAAGTATGGCCACATCCCATCCCTTATCTGAACTGAAATCTGAAGATATTGAGATCCTGATAAAATAGCTCATTTTAACAATAAAAACTGAACACTGGCAGTAAATCTGGCAGTATGTATAATGCTTACCTTAAAGATTTAACTTATTGGACATTGGTTCAAATAAAAAAAAGAACTCTAAGTGAATTTCCATTGGTTTAAATGTTGTGAGTTATGAAAGAATTATAACTGAATTTACATTGGTTAAAATGCTGTGATTTATGGAAGAACTTTTACTGAAATACTTTTGGTTTAAATGCTGTGATTTATGGAAGAATTCTAGATAAATTTTCATTGATTTGGTGTGAGTTATGGAAGAACTAACCAAATTTCAATCTGTATAAATGCTGAATTATGAATAAATCTAAGTGAAATTCTATCGGTTTAAATGCTTTGAGTTATTGAAAAAAAGATTGATGACTTTGAACTGGTTCACATAAATGTTGGTGGTGACCAAACCCAGTACAACAAAACATAATAAATGTCTGAAAATATTCTCAACTTCAACTATCCATACCAAGTAGCGCTGTGATTAGCACATTCACCAATGCGGAACTATTTCTATCCCAGGATTGGACATGGAAGTATGTAAGATGTTATGGTGGTCGCCAGCTCGGACACGTGGGTTTTTCTCTGGGTACTCCAGTTTCTTACCACAGTAAGGCCCCCCTAATGCCAACAACAGAGCCAACGAAATACATTTATATAAGTTGTATAACTTGTTTGTTAATCATTGTAAAATAAATTTAGTTTATTTCAACTATCAGTATTGGTAATTCTGAAACGAATTGTCTAAGATCATGCTAAAGATTGTTCTCAGAATTTTACAAAAATATTGAGTTTCATGGCATTAGGCCTGTACATGTATGTATTCCATGAAAAATAATTGAACCAAGTGAAACAAAACTGCTAGGGCAAATCTTGTATCAAAAGAAAAGAATCTATCTGCACTTCCAATTATATAACAAACTTCACATTCAAACATATGGATAATTACAGGATCAATACAAATAAATTAACAAAATATAAAACACTCTAAATAAAAAAATCTACCGCAACAGTAACAGTCTTAATGCATATATATAACTAATAGTTATAGGCCTACAGATATTTTGATAAATCATTGTAGAAGCTTGCCACACCTTCACAGACATTTCCTAAATAAAATATTAAAGGGGAATTTTAAATGACTTCCAAGCTGTAAAACAAATTTTCAAATGACATTTTTATTCACATGGTTTTATGAGACCTGAATTATACATGACCATACTAGATATTTAGGAGTATAGGACACATATATCCTTCTATAAAAGCCCAAACAAAACTTTATACAAAATCATTTAAATATGCAGAATTTTAACTTTTAGTGATTGGTTTAAGTCAGTATTATGCTCAAGTCATCAAGTAATTACCCAAATCGTAAGTTTACACAAAAATGAAATTTTGAAAAAGGAACTTGGATTTCTCTAAATCTTCTTCAGCCAAAGCCATTACATTATGTGTACTGTATATACTCGCTTATAAGTCGATCTTGCATGTAAGTCTACCCCCTTTTTGAACTCCAGAATTTGATGGACTTATCTTTGACCCGCTTGTAAGTCGAGGCTTGATTATTACTAGCAGATACAGAGATTTGATGATATTCTTGTGTATAATACACAATGCACATCATCTAGTGACAACTGATTATTTTAAAGTGATGCTGAGCTCCTAATGTACAATGTTTGAATTCTTTCTCCAAATAATAAAAACAAAGTATTTTGAAATAGTCTCTAAATACATGGGACAGCTAGACTATGAAAAATAATTTTTTAAATCTGACATTGTAAGTTAAAAGAAGCTCTCACTTCAAAACATGTGTTCAGTCTGAGAAAATACTTTTAATCAGGTTTATAGCACCGTTTCTTGAGTTTGAAATATGGCTAGGTGGAATGGAGGGCAGGACTGACAAGTTTCAAAACACAAAATGTTTTTGAATAACATGTACTATATCAATTTGTATGTCAGCTTTAATTCATCTTCTATAATTACCTGGAATAATTTTTTTTTGACAAGTTCCCTTATCGTCTTTATCAAAGCACCCTGCTGTGAATTGAAGTAACAAGCCCTGAGGCTGTGCCGTAAACTATGTTTAGAGTTGCAGTGATTGCAGAATGCTTAAAATTCAGGTACTTCTGCCTTATTCTTCTCAATCAATTTACCAATTATCAGCCGATTGAAGTAATTAAAACAGTAACCTTGATTAAAATAGAGCACTCCTGTTGAAACAAATCCAAAGTTTTTGCTTGAGAGGCGATCAGCAGTATACATGTCATTATTGTTCAATAGGATAATTACGACCGTGCCGTTATAAATACATTCGCCTTCAAGTGAAAACAATCGCGGCACTTTTGAAGTTAGTGAAGAATTGGCTTTACAGACAAATGCACTCCTCTGTGCTCTGATGTTAATTACATAAGTTGATACAAAGATACATCCCAGGTTGAAGTATATAATACCTCCATACGTCAAGAAGAGTTATTCCTGTAAAGCATATTCAAAGGCAAACTTCAATATTTTTTCACAAGTAGATTTTTTTTTTCAGTTGACCCACTTATAAATTGACCTCCCGACATTTTGACTACTTTTTTATAGTAAAAAATTCAACTGATAAGTGAGTATATATGGTACCAACTTAAAATGATAATTGTTACACTAATACAAGTAACTTGTTATAGAAACAGACTGACTAGTATATTTTGTGTATATATCATGTAGGCCTATATTTGTGTGTACCGGTTTATATCATTTGTGTAGGATTACATATGCATGTATATATCCTTTAGGCCTATATTTTTCTCTTTTATATAAAATATGATGTATCAGTAATGCTACTGTGAACGCATATTGAAGTTAACAAAATTTAGAATTGACAGATACATAAACAACCCACTGTAGATAAAATACACATATATTATGGTAACATAATAACTAACATATTCCTAGATCCATATGGTTTAGGCTTATACATGTACAAGTGTATTAATGCACATATGTAAAAAAACACACATACACACACAGACTACTGAATACATACATGCACACATTCACAAAAAATTTAGAATAAAAATACACTTTTTGTACCTGACTTTGACTCACAGACTTTACATTTTTGTTACCATAGCACCAGAATGTTTTGCATGGATACATTTAACGACAAAGTGCTAAAAGGAAACAGATATACACACATTCTGACTCATCAACCCCAGCTCCCTAATATGACATGTTTCCAATTTATGGCATGATAATTTAACATGACCCCATATATGGTATGATAATTCAACATTATCCCATATATGGTATAATGATTTAACATGTCCCCAACATATGTTATGGTAATTTAACATGACCACATATATGGCATGATAATTTAACATGACCCCATATATGGCATGGTTATTCAACATGTCCCCATATTTAGCATTGTAATTTAACATGTCCCCTATATATAACATGGTAAAACATGTCCCCTTAATACGCCATGGCTACTTAAAATGTCCCCCATATATAGAATGGTAATTTAACATGCCAATAAGAAATGCAACAAAAATAGACCAAACCAGTGCTTGCCTGCATTCCTAAAAACATCTTAGAAACATTCTATCACATTTGACCCAATCACTTGACACAGATTAACGTTACCACAGTTTAATTAGCAGCTGCAGTATTTTCCAGTTTATTCTCGAACTCACATAACAAATTATGTTGGTCATTTTAATCACTCCACTTTTTCAATCTTGCACTCCGATAATAAATTATGTTGGTCATTCGTTAGACTCTCGCTGCAGATGAGTTGGTTTCCATTAATCTGGTCAGTACTGTTGTACACTCTCCACTGGATCAAAGATTTGGACGTTCGGACCTTGCTTTACAAATCTTTATACAACTGTACAGATTTTATGTTTACAAATCCAAGGTATTGATAACACAAGAGCTGTAGGATCTCTCCTAGGACATCCACTGGAAAAGACAGAAAAGTATTGTTAAATGTACCACCACCATTACCAAAAGAAAAGGCTGTGAAATATAAATACCTAACACATTTATAGACTCCATTTTCAATGAAAAACTCATTATGAATTGTTTAATTGTACCTAGAATTTGTGACACCTACCTAAAATTTAAAATTTATGTGAGGGGATTGTAGTATCAGTGCTAATTCAAGTTACAAATAAGGACAGCATTAAGTGATCAAAGTACACTGTGTGTGTGTGTGTGGGTGTGTGTGTGTGTAGGTGTGTGTGTGTGTATGTTGGTGTGTGTGTGTGGGGGGGGTGTTTGTGTGCATGTGTGTTTCTTTGTGTGTGTGTGTGTGTGTGTGTGTGTGTGTGTCTGTGTGTGTGTGTGTGTGTGACAATCAAAGAAATGTATGCAAACTCAGAAGTTTGGAATCTTACCAAGTTGTGGCTGTAAACAAAAGGAACACAGATATGTCTATGTGTGTATATAGGGGTGGTTGAGTCAACAGGCAAGTGCAAATTTATAATGAAACATTCTTTGAAGTTGGTCAGAGCCTATGTTGTATACTTTCAATGCATTCCAAATAAAATAAGCGGTTACTGAAATGTCTGGTACAGTTCTTAGACAGCAGTACTTATCTTGAGGTACCACATCATCTTGCAGTGAAGCATGGTGCTCTCGTAAGATACTGGACAATTTCCATTGTATATCACATTCATTTATGATGTTAACAAAACTTTTAACAGTTTTTGTAACAACCAATTTGACAACACATAGAAAAAAAAACTTATTTCTACCTGTACATGTACATATATCCCACAAGAAATAAAACAAAAATGTAATCACCCAAAACTACATGCAACATTTTACTATGAAAATATTTCAGATTTACTGTATAAAAAAAAGTCAAAAAGATTGAAAGAATATTTACATAAAACAAATGATAGAAAGTATATCATGTAAAATAAATGGTTGGCTACCAAGGGTAAAAGTTGTATCAAACATAATCATCCCAAACTAGACAACTCATGCCATGGTTGAGTACAGTAAAATTTAGAAAGCATCGCCATTTCAAGTGATATTTCACTACAGTTAAACTATTAAGACAGTGGTACCTTCGGACAGACCTTTCTGTACCAGTTACCTGTGGGGAGGGGGATAATAAAAATTTCAGACTTTACTGAGCAAATGAATACACTGATACATTTTCTTAACCTCCAGACCTAATGTCATGTCCGATAATAGACAAGATCAGGGGTGGAGGAAGGTTGTTATATTTTTACTGGGCATGGCACCATAAAAATTTCAAAGAATATTTGTAACTTTGAGGATATTCTGAAACTTAAATTATCCAGGGATCTGATTGGTTAACCAGGCCAGTTTATGGACTTCATGGTGTTCATTCACAGATTATCAGGTCAAATTTTTACTTTCACAAAAATTTACGTTTCTGTTTCTTAGACATAAATCATGTACCTGGTAGCTCTTTTAAAATCACTTTCATTGTATTTGAAATTTCCAAAGCAAATCAATAGATGATAATTTATCAGTAACAGTTATAGATACATTTTATGATAGACACAAGATGCTTTTGAGAGATACAATTTCTCTGAGAGCTAAATAATTCATAAAGATTTAAAATTGGATAACTATGTCAAATATCGTTGATTTGATTGATTGATTTTTTGTTTTACGCCATACTCAACAATCTTTCAGTCATATGATGGTGTCCAGTTTTTATTGGTGGAGGAGAAACCCCGGTTACCCGGGTAAAGACCACCGACCTTCCGCAAGAAAACTGGCAAACTTTCCCTCAAATATCGTTGAAAGTGGTCCATAATCAGATGCACCAGAGATCATGTTGATATAAAAGCATCATACCAAATTTAGTTCAAATTCACCGACAGATACTTATGTTTTTTTTTCAGGTACACAGTATACTGATGGACTAATGCAATATGCCCCACCTCTTTAATCTCCAGGTATACAACACAAATAGACTTTCATAAAACTCTGTGAAAGAGCACCTTTAAGAAGATTTTGAAGTTGTCTGGCACCAGAACCCTGATGACAAATTTTACTGTACTCGATACCATTTTATAGGGAAGGTAAAATCAGATGATGCACCCCGGTCTTAAATATTCGCAAACCAATCACGTGGGACAACATCATAATCATACCTGTGAAGTAAAGCCAGTAAATATTAGTGATTATAGCAGATACACAAAAACGTGTTAATATGTCAGGTGAGATGAAAATACAGGAGGTTTATACTAACACAATTACAGTATGGCACCATAGGAGATAATACACCAACACATTACTGTATGACATCATAAGAGATGATATACCAACACATAACAGTATGACATCATAGGAGATAATATACCACCACATAATAGTATGACATCATAGGAGATAACATATCAACACATTACAGTATGACATCATAGGAGATTAATATACAAAACATTACAGTAGACATCATAAGAGATGATATACCAACACATAACAGTATGACATCATTGGAGATAATATACCACCACATAATAGTATGACATCATAGGAGATAACATATCAACACATTACAGTATGACATCATAGGAGATAATACACAAACACATTACAGTATGACATCATAAGAGATGATATGCCAACACATAACAGTATGACATGATAGGAGATAATATACCAACACATAATAGTATGACATCATAGGAGATAATATTCCAACACATTACAGTATGACATCATAAGAGATGATACACCAACACATAACAGTATGACATCATAGGAGATAATAGCCAGTAAAGTATGACATGTTATTAGATAATATACCAACAATAAAGTGTTAATGATATGTCAGGTGATAATGATGACATCATAGGAGATAATATACCAACACATAATTAGTGTTGAATCTAGGATCTGAAAAGGGCACACACAGTCAGTGTGAAAGGGCACACCAGTTTGGCACTTTAATACGCGTAAATTGGTTTTGAACACCTGTACTAGAACATCATATACTCCTAGCTCCGCTAACAAATTTTAAATACTTTTCTTGAAAAATGTTTATAAAAAAAACCAAAAGAGTTTTACTAAAAATATAGAATTATTTAATAATTTTTTCAATGAAAAAAAAAGGGGCATAGAGCTAATCCTGGCCTGATATTTTAATTTTTTTTGGTTTTGCCAACAGAAATACATGTATGTATATTATATAGGAATCTAAAAAAAAATAGTTGTGAAATTAGTCTATTGATTAATCAAAACAAGCTAGTAAATGTCTCATGTTTAATATTTGATACATAATTTACACTTTAACATGTATTATTTCCTAAATTGGTTATTGATTGTCATGCATAAATTATCTAAATAAATTCATCAAATTTGTTAATTTAGTCCTATGAATTTTTCCTCATTGTATCACATAGGAAAGGAAAAGTCCCGAGAATTCCGGGAGTCGTGTGACACGAAGTAGATAAAGTAGAGAACAAATTTGCTTTGGATTTAGGAGACTTGGTTTTTTGGGGGGGTTTATTCCCATTTACAGTATTTTCACAACGATTATGGCTTTAAACAGTTTGGTGAATTCCTACATATGTACATGTATATTAGTACTTCGTACGACAAGCACATAAGGAATTTGCGCGAATCGGTTTAAAATCAACGTGTCCGTGGACACAAGCTATTTTCCCACACGCTAATAGTAGACTGCTTCAAACGATGAATTACCACATAGCAGCAATAAACCTTATTTATTGAATATTTTGAAACAAAACATAGTTTTTTTAGCTTGTACATATATTTTTACAAACATATGTAACATTCAATTAACTAGCCATTTGAACATAGCGGGAATTCGGCAAGTTTGCCGATAACAATCACCTATGACGTTTGATTACCTGAGGTATTTTAAAACTGATCATAGTGAGATTATACATAGTCTTGACACGGCGGGTAATTGGGGCAATTAACAGATTAAGAGTATACATAATGGATGGGGTTTACCAACACAATTTAACAGTATGGCGTTATTGGCGATTGGCATCATGAAAAAGGGCATGGCGCTGGAAAAAAAGGGCATGGCGCTGGGAAAAAAGGGCATGGCGCGGCGCCATGCTATATTGCTCTAGATTCAACACTACATAATAGTATGACATGATAGGAGATAATATACCAACACATAACAGTATGACATCATAGGAGATAACATATCAACACATTACAGTATGACATCATAGGAGATAATATACCAACACATTACAGTATGACATCATAGGAGATAATATACCAACACATAACAGTATGACATCATAGGAGATAACATACCAATGCATCATAGTATGACATCATAGAAGATGATATTCCAACACATAACAGTACGACATCATGGGAGATAACATACCAATGCATCATAGTATGACATCATAGAAGATAATATACCAACACATTACAGTATGTAATATACAGTATGGCATCAAAGGATATAGATTAGCCTAAACTATACAATAGTTATACATGTACAATAGCTACACCTGTATAACAGCTATACCTGCAGTAGCTACACATGTACAATAACCTAAACTTGTATAATAGCTAAACCTGTGTGATAGTTACATATGTGTAATAGCTACACCTGTATAATAACTGTACCTGTACAGAGTTACATATGTACAATGACTACACATTTATTATACCTAAACTTGTAGAATAGCTACATATGTGTAATAGCTACACCTGTAAAATAGCTACACCTGTATAATAGCTACATATGTACATTAGCTACACATATACAATACTTATAGCTACATCTGTACAATAGCTATACCTGTAAAAGAGCTACACCTGTAAAACAACTATATGTGTACTGTAGATGCATATCTACAATTGCTACACATGTACAGTAGATACATATCTACAATTGCTACACATGTACAAATACAAATAATTTATCCTCAATAATTTGTTAATTTACCACTAGTTCAAGTTAAATCTACATACATGTAGCAGAATATGGTGTATAATTTTATTAAAGCATTACACATACACAAGGTTATTACTAATACAGAAACATGTATGTATGTGTGTGTGTGAGAGAGAGAGAGAGAGAGAGAGAGAGAGAGAGAGAGAGAGAGAGATTAGAGAGAGAGAGATGAATATGAAGATATATATTACAAATGTGGCAATGGCTGTCAGAGAGACAGCAATATATGGTATGGAATTCCAAAACATGATTGTTAAAATTCCCAACGTAACAGTACTCAAAGAGCAGAGACAGTAATGGTTGAACTCAAAAACAGTGAACATTTCATATTCTCAGTGTAATAATACTCACATACGAGAGAAAACGCCACCAATACATAGACTCAGAAACAGTGAACATTAAATATTCCTAAAATAATAGTATTCACAGACCAGACATAGTAATATATGGACTCAGAAACAGTGAATATTAAATATTCTCAGTGTAATAGTACTTACAGAGGTGTTGGCATCTTGGTGTGTTAAAATTCTTTTAACCTGGTCATCAGAGAAGTTGACAATTGTTGCTATCACCCGAGAAAGTGTCTGCAGTAAACAGAGAAACGTCATAAGCATGAGAAGTACTCAGGGTACCCCTCTATATCATACTTCTTTATAAACATCATAAGCATGAGAGGTAGTAACGACAAACTTTGGGTAACCCTCTATATCATACCTCTGTATATCATCATGAGAGGTACAAACAACAAACTTTGTATAACCCTATATATCATCTCTCTTTATAAACATCATAAGCATGAGAGGTACTAACAACAAACTTTGGGTAACCCTCTATATCATATCTCTTTATAAACATCATAAGCATGAGAGGTAGTAACAACAAACTTTGGGTACCCCTCTATATCATACCTCTGTATAAACATCATAAGCATGAGAAGTACTCAGGGTACCCCTCTATATCATACTTCTTTATAAACATCATAAGCATGAGAGGTAGTAACGACAAACTTTGGGTAACCCTCTATATCATACCTCTGTATAAACATCATAAGCATGAGAAGTACTCAGGGTACCCCTCTATATCTTACTTCTTTATAAACATCATAAGCATGAGAGGTAGTAACAACAAACTTTGGGTACCCCTCTATATCATACCTCTGTATAAACATCATAAGCATGAGAAGTACTCAGGGTACCCCTCTAACAACTTCTTTATAAACTCATTGAGGGTAGTAACGACCTTTATATCATACTTCTTTATAAACATCATAAGCATGAGAGGTACTAACGGCAAACTTTAGGTACCGTTATACAATATTATACCTCTTTATAATTTGTTGTGATTTCATTGGTCAATAAGTATTTTCAACTGAGTCAATATTCCTGGGGTGACATTGTTTAGCAGGCTGAAAAATATCACATGCACAGAAATGATTGTGCATACAGTTCATTTTCTGCAAGTGTGGGAACTCAGGTGAATGTTGACTGACATTTAAGTGATTGAAATGACATTATATACTGACACAGATATTGTTAGGATTAAAATTGTTAATTACATGCAGAATATTTTCTTGACTAAATATAGATCAGTATAATCTAATCAATATAACATTCATGAAAGGGTGGTAGTGGAAATTGTCACCTCTTGAAAATCATTGTCAACCATGACTTAAAAGTGAAATTCTAAATAGAAAATATGAGTTATAAATGACAGCAATAAATTAAGATACATCTATTGTATGTATTCTGGCCCCGCCCGGTCTTTTTGGGATATATTTGACTTACCTTTGTTTCTTTACCCATCATGTACTGGAACAGGATGTTTTTCAGGTACTGTAAAATATCCCAAATACTGATTACATTGTGACAAAGCAAGCTGTATGAAGATCTTCATAAATTATGTAAACAAGAAGCCTAGGTGGGCCTATATTGCTCACCTGAGCACCATCAACAAATTTGAAAAGAAGAACAATACCTACAGTAGATTAAACACTAAAAGAAATTTGATTAAATCTGACACATTTGGTTTTTTGTGGACATTGATTCTTAGAAAAAAAGGGGGTATGCTAAAGGAGGGGGGTATTGTGAGCTATTTTGCCAAACCCTGGATCAATCCCCCCCTCCAGTTGAAAAACAGAAAAACAAAAAGGGAACCAAGTGTATATTATCCCTTCCAAGTTTTGTCTCAATCCACCAATGGTTTCTGGAGAAGCTCAATACATTATAATACTTGCATTAGTGCATGCTTTTCCCTTTTTCAACTGATTTTCTACGTATGAAAAATCTAGAATACTCATGGATCTACTTGAACATCATTTATTGTAAATATACAAACATTAAGTCACAGACATCCTCTCCTTAGCAGGATTTAGACTTATATAGTTGAATTAACAGTACAGGCAACGTTCAAGTTTACCCACAATTTCATTAAAATGATTTTCACACTGATAGTACTTGTGACATACACATTAAAGTAACAGGTTTTGGTTACGAGGCTTTTTGGAAGAAGTCTAAACAGATGAAAATTGTAGCATGCAGACCAAAATACATGTAACATTTTTTAGTTACAGCAATGCTTGTTTTTGAAATGGGTCTAGGTTGGATTCTGTTTTAACAAATTTCCTATAGAGGTATTATAAATCAAAGTCAGATTTTTCACATTTTCTCTGACACAGTGTTTCAAAGTAATAAATATCATACTTCTAGCTGTGTGGGTTCATTAAAGAGTGGCCCGTCAGGTGGCCCATCTGTATGGTATCCTGGACTAGCGGGAGGGGATTCCACATCCCAGTGTACATGTTTCTTCTGAGTAGATTCAAGCTGTAACAGAATAAAAAAGAAGATTACATAAATCTTTACAGATATGTGTATAGTTCTGGGGAAATATCAGAAGTGTCAACTGCTACAGAAAATACCCAAAGTCAACAATAGAAAGAGGAAAGATACAGGTATGTATATAAAGACTACTGTGCATAAGACAGACAATTAGGTCTTTCTTTTTTTTTAGAAAGAGAACTCCAAAATGTGTACACTACTTGTAACACGTTTCATATTTGCATAGATATTATCCTTATTTAGGATTTTTTTCATGAGAAATGTATTGGATTCTGGTGAGATAAAAGTTCCATAAAACCTATGTAAATGAATCACCCTCTGGGTGTTGTTGAGTGGATTACTGGAGTGCAACTCATGACATAAATTCAAACAGAGGTCATCTACTACCAATTACATACCCATTTGTGAAAAATCATTACTATCAAGAAAAGAGTTCTCAAGATACTTGGGCAACCAGCAATTGTGTAGATTTCTGAATTTGCCTCTGGTGAACTTTGGACATAAAAAACAATTGAGGTCATCTGATGCTCATAAAAACCCCACATATGAAATATCACCTCTTCTTCAAAATGTGTGTGGGGTCATATTCCCCAGAAAAAATGGGTAAAAAATGATTTTACAGAGAAATAAATACATGTATAAAAATGGTTTTTCTAAAAGACAATTAGATGAATAGAACACTTACCTTTTGTCTTAACTGTTTTTCTCTGAGTCTAGTCTGAGCAAGTTCCCCATTTAACTGTGAAACTTGAGCCTACAGATGAACAATAAAACATACGATGTAACTGATTATAAGAGTATGTTAGAATGAAAGAGTGCTTTTAAACTTAGCACAACATCAACTTAACCCTTAGTATTATACAAAGATTCCCAACGTAATCATTTGATATAATCATCTAACATGATTAGCTTAATTCAAAGTTTAAAAAAATACCAGCTTAAATCAGTACTGTACACCTGGACATTTTCACCCCTGATTATTTTTACTTTTTTACAAAAGAAAGCATATTCACCCCATCTTAAATTTGCCGTAAATCACCATAGTTTCATGAATAGCATGTATTTTGTGCTTCAGTTATTTACCTTTAAAAGTTTGCTTTCATTTTAAAATTGCCCTCCAATCTAAAGGCCAAAATGACAAAAATTAAAAACGAGTGAAAATTTACCGATATACAGTATGTATTTGATCATTGTAAAGAGAAATTTGATAAATATTGAGCAACTGTTTCTAATATCCCTGAATTTTTTTTTTTGGGGGGGGGGGCAAATTATGTGCTAAAAACAGTGTAAAATTATCCTTTGGTGAAGTTATCAAACGGGCATATGTCAAAGGTGGTCACAAGCACTCCCTTAACCAATGATATCAATGGAAAGTCATAATTCACATGTTATTAATCCTGAATAAAATCAATATGGAATGAACTTTGACACACATATTGTGAGTGTGTAAACACATTCAGTCGAAACTCACTTATACTGAACCCTGTTACATTGAAATCACACTTTATTTGTGAGGATTTTGTTTCCAAGGCAAAATTTCTTTATTACTATTATAACCTAATATCGTGAAACCCCTGTTTATTTGAAAGAAAACTTTATTCCTCTTCAATTTCAATATATATGGGTTCAACCGTATAAGGTATTTACATAAAAATAGCGTAACATCAATTTTACCCGTAAATCCATATTGTGAATTTCTAGGTTTTGTACTTCTTCAGCAGCATTTGGATTGTTTGGGTCAAAGGTGACATGTTTCCTCTCTGGCATTAATGGAGATTGCATATAACCACTTTGCATTTCTAAGCTTCCCTGCACTTGTGCTAATTCAAGCCTAGCAAAAACATCAAAGTCAAATAGATAATCATTTTAGATATTACACAAATATTGAAATAAGGGCAAAGAAATTTTTATATTCCTTACACAGAAGGCATTGCATGTCAAATAAACTGCCCTACATTGACGCAAGTCCATAGCACAGGTCAAAATTTGTAGCATTTGACCCACAGCTTCGGACATCTCCAAATAAGTGAGAAATTCTTGGTGAGCTGTAATACAGCATTGAAATTAAACAAAAATATAAATTACTATTGATGTTTCTGATGGATTGGCAAAATAGAACCAGTTGTTGTCAGCAGGGGAACATGTCAACATGTGTTTGGCGATAGAGACCATAATGTCTGGGACTGTATCAGAACATGAGTAAAAATCTAAAAGGCATTTGTGTGAGCTATTAGCAAAGGTCATAACCTGTGGCAATTCATCAAATGCTAGCATTATCTTTACTATGCCATATCTTACAACTGGTCAAAATGGTGGACAGATTCGATGGTGGGAGTCAATAGCTTCATCAAATGCTAGTACAATTGTATTATCTTTACTTTGTCATATCTTTCAACTGGTCAAAATGGTGGATAGAATTAATGGTGGGAGTCAATAGCTTCATCAAATGCTAATATTATCTTTACATTGTCATATCTTTCAACTGGTCAAAATGGTGGATAGATTTGATGGTGGGAGTCAATACTTCATCACATGCTAGCATTATCTATAAATTTTAAAGTCTAAAGGTCAATATGGTGGATACATTTGATGGTCAATACATTACAAAAGATCAATTAAATAGAATGAAGTGGAAGTTTTTTTGTGTGTAAATAGTGTTTTATGCCACACTTAACAAGTTTTCAGTTATATGGTGGTGGCCAGTCTTTAATGGTGGAGAAGAGAACCAGGTCACACTGTACCTAGGAAAAGACCACCGGCCTTCTGCAAGTAAACTGACAAACTTTCTAACAAAATCAGCTTAGGTTCCAGCAGGACTCAAGACCATGCTGACTAGCATTGAGAGACTGTTTAAAGCATCATGCTCTAACCACTCAACCACAGAGGGCACTGGAAGGCTAAATCTGTCACAGGTGAAAATAAGGATTGTTGGACTTTGCTAAAATTCAACATTTTGATCATAATTTACAATGATTGGCACTAATACCATAGTACCAGATCAACAATTATATATATACAGACTTGCCAACCTTTTGAAGTGAAAAAAAGGAAGGCAATGCCGAGCAGAGTGAGGCGGCAAACTTTTTCGTCATGTTTTGTCGCACGATTGAAAACCCTTGAAACTATTGGGTATAATTTGTTGTCACTATTATTAGATCCATCAACTTGATATACTAAATGGTCCACACTTCATTAATTCACAAGTTGATCTTGAAGTTTCCATTGCCATTTCTTTAACAATAGCACCTGTATTAGTTCTGCCACATGCTAGGCCGAATTTCTGCCCCGATTTTAAGTGATTTTTTTATTTCAGCAAAAAAAAAATTGCTTAAAATCAGGGATGAAATTCAGCCTATCCACATGCGTACTTACTACTAAGCAGTAATCTTTGAATCTGGAAACATAGACTTAAAAAAATTGCCGATTTTTTCAGTAGCATTGAGAGGTAAATTTTTCTTTATGACATGTGAGATAAAGAGACACTCAGCTCTTAATACAGATAAATCATTACTTGAAGTACAAAATTAATCCATAATGACTGAATACTGGTTGCTAATTTTTATGTTTACCTCAGGCCATGTTTGAATTTAAATATCATTCATCCCGCCATGAGAAGCAGTATGGATACGTCTTAACTTCTGTGGAAACGCTGGGTAAAATCAAAGAATTTTATATGACCCAGCTGGGACATGTAAAATTCTCTGATTTTACCCAGCGTTTCCACAGAAATTAGGATACGTCTCACCTTTCTTACTTTTCACTATGCAATTAGATGTTTCAGATGAAATGTACTTTGATAAAAATGTTTGATCTCATCTGTTTTTCTTTTTAGTTGACATGACACAACTAATGTACTCTTCACTCGTGCTCCGTTTCTTTTGGAAGCCATTTACAAACCAAGTGGTTAACAGGTCATAAAAACGATTGACATTAGGTAAAAATATAGTTCATTCCAAACATTCAAATGACTGGGTGCAAGCTGGAGGGCAATACTAATAAATGTACAGAAACAAAAATGGGCCAGTACTTTTTATAAATTCCGGATTTCGAAAAAATGTAAGGATCAAAATTAAAAACATATAGGTGGCAGGAGAGGGTTAAAATCGAAAGGTTTCCGTTAAAAACGGGAGGGTTGGCAAGTCTGTATATATTACAGATATATAAAGAGAAGTTTAAAAAAGTTGTTATGTCGGTTGTACAGTGAAACAAAATGATTATAACGATTTCCTTAGGGACACAAGAAAACTAGTCATTATAGGAGGGTGGTCTTTATATAGAAGTTGATTTGTACAAAAATGGTATTATTTGGGACAGCGAAAAACGGTCTTTGTGACCAAGTTGTCTTTATACAAAGGTGGTCACTACAGCAGGTTTTACTTTATTTACATTTTATTTGATATGCTGTATAATATGGTAATTAGAAATATCTTCAAAGCATCAAAGAAAGTATTAATAATATTTACCTATGCTGTTCTTTCACCTGCTGCAGTTGTTTGGTAAGTTCAACTACCTGTTGTTGTAACAATGTGGTACTGGTACTTCCACTCTGAAGGGCACTGATAGCTAACTGATTATGATGAAGCAGTTCCTGTGTAATATAGGACAAAATATTGCATATACAACACAGATACTGTAAATATGATAGAGGTACTGAATGTACAACAGGAACTGTATATTTGACAGAAGTTTTTAATGTACGGCAGAGGTACTGAAAGCATGGCAGATAATGTATGTTTGAGAGAGATACTGTTTGTGTCAGACATAGTGCATATATCAAAGGTATTAAAGGTATGACAGTAATACTGTATATTTAACAGATATACTGTATATATGACAGAGATATTAAATGTATGACAGAAGTACTGAATGTATGATAGAAATACTGCATGTGTCAAAAGATATTATATGTGCCAAAATATCATATATGTCAAAGTTATTAAATGTATGACATAGGTACTGTATATATGGCAAGATAATGTCTATATGGCATAGGTACTGAATGTATGTCAGATATACTGTTTGTGTCAGACATATTGCATATGTCAGAGTTATTATATGTATGACAGAGGAACTATATATATGAGAGACGTACTGTATATATACAATATATATATATATATAATAGATACTGTTTACATGACAAAGAAACTGTGTGTCAGAGGTACTGTATATGACAGGTACTTTATATATGTCAGAGGTACTGAATGTATGAGAGAGGAGCTGAATATATGACAGATATACTAGAAGTGACAGATATTTTTGTATGTCAGTGGTACAATATATATGACAGAGATACGGAATGTATGACAGGAGTACTGTATATATGAGATTACTGGATATAGGACGGAGGTTCTGTATGTATGACAGAGGTACTGTATATATGACAGATATTGTTTATATGACAGAGATACTGAATATATGACAGAGGTACTATATATATGACAGAGGTACTGTATATATGACAGAGGTTCTAAATGTATGACAGAGGTGCTGTATATAGGACAGAAATACTGTATGTATGACAGATATTGTATATATATAGTTTTCCCCCAATATATTGCCACCTTTTGTTTTCTCGTTTTCTTTAATTATGGCAGTATAACAGGTTTGGCAATATACTGAGGTTTACTATTTTCGAGGTGTGAGCTGTGGTTGTTTTCATAGCTTTAATCCTTGGCCAATTCTGCCCGACTTTAAGCTACTTTAATCCCTGCTGTATATAATATCCTGTTTACAACTCACTAACAAAAATTAGGATATTTTGGCAATTGTTTAAGTTTGGACAATTTGGCCAACTTATTAAAATGGCCAAAATTAAACCATCCAAAATGTATATATATATATATATATATATATATATATATATATATATATATATACACATGTATATGTTCGACAGCCAGGATAGTGATATGCTGGTTTCGGTGTTATAACGGTGGAATTACATGGACGGAAATTTGTTCTTCAAGAAATAGTGGCATTATGCAAGTTTGGAATTATAATGGGGAACATTACATTGGGGGAGAACTGTATATGACAGATGTACTTTAAATAAGACAGAAATACTATATATGCTTAATATATATTGTATATATGTCAGATGTACAGTATGTACTACACAAGTACTACATGTAAGACAATGATACTATATATATATATCATATGACAGATTCTGACAGATACTTTATATATATTATGACAGATTCTGACAGATACTTTATATATATCATGACAGATTCTGACAGACACTATATATATATCATATGACAGATTCTGACAGATACTTTATATATATTATGACAGATTCTGACAGATACTGTATATATCATATGACAGATTCTGACAGATACTGTATATATCATGACAGATTCTGACAGATACTGTATATATCACATGACAGATTCTGACAGATACTGTATATATCATGACATATTCTGACAGATACTGTATATATCATATGACAGATACTGTATATATCATGACAGATTCTGACAGATACTGTATATATCACATGACAGATTCTGACAGATACTGTATATATCATGACAGATTCTGACTGATACTGTGTATCACATGATAGAATCTGTATATATCATATGACAGATTCTGTCAGATACTGTATATATCATATGACAGATTCCACACATTCTATAGGTATATGTATGACAAAAGTACTGTATATATGACAGAAATACTAAATATTTGACAGAAATTATATATATATATATATATATATATATGACAGAGATGCTTTATATATGACAAGGATGCTATATATAGGCCAGAGAAGCTTTATATATGAGAAAGAAGCTATATATGACAGAGATGCTATATATAGGACAGAGATGCTTTATATAGGACAGAGATGCTTTATATATGACAGAGATGCTATATATAGGACAGAGATGCTTTATATATGACAAAGATGCTATATATAAGACAGAGATGCTTTATATATGACAAAGATGCTATATATAGGACAGAGATGCTTTATGTATGACAGAGATGCTATATATAGGACAGAGATGCTTTATATATGACAAAGATGCTATATATAGGACAGAGATGCTATATACATGACAGAGAAGCTTTATATATGAGAGATGCTAAATTAATATATGACAGAGATGCTATATATAAGACAAAGATGCTTTATATATGACAAGGATGCTATATGTTGGATAGAGATGCTATATATATATATATATATATATATATATACATATATACATACATACATACAGTTGACTCTCGATACCTCAAAGCCCACGGGACCACCGAGAAACTTCGAGGTTTCAAGAGTTCGAGGTTTTGGGAGTTCCGGAAATCGACTGGTTCTTAATACTACACAAAATAAAGCGGGATTGTGTTTGCGTAATTTGCATGAATTTTGTCATAGACAATTCCCACATATAGTTTTCAAACGTAAAAACGTGTAGCTTAAATACGTTATATTTATACTGTATTTGACTAGGATATAAACCGTCGTTAACATATAAGGCCTATAATGTTGTAGTAGTCTACAGTACAGCTTGATCTAGAAGTTAAAATAACACTTGGTTGTGACACTTTTGATACTCGAAATCGTAGTCTATGACGAGTCTTTATACAGTTTTTCTGTTTTGATTGATCTTAATTAATTAACAACCCTGTCAATCACAACTCGATAAGACCACGACCTTCTTATTACTTGGTTATCAAAACACCTTTTGTTTACTTAGTTTACGAAGGAAACTTCGAGGTTTCGACGTTCAAGCCATCGAGAGTCACCTGTATATATATGACAGATGGTTTATATATGACAGAGATGCTTTTATATGACAGAGCTGTTATATATATGACAGACTTGCTATATGTAGGACAGATATGCTTTATATATGACAGCAGTTATATATATATATAATATGTATATACATGTGTATATATATATATATATATATATATATATATATTATATATATATATATATATATATATATATACACACACACACTAATATGAAAAGAAGAAAAAGATGTATGACAGAGAAGTTTTATATATGACAGAGCTGCTATATATAAGACAGAGATGCTTTATTATATATATATATATATATATATATACAGTGAAACTTGTATATAAAAACCTCCTTAGGGACACAAGAAAAAGGATTTTATAGGGAGGTGGTCTTTATATACAGGTTGCTTTGCACACAAATGGGATCAGCAAAAAACAGTGGTTGCTAAAGCAGATTTTACTATATATATATATGTGTGTGTGTGTGTGTGTGTGTGTGAGGTTGGTTTTCAACTGCTGGGAGGTGGTGTACAACTGATGAGATGTGGTGTAAAACTGCTGAGAGGTAGAATACAATTGCTGAAAGGTGGGGTACAACTACTGGTGATGTACAATCACTGGGAGGTTGTGCACAATTACTGGGAGGTGGTGTACATCTGCTGGTGGTGTACAATTGCTGGGAGGTGGTGTAAAATTACTGGGAGGTGGTGTACTACTGTTTAAATGTAGTGTACAATTGCCAGGAGGTGGTGTACAAATGCAGAGATTTGATGTACAGCTGCTTGTGGTGTACAATTGCTGAAATGTGGTGTAAAACGGCTGAGAGGTGGCATACAAATACTGGTGGTGTACAATTGCTGGGAGGTGATGTACAACCACTGGTAGTGTATAATTGCTGGGATGTGGTATACAACTACTGGTGGTGTACAATTGCTGTGAGGTGGTGTAAAACTACTTGTGGTGTACAATTGCTGGGAGGTGGTGTACAAATACTCTTGGAGTACAATTGCTGGGAGGTGGTGTACAACTAACGGTGGTGTACAATTGCCAGGAGTTGGTGTACAACTGTGGAGATTTGATGTACTACTGCTTGTGGTGTACAACTGCTGGGAGGTGGTGTAAAACTGCTGAGATGTGGTGTAAAACTGCTGAGAGGTGGTATACAACCACTGGTGGTGTACAATTGTTGGGAGGTGGTGTATAACTACTGGTGGTGTACAATTGCTGTGAGTTGGTGTAAAACTACTAGTGGTGTACAATTGCTGGGAGGTGGTGTACAACTACTGGTGGTGTACAATTGCTTGGAGGTGGTGTACAACTACTGGTGGTGTACAATTGCTGAGAGGTGGTGTACAACCACTGAGAAGTGGTGTACAATCATGTTCTTCCAGTAAACTGCTATCCTTGACAAGACAATATGGAGCGGTATCATGATAATTCCAGTATATGAATTGAAATTGTAAAAGTAACTATACTATGTGTTTCAATAAAAAAACATACAACTTATTTAACCAAATCAAAATAACTGATAGATTAAAAACTCTATACTTGTCAAAATATTTATATAAAAATGCTACAAATGACCATGCTCGGGTTATTTATGGAGAGGTTCATATCCAAGAGGTATACATGCAAGATATTATACACAACCCACAATATTTCAAAATACAATTTCTTTTTGAAGGTTATTTTCCTATAAATAGTTCACTCTTGATGTCAACAGTCTTGATTTTGTGACTAGAACCAACTTTAAAAATAGATTACTGGCTGATAAAATAAACATTTCTGTGTGTGTATGTGTGTGTGCATGCGCACATGCATGCGAGTATGTTTGGGTATGTGTGTGTGGTGTGGTGTGTGTGTGGTGTGTGTGTGTGTGTGCGTGCGTGTGTGTGTGTAAAACTACAATGATGATAGTAATTATGGTAAGATTAAATGCAAATTAATGTGAGTCCTTGACTTTCACAAATGAGCCTAAATTGCTCACCTGAACACCATCTACAAATATGAAAAGAAGATCAAGAAGAATATGTAGCCTGATATGGCCAAAATCACAAACATGGTACACGACCTTGAGTACTTGCTTTCTGTAGAGTTTCATCAAAATCCCTTCAATGGTTTTGAAGACTAAGCTGTGAGAAAAAATGTCCCCCTCCTACTTTTTGCAGTCTTAAAGAATTCATTTAAAAAATTCTTAAAATAAGATTTCAGCAAAATTAATTCAGGAAAGCATGTTTTCTCCAAATTAAAGTAAACACATATAAAATGAATGTATCACAGGGAATCAAGGGGGATGAAATCAAAGAAATCATACAAATATATGACAATATCAAAATCTCAAAAAATAATTCCTTTTATATCTAAAAAAAAACCACAAACTTGAATTGGACACTTATGTAGATCACTTAGATGCAATTAGTTTTTCAATTCATGCAGTGGTTCTGGAGGAGGAGATTTTCAAAGAGGGATACTCTCTGGGACCTATTCCACCCCACCCTGGATCAACGCCTGACCTAATCTGCTTGAAAAATACAAACTTGGTAGAGGACCTTGAGTACTTGCATTCTGTACCGTTTCATCAAAATCCCTTTAGTGGTTTCATAGATCAAGCTGACAGAGTGAAAAAATTAATCCACTTTCTTTTTTAGCAGTTCATAAAAAAATGTAAAAATTTGATTCAACAAACTTTTTTTCACACAAATATTTCTTCATCTAATTACAGGTAAAATGCCTAAAACAATTTCATCATAGTGAGTCAAATGGGAGAATATAAAGGAGAATCACACAAAAAAATGAATGAAAATGACAAAGTAAAATAAAAAGTCAAGAATACATCAATAATTTATTTTACGATTTTTTTCTATCCAAAACACAAATTTGAATTATACATCCATTTAGATTACTCAGATGCAATCAGGATTTTCAACTCATTCAGTAATACTAAAGGAGAAGATTTTCAAAAGGGTACCCTCTGGGACCTACTTTGCTCCACCCTGGATCCAGCCCTGAGCCAATCCGATTAAAAAATACAATCTTGATGGAGGACCTTGAGGGCTTGTTTTCTGTAAAGTTTCATCAAAATCAATTCAGTGGTTTTGGAGACTCATCTGTCACCAGTTATTGAAATATCCCCCAGGAACAACTACCGTATTTTATGGCCTATAAGTCGATATGGGGGATAGGTCGAATGGCCGATTTTTGGCAAAAATCCAGGATTAAGTATTAGATAGGTCGAAACAGAGGATAGGTCGATGTCGGCAAAGATGGAAACATGAATGGGAGAACACAGAAATTGCATCCTTTATGTTTAATAACTGGTGCTAACACGCTGGTGTCTATTAAAATAATCAGAGTGATCGGCCTATTTTACGGCACAGTATTAAATAGGAGTGATTAAAAAGCATATAAGTTGCATCATATATATATTTAACATCACTTATATTACTCGTGTGTACTGATTATGTATACAAGCATCGCCATTATGTTACCTGTCAAATCATCATTAAATTCTTTATGCTGTTTACACAAGCGACCTCAGTCCTTGTCTTATCCTTACATCGACCTAAATTATTATGCTACTGCAATTGTCAAACAATTAAATACTCAAGGTTTAGTGTCAATTAATTTATGTAACTTTCCCAACTTCAAAGACTGCCGCGCGATCCTTATCAGTTGAAGGTCACGTTCCAGTGAACACAGCTTGTAGTGTCCTGAAAGTCTGAATGAAGACTTCAACTTCACAGTGGGGTGCCGAGATAAGGGAATCATTCAAAAGTATAAACTGTCCGGTATAAATATAATGTAAACGATGTATTTTTATCACGCAGTTTCTGACACAGTCTTGAATCCCAATGATATTATAACTTGAAAGATCATTATTTTGTCACTTGATTATGAACACAGTGCATTACGCACACACGAGGTCACATTTAATAGTCCTATTAAGTGTAAATACAAATGGGTGTTTGGAGTAGGCCCCTAGATTATCCCATGGAAAATTTTGAATTACGATGTTAAAATGAGGAATTGCAGATACAAGTTAAATATTTCACTATTTTTTTTAAAGATAAGTCGATGCGGCGAATAGGTCGAGGTCACAACTTTGGAGAAAAAAAATATCGACCTATAGGCCGTAAAATACGGTATATGATGATGTTACCTACCCATCCTTCACCTGTTAATTAAAACAACACCAAGATATCGCCCAGGAAATAAATGTATATCCTTCACCCATTCACGGTTCAACACATGAACAGGATGTTAGTTAATAAACAGGTTGACAATGGTATTAAAGCTTAACCCTGGCTTACTCATTAGATAACAATACATTCAACCTGTCTTAAGACACTATCCTATCAGCCACTGAAAATGTGTCCTCTCATGACACAGTCTCTCAATAAAGATTTAACAGATGTTTTAACCAATTGCTGTTTGGCATGTGATCTCATAGGAATATGGTGTCTCCAGACAGGTGTTCTATCAATACAGGCTTTGGATAAAGGAAGCTTTGACAGAGTGATTTTTTGACCGAGGTCTGATAAGACAGGTGGCCTATCAATATAGGCTTTTGTTAAAGAACGCTTTGACAGGGTGATTTTTGGACTGAGGTCTAATGAGACAGGTGATCTATCAATACAGGCTTTGGTTAAAGGAAGCTTTGACAGTGATTGTTGGACAGAGGTTTGATAAGACAGGTGGTATATCAATACAAGCTTTTGTTTAGGAAGCTTTTACAGTAATTATCGGACCGAGGCCTAATAAGACAGGTGGTTTCTCCTGAGAGTGGTCTCTAAATACAAGTTCCACTGTTATAGAGTTTCTAGGTTAAAGGAAGAAATCAAGCATGTATAATTAGAATGAAATAAACAGAGATTATTGAATCATATTAAAGAAAACGTAAATAAACAAAAGATCGTGCAAACACAAATACCTGTGGCTCAATGACACTGGGACTGCCTGCATGCTGTATACTAACAGTCTACAAAATGGATAAAATCAAACGAACATCAAAATAAAGTTATCGCAGGACAAACAAATCAACACAATACAGAACAACGTCGTCAATATATCATCTATGTAGTGTAATCTTTGTCTCGTTTTGTGTGTAGATCTCTCTTTTAACGGTGTCCAAACACAAAAAAAAAACAACTTGCAAGAATGATATGGTCATTCGCACAAGTTATAACATGTACTTACCACAAAACAAAAGTATCTTTTGACTCAATTTTACATACAGCCAAGAATTTTTCAATTTATATGAATATTTGTTTAAAAAGGTGAAATTTTAATTTTTTTTTACCTATATCACTGACTTATGCCAATAAGACAAGTTGTTTAATTTTCACTCATATTTATTCAATATTGTGATACAGAAGGTCGGCTTCTTGCTTCACCTGGAAGATGTATGACTTGCACTATATACATACTGAAGATAGAGCATCACTACCTATGTCAAATATCATCAGGTATAAACTTGGACCTTAAGTCATACCTTCAAGATGATGCTATGCTTTACCACTTGGCCACTACAAGCTGTCAAAAAACAAAGACTTCATTCTGTGAAGGCAAAAATTACACTGCCAACAAAATGTATAAAATCTACAGAAAAGGCCTAATGTTTATAATCAACTAACTCATTGGTTTTTGTTTTTTGTTTTTTTTTTCTCACTCATTTAAAATAAATGTTGATTGATGTAGAAATTTGAATATTTTAGGAATCTATAATCTCCATAACAAAAACGTAAAAATAATTCACTATCAAACAATAACGCTAGTTCGGGGCGGTAATACACAAAGCAGTAACAAAAAGAATGATGGACCATTCTAATAAACAAACATATACAGAGTTTTGACTACACAGCCTGTCTGTGATTAACAGAATTTTACATGACTGTTTGTTGTGGACAGGGAAACCTTTAAACTAGAGGGAAAGAACATGACTATCCAGAATGAGCTCGTCATGTTCTTTCCCAAGTGTTTTAAGATTTCACTGTTTATAACAAAAATTCATGTTTGATTCTTTTTCTCCCACAATTCCAGTCTTTACAACAGGGCAAATGTTGATAAAACCACATTCAAAAATCAGAAAGTGCATCTGTGACATCATTGCCCATATGAGCTAGGGAAAGACAGAGTTACCTTTTCAGGGTAATCACTGTCTTTTAATCAGCGTTCATATTTTGCCACTTTGGCCAAGTTGTGAGTGCAAAAATGTAAACTCATTCACAGAAATTATATAATTCAGTCAACCAACAAAAGTGAGTTTCATGTCAAAATGTATGCTCTTTCAATGTAACTTATGTACAAATGGTAATGCCACTTTATATAATGTGAGTGACATAGTAACCCTCTCTACCTTGCGTTCATTATCCCACTCCTGACTTAAGGCTGCCACCTCTTCTTTGTGTATGACCTCTTGTTGCACAACTTTTTCTTGCTGTGTTTTCTTCAGTTTCTCCTCTAATTCATACAGCTCCATCTGGTGTTTCTGTTGTGCATCGGTTAGTTCACTCTGAAGTTGGTTGATTTTCAAGGTCAATTCAGCCTCTGTTTCCTACAAAACAAAAGAATTGATTGGACAGACATACCAACACAGAAATGATATCTGAAGTCTGATTGGACACCTTGTGATTTTTGGTGAGTTGTTGTTATTTAACAGAACCATAAAGGCCATTTAAAACAGGAAGTCAGATAGATATCAAACACTGCAAACATCCTCCTCCCTGTTTACAAAACAAGAGGCTTGAGAGAAATTTATGATTAAAATGGCAATATGCTGACCATTGGTTCATGAGGAAAATATTTTTAGAGATATACCAAGTTTTGAGCCTATTTGGTTCCTTGTGGTACCTTATTGGTCCTAGTCAATTTTCTTTCACATAATTAATGCATGATCTTTTCCTAAACTGCACTGATCTGTGTCACTGACTTTAATTTATGTTCATTTCAGGGGAAGGTAAGCATGTCAATATGACCTTAATTGCTTTGAATGATATTTTTATGTTTAAGAAGTGTCAAAAGGACGTCTCTAGTCATCTGTCAATCAAATATATCAAAGACCAAGGGGCAATGAATTTCATAACTTTTGGAAAGAATTTTGATTTTTAACATTTCATTAATATATATGTATATATTATTTTTGCAACAGTATAATTATGTAAGCAGTTTGATTACTATTTATACCACAGTAAACTACAAAGATAACATCTTCTTTGAAGTTTTGGCCCTGTCATTTCAGGTGCAGGGGTAACAAAATTTACAATATATTAGGTTTGTTAATACAAAAACAAAAGTTAAAAATTAATTTCCATCCACTAGTCCTAAAACAGGTACCTTGGGACATCAAAAATCCGGCAAGCACGTTAGTTTACAGTTATATATTATTACTAAGAAGCCATGCTACAAGACTTCAAAAATAAATGTACAACTTCATGCATATTCATATCATTAGTACTGTAATTAAATATAACACTACGGATAACAATAGAAATGATTTTATATGAGTTACGAAAAAAGATAAAAAGTATTAACCAAGGATGAGAAACTAAGTCACCGAAATTGTATTCAAACACCAGAATTTTTTCTTTTCAATGAATATGCAAATAGATATATTTATTAACAAAATCTATCACCTCCTAATAAAACATGTATTATGTGTTTTTCAAAGGGGTCTTCACTTAAGTGATCTTGTCCTCTACTTTAAGATATCATACCTATTTTACCCATTTCTCTGACAAATCTCCTTTGTAATTGAAGTGACAATGTCCCCTTAAATCAGAGATAATATTTTTTTTATCCTTTTCTCTGACCAACCTCACCTCTAATAATGTCCCTTTACATCAGAGATCATACCTATTTTACCCATTTCTCTGACTAACCTCCCCTCTGATTGAAGTGATAATGTCCCCTTCAATCAGAGGTCATACATATTTTACCCCTTTTCTCCGACTAAGCTTTCTGAATGAAGTGATAATGTCCCCATATATCAGAGATCATATCTACTTCACCTTTCTCTCTAATTAACCTCCTCCTTTCTGAGTGATAACTTAATGTGCCTTAATTTAGGAAATTGTACCTATTTTATGTTTCTTTCAGATATAAAAATGTCATTCTCTGACCTTCATATTGCTATTACCATTTTTACACTACATGTACACTGATTGATCATTATTACCTTCAGTCTCCTTTCATGTATCATTATTACCTTCAGTCTCATTTCATGTATTATTATTATTACCTTCAGTTTCATTTCATCTATCATTATTACTTTCAGTTTCAATACATATACAGTTCACCCCCTGATATACCGCCACCTTCTGTTTTCCTGAATTTTGGCGGTATAGCGGGTTTGGCAATATATTGAGGTTTACTATTTTTGAGATGTGGTCATTTTCATTTTGATATGTCATTAATCCATGTTGTATATCATATCTTGTTTACAACTCACTATCGTAAATTCCGATATTTTGTTGATTGTTTAAGTTTGGACAATATGTCCACCCTATTAAAATGGCCAAAATTAAATTATCCAAAATATGTAGCAGTACATGTTCGATGGCCGGAAAATCTAAATCTCTTTGACAGGCCGGTAATACAAAGGATTAAGTTTATATTAAACACATGACGTGTTGATTTTTTTTCAACTCTTACGGAAGCACCCTCGTAAGCTGATCCCCGTCTGACTTCTACACATTGTTCATACAACCAGCTACTAGTTTATGACACTCAATATTCAAGTTGCAGTTGAAGTATGACATAAACAAGCTACCGTCGGCATTACAATGAGGGAATAATATGTGAGGAAATCCGTTCTTCAAGAAATAGCAGCGTTAATGGGGGTGAATTGTTTTATTATTATTTTCAGTCTCATTTCATCTAACATTTTTACCTTCAGTCTCATTTCATCTATCATTATTACCTTCAGTCTCATTTCATCTATCTATCATTATTACCTTCAGTCTCATTTCATCTATCATTATTACCTTCAGTCTCATTTCATCTATCATTATTACCTTCAGTCTCATTTCATGCTCCTGAGAAATTTCTTCAATTTTGTCATCCCTTTCCTGGAGATCTTTATTCAGTTCTTCCACCATTTGTTTATGTTCATAAAAAAGTTTGTCCTCTGCATTTTGGCTTTTATCTACAATTGAAATAACATACACAAACTGAGACATGTTGTTTTGTATTATCTACATAGTATAACAGAAATAATCTTGTCAGATCATGTGACTTCTGTCTTACATTTTTATTTCTGTTAACATCTCACTGAGGAGTTTTTACTTACCTATATTAAGATGTCAATAGCTCTAGTTCGTGACTTAACACAGAACGTTAGTTTTATGTTATATCCAAAAGACCTTCGATTATAACTTTTTACGCTGAGTGCTTAGCAAAGGTACAATTAATACCATTTTTAAAGTTTTAGGTATGACCCAGTATCGGTACTTCACCTGCAGCCTTCTATTTGTGAGCTAATCATTCTACCACTACTGTCTGTGCAGCTCACCTCGGAAATCGGAAAATCTCATTCTCAAAATATCAACAACAAAAAACACAAACAAAAAAAACACAAAAAACAACAAGAACCAATCTTGAAAACATGTTTTTGCATAACTAAAGACAGAAGTATATTGTCAATTCACAGAAACATACCTTTGTGGCACTTAGTATCATTATCAGTTATAGATTTTCCTATGCTGTTCATATGTAGAAATCATAACATTATACTCTTGGATCAATCCATTGTAAAAATGTGAAGGTGTTTCAGCAGCAGTTATAAACAATCAGAAGTGTCCATGCTTCATATTTAAGAGATTTTGCAACTCAAATACATATCTTTACTTCTACAGTAATTTTCTTCTTTTTTGTCCAACAGAAGCTTTTAAGAGTACTTTACCATTAACAAGTTAATGTCTACTAGATCTAGCTTTGGAATATTTTGGACTGCTGAATAATGACATCATAGTAAACACAGAACAAAACCCGGCCTGGTGGATGACATTTTTTCAACATTGCATTCAACATTGCAATCTCCCACCTCCATTGAATTTGTCGGATTTTCACATCAGTAAGTGAATCATAAATATGCAACAACTCAAATAATATATTAGACCTTTATTCAGCCCAATGAAGCAAACAAAAGAAGGAGTAAACATCAGTTTTCCGACTTCCAAAGTGAGCTGTGTGAACAGTAGACTATGATAACATAAGTGGTCATTTTTACTGACCAAGACAATTACTGCTTACTTGAACAAGAGTTGTCACAAGACAACATATCGGTAGCTTGTCGGTGGCAGCACTGCATCTCAGATGCTGAAATTCGACTAAGAAGTAGGTCAAATGACATTATCTAGGTCACAAGGTCAAATAATGAATGATTATTTTTCTCACATTATTGTATATGAATTAACTGACTATTGTCAACATTAAAAATATATTGTTACTTTACTTTTTATTTTTAATCTGATCATTAAAATAAATACACCAATCGAAAGATCATACCTGAAAATGGTTTACACTAAAGTAACATCCAGAGGGTACTTCTAAAGTGTAAACTAAAAATAGGAATGCAAACTAGGAAATTAAAGGGGAATTAGCTGTGTTTACAAAAAAAATATTGCAATTTTTTCTACTTTTTTACTTCTTGTATTTGATGTACAATAACAAGCAAGAGCTATACATACATGTAGGCATAAACAATCTTATTCCTATATATTTTGTGAAAATAAGGTCAGGTTCAGTTTGGTAGGCATATACAAATAGTAAGGTAGAGTTCATCAATTGCAAGTAAATAAGAGGAAACCATGGATTTCTCAAACAATCTTCATAAAATATAGAGGAATTTAAGAATTTTTATGTCTGTATATCTATTTTTTGTTTTGTTTATCAATCTTTAAGTGATAAAAGAGGAAAATAATAATAATAAAAAAAAAAAACAAACACAGCTAATGCCCCTTGAAGATTTCCATGTATATGTATGTAAATCATTGTAAATAATGTCAACAGGATAATAAAAATATGTTTACATGTTCAAATTCATTTGCAGGTTATCTTTCCTAAAACCTGCCTATAGTACAAGTCAAGAAGTGAAGAATAACAACATTTTCACTGAAACTGCCAGTACATAATGTTTTACTGGTGTCATACTTATGAATCAGGACTGACGCCAGAGGGTACAAATAGTTTACTGAAAATGCTGGCAAAACATTACTTACTTATTGCTTCTGAGAATGTAGTTTCAAATTCCTTTTCTTTCTCAGCCATTTTCTGATTAAATTCCTTCACTAACTGTTTGAGCTTTGAAGTATGATCGTTTTCTTTGTCTTGAAGCAAATCTTCAAAATGACTTTTCATCTTTTCTATTTCCTCTTGCCGACTTTTTGTCTGTGTATCTTGTTCATCCTCGATCTCTATCTTGAATTTCTGGAAATCTTTTTCAATTCTATTCTTCGCAGTTTTCAATGTTTTCAGTTCATTTTCATATTTTTCAGTAACACTTGAATTTTCTAATTTTAACTTTTCTATTACATCACTTAGATTTTGCTTTTCATTTGTTAAACTAATTATAGTCTCTTTCATATTCTCTTCTTTTACTTGTAATTCTTGTAAAGTCTGTTTCAAACTAGCCTCACTGTTCACAACAGATTCTGCTTTTTGCAAATGTTCACTAATCATGGATTCTTTTGATTTTAGTTCTTGTTCATGAAGCGTCAATAAATGAGATTTTTCACTTTCAAATTGCACAATAACACTTTCTTTTTCTGTTGTCACATCCTTTAATTGATTCTGAAGGTTTATAATTTGTTCCTCTAATTTTACAATTTTTTCTTGTTGTTCTACTGCTGTTGAATCTTTGTCATTTTGAAGTTGCTTTTTCATTTGTGAAATGTAACTTTCAGCTTTCTTTTTATATTCTCCTAATTTTGCATTACTTTCCAATTCTATATTGGTTTTCATCTCTGATAATTCAATTTCATGTTTCTCAACCAATTTCTTTTTTTCTTCCTCCATCGAGGCACTCATCTGAGCTACCTGTTGAGAATGGTTATCTACGAGATCATTTAATTTTGTTTGTAATTCTTCTTTTTCTCGTTTATTTTCTGTAACACTTTGTTTTAATTCATCATTTTGTTTTTCGTACTCACTGGTTTTATGAGATATCTGTGTATCAACATCTTTGCTATGCTCTTCTGACATAGCCTTTAACTGTTGTTCATAGCTCTCCTTCTGCTGACCTTTTTCTTCCAGAACCTTTTGCAGCTGGTTTTGAAGTTCCACAGCTTGGGCACTTTCCGAACTGTTAGCCCGTTTCAAGATTTCAAATTCACTATTTAGTTGGTCAATCTGAACTCTGTATGATTCCTTATCCTCTTTTAACTGTAATGATTCACTTTCAAGTTCAGACACTTTGGCACACATGTTCTGACATTCATTATCCTTCACTGATAATTGATCTCTAAGCTGCTGTTCCTCAGCTTTGTAAGTTTCCTCTAAAGCACTTAATTTGTTCTCAGTGGTTTTTATTTCTTCTGATTTTTGTATAATCTTTTCTTTCAATTCATTCAAGTCTTTATCTTTCTGTGCTATTTCTTTAGTATTTTCACTTAATATCTTTTCAAGGTCAACTATGGCTACTTTAGTTGCTCCTGATGTTTCTTCTAGTTGTAATAATTTAGTATTGGCATGAGTTAAATCTGAGGACACAGCCTCTTTTTCACTTCTCTCCACATTCAACTTTTCCTCTGACTTAGAAAGGTTTTGCCTTAATTCCTCTGTCTCTTTTTTCCATTGCTCAGTTACAGAGTTAACTTGATCTTTTCCTTGTTTCTGAATTTCTTTAAGTTTCGTTGTATATTTTTGTTTTAACTCCTGCATTTTGGTCTGCCATTTTTCTTCCAGTTTCTGCATCTCTTGTTCATGTTTTCCTGTTTGTTCCACTAGTTTCTCCTCATTTTCCTTCAATTTCACCATCAGTGAGTTTTGGACTTCCTCTGTGGACATTTTTGCATGGTTTTCAATATCTGTGATCTGTTGTTTCAATGACTGTCTTTGCTCATTGAAAGAAACCTCCTGCCTTTCAAGTTTGTTTTTCAGACTTTCAAGTTGACTCTCATAGTTCTGAATGCAGTCATGTAGTTTCTCCTCTGTTTCCGTCACCTTAGTATTTAACTGAGTCAAATTTGCTTGAAGTTCTACATCGTTTGAGGTCATGTTAGCAAGTTTCTTTTCACATTCCTCTCGTTCAGCATTTAGGATTTCATACTTTTTTTTCTCCTCTCCTAGTATTCCTTCCCACTCCTTTTTCTTGCTGGTTAAAGTCTCGTTCAATTTGTTCAAACTTTCATCCCTTTCTCTCAGTTGTTTTTCATAATCTTCCAGCTTCTGCTCAAATTCAGTTTGTGCTGTTGTTAGTGTATTTTGACTTTCTGCCAACAGACGCTGAATTTCATCATCTTTGCTCTGTGCACTTTCACTCATTGCTTTTAGCATTTCCTCCATTGAACTATTTGTATTCTCTAACTGAGTAATTCTCTCCAAAGATTCTTTCACAGTAACATCTTTTTCTTGATTTTCTTTTTCAAACTTTTCTGAAATACCCAACATCTGTTGATTCAATTCCTGGACTTTACCTTCTAAATCAGATATTTTATCTTTATACTCATTTCCCTGTCTTTCAAAATTTGATTCTTTTTCACTAAATTCTTTCATATATTGTTCTCGTTCTAAAATAAGACCATTTTTCTCAGATTCTAAGTTACGCAAACTCTCTGAGGTGGCTTCAATTCTATGATTTGCCATAGACAATTCATCTTGCATAGCTTTAGCAGTCTGATTATTTGTTTCTTGCATTTCTTTCATTTCATTGTCTTTTTTCTGCATCATTTCCTGAAGAGCTTCACCACTTCCAGATTTGACATTTTCCAGTTCCAACTTAACTTTCTCAAACTCATTCTGCACAGACTGTATTGCAGATTCATTATTTTTCACAATATTTTCAACTTCTTCACTATGTTTTTTCTCAACTGCTGACATTTCCTCTTTGAACTGTAAATTTCGATCCTGTAAAACTTTTTCGATGGAATCTTTTTCATGTTTAAGTCTCCCTTCCCATTCCTCTACTAGTTGTAATATCTCAAGTTTGTGTTCTTCCTGTATTTGTGTCAACTCTTCTACCTTTCTCATTTCAAAATTTCTAATCAGATCATTAACATCCAGTTCTTTCTTTTTTGTTAATTCTGACAACTTGTTTTCAAAGTCTGATTCCTTTTGTTTTAATTTTTCTTGAAAAGCTTCCTTCAACTTTATCAGTTTATTTTTAGTTTCTGCCTGCTTTTCTTGAAACTGAATTTTGAAATCCTCCTCCAGCTTTTTGGCATTTTCTTTTTCTTGCTCCAACTTCAAATTAACTTCTTTCAATTCAGTATTGTGTTTTTCAATTAATGCTTTCTTTTCATTGTCCAAATTTTCTTGATGTTTTTGTCCAGTTTGGTCAAGATTGTCTTTCAGCTCTTTAATTCTTCCCTTGGCTTCACTGCGTAATTGGTTAAACTTCTCCTTGTATTGTTTTAACTCCTCCTCCTTTTCCGACAGTAAATTCATTTTCACATTTAAATCTTCTTTTACACCTGATAATTTTTGCTCCATGTCCTTTTGGTAGGTGGAACTCTCTTCAATCACAAGTTTTGTTGCTGTTATTTCATCCTCTTTTAAATTCATTGCCTGCTCTGATTTCCTCAAGGATTCTTCTAAAACTCTGATTTTCTCCTCCCTTGTGCACAATTCCTCTTCAAGACTGTTTAGTTTCTCTTCGAGGGCTTTTTTCTCTTCAGTAAGATGTTGCTGACTTGTATTAAACATATCTTTTGTTTCTATAACACTCGTATTCAACTCCTCATTGATTCTAAGTGTATCATTCAATGTTGTTTCAAAGCTTTTTACCTTTTCCTCCATTTCTGATTTTTCTCTGTTAAGATACGCAAGTTTATCTTCAGATTTTTGTAAGCATCTATCCAGGTCAAGAGACTTCTCATTGACCTCTAATAAATTTGAGGTCAATTCTGCTATTTCTTTGTTTTTGCTGTCTATCTGATCACTTAAAGTTTTGAAGCTTTCATCAGAGGAAGTGGATATTGCTGACATGGTGTTACTATGGTCACGCACCATTTCTTCTACCCTATCCTCATATTTTTTCTTCATTTTCTCTAATGTTGTCTGCAGTCCCTGCTCCTTCTTTCTGATTTCTTCATTCTCTGTCTCTACTTTTTTGGAATTGAGTGTCATGGCATCAACACGTTCCTTCAATGCTATCACTTCTCTCTGACCTTCTTCGAACTGAGATGTCAAATTCTCCAGATCTTTTGTAAGTTTGCTAGAGACTTCTTTCTCTTCTGCTAAATTGTTCTGTAGTTTATCAAATTCTTTGCTTTTCTCTTCCAACTGCTTCTCTCTCTCCCCAAGAGCAACCTTAACACTTTGTAATGACTGACTTAATTGCTCTGCTTGTTGAGACCGTTCTTGTAGCAGTTGTTCTAAGTTTGACTTGACATTCTGTAACTCATTTTCATAGTAAGATTCCAATTCACTGTTCGATCCCTGTACTAGATCCTCATGTTTTCTATTCATCTCCTCTAACTGTGATGTATAACTCTCAGACAAAGCTTGTGTTTGTTCTTGAATATATTTTTCGTGTTCTGATTTCAGATTTGATATTTGAACCTCATATTCAGATTTGAGATTTTTCAGTTGTTGTTCAAATTGTTCTTTTTCTCTCTGACTCTGTTGTGTGCAGTCTTCTTTATATTTGGAATACTCTACCTCTTGATTTCTCAGTGTCTCTGTCTTGTCCGATAGTTCCTGAAAGAAAAAAGACAAAATACACATTGTGCAGCCATCATTAAATATTCATCTTATGTGTCCCAGGCTAAGTTTTACTAAGAAGTGGGTTGGTAAGGACAACATTTTCTTTTTCTTTACTTTATGATGTCTCTAGTCACAACATATTCTAGCCCTGATGGATACAAAGATGATTATTTTAGGGTTTTATTACTTTTTTGCTGGTTTTCTTAAGGAAGGACAAGTCTTTTCTTGGTCCACTGGCTGCCATCATATGATTGAAAATTGTTGAGTGTGGCTTAAACGACAATAAAACAAACAAAACATTTTTTCATTTGAATTTAATTGTGGACTCACAACAGGTAAAACAGGGCTCTACAACACTAACAAAATTCACTCTTCATTTGGCCAGTGAACCAGAAATTTTACTAGCCAGCCAGGAACTTTTACTTGCCAATATATATATATATATATATATATATATATATATATATATATATATATATATATATATGTGTGTGTGTGTTCATAAAAAATCCACTGGATGAAAATATAGAAATGAATGAGTGTTTATATGCCTATATTTTTCATATTTGTTGCTCTAATATTGAGGCAACCTTAAACTTTGTTTTTAAATTTTTAGCGCCAGTTTCTTTTCGACAGAATTTACAAAACAGAGACTGCCCACAAGAATTGTAAATTTTGTTTGTAAGTTAAAATCTAGAGTCCAACACCCATGACCTGATCGTCAGACAAACACCTATACAGTTCTTTAATTTATAGGTGTTTGTCCAACAATCGGATGTTTGACTCTCGATTTTAATTTACAGATAAAATTTCCAGTTCCGACTGTGGTTAATCCCTTTGGGGATTCTGTCGCGGCCGTTTTATTGTGTTGCCCCACGATAAATCGGCCACGATAGAATCCCCAAAGGAATTAGGCTGTGGTCTGCTTCGTCGAACACTAGGCCGAACTTTCTGCCCCGATTTTACCACTTAAAAATCGCTTAAATTAAAATCGAAATCGGGGCAGAAAGTTCGGCCTAGTCGAACACTAGCCATAACTCTGTTCCAGTATTCCTTTAACCAAGATCGTTTAAACTTAGTAGTGTCTAATGATGCTTCTGTTGAAATCGACCGAGAAAAAATGTCATCGTGTGCTGTTAGGAAAATTTCAAGTCGAAAACATGAGAGCAATACAACGTATTTTTATACAGTAATCCACGTGCGTTAGATGCTCTAGTTTATCGAAACTGAATAACCAAATTGGATGTTGTAAAGCGCATAACAGACCATGATTTCGATAATGTAATTTCACAGTGAAAACGGACAAACTTTTGATTTCCGGTTCGGGGAAAAAACTGGTCGCAATGTGGCGACTGAATGAGGATAAACACTCGCCAAAATCTAAAAAATGGTCGCATTTGCGAGTGATTTGGTCGCATTGTAGAGCGCTGTAAAAACAGGTTGCTTACTCCTCCATAACACCTGATCCCACCTCTGGATTTTTATAGGTAAGTGTGTGTCATTTCATTTTATTTAACTCAACTATTTTTCAGTTATATGGTGGTGGCCAGTTTTTAATGGTAGAGAAGAGAACCCAGTTACCTAGGAAGAGACCACCAGCCTTCTGCAAGGAAACTGGCAATCTTTCTCACAAAAATCAGCTTTGGTTCCAGCAAGGCTCAAACCTGCATTGACCAAAGGTGAGAGACTTCATGCTGTAACCATTCGACTCCCGTCTGTGTGTGTCCGATTTTCACCTGATATGTATGTTATCTCAAATTCAATTTGTTAATCCCACTGTGAAATAACATGGTGGTTTGAAGTCAAAGAACTTATGGCTTTCAATCTGAATGCAAAGTATTGAGTGTTTGCATTCAGTTATGTATGAGTCACTATCATACCTGTGTTCAAGTCTTCAATCTGACCTGCAGAATTTGAACCACAAGACTATAACTAAGTCACTGCCAACAATCTACGGTAATATTCCAGCAATTTTCTAGAATGTACCAGATTTTAGCTGTATGATACACAGTGTATTCAATAGTTTAACAAATCAACATAAACCAGTTACAAACTTCATATAATTATACAACACTTGTTAAGAAGACCAAGAATAATCAAGCTCAACTCACAAAAACATTTTATATCTCCCAAATTAATCTGAGCTCATCAATATTTTTAACCACAGCATTTAAAATAGACTAACTCCTAAAGAAGGCCATTTTTGCAATAAATACTGGACTAATCCAGGATCTGAAGCATAGCATTAGCTAAAAATCCTGAGATGTATATACCATGCAAGTTTAGTGGATGTATGCGCAGTATATCTGCTTACCTGGAGGACGGTGCTAGACTGATAGCATAAAATAACTGGCACACACACACAAACACACACACACAAATACAAACACATACATAAATACAAACACACACACAAATACAAACACACACACACATAATTACAAACACACACACACACAAATACAAACACAAACACACACATAAATACAAACACACACATAAATACAAACACACACACATAAATACAAACACGCACACACACAAATACACATAAATACAAACAAACACACACACATGCTGATAAATGCAAGGACTCCATAACACACAGTATGCTGTGTCGTCATGTGTTTTCTGCTTCACTCGTTTAGGTTGACAAATCTTACAGAGAAATCACTTTATGAGATTTATAAGATTTTGTTTCTATATTGAACCTCGCTATTAAGACCACCTAACTGACTGACTCAAAGTGGCCTTATTAGTGAGGTGGTCTCTTAAGTGAGGTTCTGTACTGATACAGTTTTAATGAAGAGACTGGAAATTCATGGTCTTAATTGTGAGGTGGTCTCCTAAGTGAGGTGGTCTTTAGGCGAGGTTCCACTGTACATATTCATAAGATAGCGTATATGTTAGTTTTCATGACTTTAGTAAACATATTACTGAGGTTATATACTTAGATGACATGTCATTAGTGCATATATCAACAAAAGTAACTAGATAATAAATAATGGCATGCAGTGTCATGCTGGCTATTAGTAACCTTGACCTTTAAAACTGAGATCCCCTACATTGTACATGTATATTTACATCCATTATCTACACAGCATCAAGACTTGAACAGTATTGGGGTATATCTAGGTGACATTTAGTTGAGAACAAGATGTTGGACTCTGATCTAACAATATTTTGGACATCATTATTTAAATAGTTTAATCCATTGGAATACATAAATCATTGACTCATCCTGATTTGAATTTATCATTGCTACCTTATCTAATTTTAATCTCATTAACTCTGGGGAGATTATACCTGTTTATCATTAATTTTATTCATAATTATTACTATTCATTATTTTTATTATTCATCATTATTTATATTTACTATTGCAAGTGTTTAGTACAACATTATCTCTGACAAATTCATGTTTGGTACCATTCTCCACCTTATTTATGGAATGGTTGCTGAGGGATTTGTATCACTTGTACTGCTTTGTAATTACTACCTCTACTGCTACTACTTCTCCAATCACTTACTACTGTCAACATCCATAAACTATGAGCAGAATTTTCTCTGCAAAAAATGTGAAAATGAATCAAACTTTATCATAAAAGACTCACAGTTGTTAGACGATCGACTTCCACTTGGAGTTGATCACGTAAAGAATCTTGTTGGGAAAGGGCAGCCATTTTCTGTAAGTCCCGTTCTTCCACAGCCAGACTCATTTCCTGCTCTTTCTCAGACACACGTCTTTGAAAGTCTTCTTGTAGCTGCCTCATGTTATGTTCAATTTCCTTTTCCTGAAAAAGAGGCCATTCCAATTATAGTACATGTACTGATTTCAGTACTGTACAGGACATTAGAGCTATCATATTTAAGAGCTCAATATATCTGAATTATACAACAACAGGTTTTATTTGTTTATTTTTGGTTTCATCAATGTTTTATGCCAACACAATAATTTTTCAGTTACACAACAGCAGCTATTTTTTAATGATGGAAGAGAAACCCAGTTACAACATTATAGGAAAAAGCCAACAGATCTCTGCAACTAAGAAACATTATTTTTCGGGATTTGTTCAAGATAAATTGTAATGTGAAAAAATGGGACTAAAATTAATAACCTTTATGTTAATTCTGTAGTGGTTGGCATCTATGCAAATTTACAGAGAAAACTAAATTAACAAGATCAAACAAAACACTCTGTATAACCTACAAACCACGTTAATCCAGATCCAGATCATATTTTGGGGGGTGGGGTGGGGGGGGGTTGACACTATCTGTTAATTACCATAGACTAGCTCGTACCTTTACTTTAACAATTTACCTTGATGCTTATAGATTCCTGGTGAGACCTGTCTTTTTCGTCTATCACTTGACGCCAGTACTGGTCTCTCTCCTCCATTGAAGCTTGAACTCTGGCTGCAATAGTCTTCTCTGTTTCTTCCTGTGGGGAGAATGATTTTAATTTTCAAATTAACATTATAACATTCCACATTCAACCATGCTATGGACTCTCATGCCAAAAGATAGGTACATTTAAAGTTTATAGAATGACCCTGTATCCGAAATCAAACCAGCGAGCTTCCACTCATGACTTGCATACTCAAATACTTGAATACCCAGAAACATCAAAAGCTATCAGGGACATCTGTGGCTGCGTGGTTAGAGCATCGCCTTTTAAATCATGAAGTCTCTCACTTCCTGTCAGCACAGATTCAAGTCCCACTGGAACCTAAGCTGATTTTTGTGAGAAAGTTTGCCAGTTTACTTGCTGAAGGGTGGTGGTCTCTTTCAGGGCATATTGTAACCGGGTTCTCTCCTTCACCATTAAATACTGGTCACCACCATACAAGTGAAAAACTGTTGAGTGTGCTGTAAAACAACATTCCAAAACCAAAAGCCATAAACACATAATGGCTAAGTGAGAATGATAAAACATAATCAACAGTTATCAAAACTGACTTGACCTTGGTATATGTCAGTTGTGAATGTCAGAATGTTGGGTATGGGAGACAGAATTTTCAAAAAGTTGGCTGCGGAAATGAACTGATTTGAGATAAATTGCTGTGGTGATCTCAATTAAAGAGAACAGGCTGAATGTACAGAGGTATTCTCACCATTTCCATGGCTTCTGGATATTCTAAACTTCAACCAGTCCTGAGAACATTCTCAGACTCATGTGATTCCTTTAATTCTAAGGTGATAAGACATTGGTCTAAATGATTTCTGAAATACTGTATACAGGGTTATTTTTGCCTCGTGTTATTTTTGCCCTAAGGCACTTGCAAACAGTTTCACCCCGTTTTAAATTCAATCAGACTTTTATTATTAAAAATAATTGAATTTACCATTTTGAATTCGCCCACTGACGATTAGGGCGAAAATAAAACGGGGGCGAAAATTTTCCCTGTATACAGTATAAAAAGGAATTCTCCTGCTCCTCCAATGCCTGATCTGTTATATTTATATACAGTGGATTTCCTTGTCTCATAGGTGTGCACTAATATTTTTATCAATTCACTAATTAATCTATTTACCTGCATACAGCTTACTGCTGCAGCCTTGGCTCTTGATAATTCTTGAATCAGATTTTCTTTCTCCTCTTCCATAGCTTTCTCTGTTGCTTGCAGTCTCTCTTCCATTTCTGTTTGAATTTTCTGTTTTTCATCCTTTATCTTCTTAATTATCTCCCTTGATTTTTCCAATTTCTCCTTTGCTGAAAGTTAAATTACAACAACAATTGTATTATTTTTAATCATCGTTATTATTAAGTTATGCTACCAGCCATACATATTGTATGCGTGCATGTGCATGTGTTTGTGTGTGCATACATGATTCTAAACACCATAAAATCTATCAGGAAAAACAAACACTTCAAGAATTAAAGTTTTGAAAATCAGCAGATCATGAAACCCAGATTGAGGGATCTACAATCCAGATTCAGAAATCTAGAAACTCGGATTGAGAGATCTATAAACTCAGATTGAGCATCTAAAAATACATCAACATAAAACAAATAATTTCCCCCATAAACACTGGATACTTTTTGTACATTCAACATGTTAATCACTGTAATCTCTTACATGATTTTTCAAGTTTTTCCACTTTTTCTGCGAACACCTTATTTTCTTCCTGTAGGCCTTGACACTGTTGCCGCACGTCTGTCAATTCTTGGTCTCTCAATTCAATTTCTTCATGCATCTGTTTTTTCACCTCTGCAATGGCAATCTCTCTGTCTGTCTCCAGTTGTTCAATAACTTTCCTTGCCTCTTTTATTTGATGTTGTAATTTACTTGTCATATCAGGACTTGTAGAATTCTGAAATATGGTTGACAAAATGGAACTAGTTTGTGGTAACATACTGATACTTAAGTAGCTACAGTATAGCTTGGCTTATGTAAAGTAACTGTGGTATTGTGTTGCTTATTGCACGCAGTAAAGGTGTGACTTATTTCAAGTAGCCTTGGTATAACTTATTTAAATTACCTTTGGTATAGTATGACTTATTTTAAGTAGCTATGTTATGACCATCATGGCAAAGTGATTAGAGCATAACAGATTAAATCACAGGTTGATATACACCCCCACCCTGCCGAGACTAGGCTAGCTTTGTGAGGAAGTTTGCCAGTTAACTTGGTCAGTGCTCTTTTTCTGGGTATCAGATGTGATTCAATTATGTACTTTTTACATTTTATATCAGCAATAACTTTTGGTAAGACTACAAACAGTAAAATTAACTCTCCATTAGCAATTCTCAACTTAGACAAAGCCAAACAAGTTTATGATGACGTTGACACTAGATTCAGTTATACAAGCCTTCTTATTAGTCTTACTTGAACCACTATCTAAAAATCCATCTTCTATCTATTCTTTATACTGAGCAGTTCAGTAGTAAAACACTAAATTTATAATCATTTTTTGTAGAACTATACCTTGATTTTATCAAACTCTCTGCTTTGTTCTTGAAGCTGATGTTGAAGCTTATTCTTCTCCTCTTCTATTTGAGCTTGCTTCTCTTTATGACTCTTAATTGTCTCTTTACACCTGCTTAGTAATCCTTCAAGTCGCTTTACCTGTAGTGGGTGTCAAAAACAGCACAATTTAACAAAATTATTTATTATTATAAAAGCACCAGAAACAACAAAGATAAATTATCTTTCGTTATAAAAGCACCAGAAACATTTGAAATTTTGCCTTTTCTGTAAATTTATAACAGTTTAATGACTTTTATTCATATTTCCAAAAGACCATTTGATGCCTTCCTGTGTAATATCAACTTTGTAACATTGTGTACTTGTCATAGATCTGACCAATAAGTCATATGAGTTATAAAATACATGAAGTATAAGATACTCATGATGTAATGTCCAAACACAAAATTCAACTTAAACTATACACAGAAGCATTGTTTGCAGTATAAAGGTTAAAGGAGCATTAAAGAACAAAAATGAGATTACTGACTGATAATAGTGTGTACTAAGCAGCTCTATTCATACATACAATCATGCTTATAATCTTATAAACAATAAAACATTGATCCTACCTCTGAGAGTTAAGTAGTACTACAGTGGTTTCATCATTTGACCCCTGTGATTGAATTTACACTCATCTATATCAATAAAAAGTATGGTCTACTGTCATACTTCAGGGGTGAACAAGTTGTAAATGGATATGAAATTATTGTAGAAGATTCCAAGTCATACACTCTGACAGTAGACTTTACATTTCTATGAAGTAGGCAAGTACAAATGTAGCTACAGGTATTGATGAGTTGATACACACCTTGTCTACCAGCTGTTTCACATCTTCTCCAGGTGTATCTGTCTCACCAGAAGGAGGCGCTGCTGCTTGTTGCTGTTTGACCTTCTTGGGTTGTAACTTCTCCTCAAGTTCAGTAGGTACTTCCTTTCCTTCCCTCAACAGTCTGACCTGTATGTTTAACATTAATCATATACATAACATAGACATAAATGTATTAACTCTTTAGCACAATAAACGATATCAATGTCTTTATCTATGTCTACCAACTCTAGATATTATCTCCATTACTTTATAACTATGGGTAATACAACAGTCCAAACCTTGTTGTGGTGTATGAAGACTTACGTTACCCTTATATGCCAATGTCTAATTCAAAGACTCACCTGACAGTTCAGATAACATATGTTCATACATACCTGGGTTTTATAAACTTTGATATGTTCATCTTTTTCTTCTAGCATCAATCTGTAGTTATCTTCGAGATCTTTCTTAGCTAACTGGTCAAGCTGTAATTGTTCTTTTAGTTCTGATATTCTGCGAAATGCTCGATCTTGTGTCTGCGTGAGCGTATTCTGTCAGTAATACAACACTTCAATAATAAGTCACCGTCCCCAAGATCATTTCAATTCACTTTTTAATACAAATACACAGAATGAAGAAATAAAGTTTTACATTTGTGTCAAATTCTGTTTATACTGGTCTAACAAAATGACAAATTTAAAATGCAAATACAGTCAAAACTGTATATAAAGGCCACTCATGGGTACAGGCAAATATAGCTGTTATAGACAGGTTACCTTTATATAGAGGTTTATTCATTATAAAAAAAGTTATAAAAGGTTATGTTTGAATGGCCTTTATAGACAGGTGCCCTTTATACAGAGGTGGCTTTTAATGCAAGTTTGACTGTATGCAGATTAAAGCAGTTACAGTTTGTCGGGTAGTATGGTCAAAGTTGTATTTTGTAACCTATACTGACTTTGTTATAAAGTCCTTGACTCATTACTACTTATAGTAAGACTTTCAAACAGTGTTTTCAATAAGAGGCAACTGGAGGCCAAAGTGACTACTTATAAACAAACTCTGGCTGCCTAGAAATCTGAAATATTTAGGCCGTGAGCTAGATAGGGGTCACGTTCCCCCCCCAGAGGGAATTTTGTAGACCATGTTTTTCTGAAAGCCTATCATATCAGAAGTATTTTGAAAGAGGTTTGCCTTCTGGCGAGCGGGGCGTTTAGATTTTATACGGGTACAAAGTTCGCGACTGACAATTTACTCAGAGGTTAAAAAATTAGGGGGTATGGTTAGGAAAACATCTCTTGTGATGGGATAATTAGACAAATTACCCACATATTTGGTATCATTCTGTAGAAAAATGATCTCTGCACATTTTAAATCTAATCGTTCGACAGTGCGACAATCTGTGACGTCACAATACGTCACAATGTCACGTGACACTCTTGAAAAGTGATATAAAAACGTCAAATAAAGAGAGGAAGTTAGGTAGAGAGCTAGTGTACCCCGGAGGGCACTTTGTCGGCTATGTTTTTCTGAAAGCGTATCATATTAGTAGCATTTTGCAAGAGGTTTGCCTTCTGGCGACTGGGGTGTTTAGATTTTATACGGGTACAAAGTTCGCGACTGACACTTTACTCAGAGGTTAAAAAAATTAGGGGGTATGATTAGGAAAACATGGTGACGTCATAAGGTGTCACGACGCCATGTGACACTGTCCAAATCATATAAAAACAGACACAAAACTCTCCTGAGTTCGATGTTTACCTAACGTAACTTCAGGCCACTTTCACTACTAGAGTATCAAAACTCTTTGAATAAAATAAATGTCAAACGCAACTCAGTGGTGAGGTTAGGGAAACTGAGAACGGCAATTGCTACAACAGAAGTGATGATTGAAACAACGCTCTGATGGAACTATTGACTCAGATGAAGATTGATTCAAATACCGAAACAGTCAATCAAACGACAATAATAACGTGATGGGATTGATTCAAATACTGAAACGGTCAATCAAACGATGAGAATTACGTGATTACTGTCTGCAAACATATATCCATCCTCACCTTCCAATACTTCAGTCCAGTTCCTATCCTCCAGAGAATTCACTCGTCCGTGTCCTCGTCGAAAACAACGTCGAGCAGGTTGGAGAACTCGGCGTCTGCATCCTCATCCTCGTCCTCACCTGTGTCCTCCTCTGCCTCCTTCCTGTTACACAGAACGTCCACGAGTTCTTTCGGAACATTGTCACCTTTTGTCCAGTCGAACTCGATCCCACTGGGGCCTTGCTTCCATCCACTAGAGTCCACTTCTGGAAGATCCGGGTATGGCTCATGGGAATGTATCCACACATACGTTTGGTAGTTGACTCGCCGAATATGCATTTCCAGAGATGCTCGGCAGGGTGGCAATAGGCTCATATCGACATTGTTGCAAGAATCCATGATATTGCCCTGCGTTTGGCTTTTCTTGCAGAAGGTGTCGAACCGCAGCTTATTCACATGTGTGTAGTCTGACTTGCCATACATGCGACAGACGAATCTTTCCAGGCTGTCCAACAGATCTGGTGGACATTAATGCTGCTGTCCCAACCTCGACAGCGTCACAATGTGTTCTGGGTTGGCCTCTAAAATCTTCAAAGGCGCTACCTTGCCTTTTCTTACAAAGGCGCTAGTTGTGTCACATCCTGTGAAGCAGTGTAATGCTGGGAGCACCATGCAGATCTCCTCACCCCTCTTGTCGAATACATTTCTGATGCTGAGAAGTCTGCGTTTGTTTCCAACACCGGTGTCAAACAAGACATGCCTGTTGATCTCCATGACGTATCTGGTCAGCAGCACAAAAACGTCTGTATCCGGAGATCTCACAATGATGGTCGATGCTTCTGGCTCCGTGTCTCGGACATTCAGACAGTGTAGGATCATCCTTGTGTCAGCTTCTTCCTGTGACGTGCGTAGAGATCCTACTTCCGAGACATCGACTTTGGTTCCATCATCACTGGTGAGACAGAAACAATCTTCTCCGAGTGCGAAGAAGAGTTTGCGACCTTCTAACTCCTTCGCATACTTGTCAGTTTTCCACTGATCCAGGAGAAGTAGAAGCAGTTGGGCTTTGTTGTCATCATTGGACATGAAACCCTTCCAGTCCCTGGGAGTTTTTGTTTTTGGTCCCGACAGCAAGAAGGTGGGTGAAGACCCCCTTCGCATTCGCTCGAAAGACTTGATTGACATCGCCTTGTATGTGTCTGTTACGAAATCAACACGGCCATCTTTGGGAAGCATGTGGAAGGTTCTTTCTGCGAGTGCCTCAAATGTGGTTGGAACTTCTGGAAGCATTTGCAATATGGCATTGCCGTCTACAACGTGAACAACGTTTTCTGTCGGACGAACAGTGGCAGGTTCAACAGAGTTTTCCAGATGATGCATGAGCTTGGATTTGTCGGTCTTGACAGGCATGCCATCGGCTGTGGCCAAAGCCCATGGAACAGGTCCGAGTGGAAACGACAGGGTTATTTCCAGATCGACGTCGTGCTGAACAGACAACAAAACCAACTGGCCAAAAATGTTGCGTTCGGCTTTCAGTTGAGTGACTTTGTTTTGCGAACCAGTCACTTTCTTTGTGACCTCTGCTGTCGCAAATGTCTTGATCTTGTTCCTTTTGATGGGGTTGTGAAAGGGTACTGATTTGTTGATTAATCGTGACGCATTTGGTCAAACCCTGTTTGCTGCCCCGTATTTTGATGATCTCCTTGTTGCAGAACAGGCATGCATTCGCAGGGAAAAGTACCACTGTCTCTCCGGAAACGCGCCTTTGTTTGCTTGTACTGGGAGCAGAGGTGTCGAAGTCCGCCTCAGCCAGCCTTTTTGGTAGTTTAGCAAGGTTTGTGAATAACTGATAACAGCGCTTATGAGTACCATGTACAGCAGGGTCCAGAGCTTCTGGAAGACCAGAACACAATTCTTGCAGTCGATATTTGGGAGAAGAGAAGGCTAGTCTTTTTTGCGCGATATCTCGGAGTTTCTGGAAGCCTGTCTCTGTAAGAGCATTGATTTGTTCATCCCGTGTGCTGTCATAATGCACCACACAGACCCTGTCACTGCTGTCAGAAGATGGCTTCTGTTTGGCAGGTTTCACTGTGTGGAGCTGCACTGGACGCTCCATTGTGTTGTGACTTTGCTGTGCCTCTTGCCCAGAATACAGCAAATTTCCACAACCTCACTTGTTGGCTGAAAAGCTTTCTCAGGGTGGATGTGTCAACGAGACAATTCCAATGGAAGTTGTGTAACTTTAAGGTGGCACCCTAAAAGCATTTGCTCTGGCTCACCCTACATGAAGTGACACTGTTATCAGCCAAAATCCAGTCACCCAGTCGCCAATGATGCTCATGTCACCAGAATGTGAAACCCTCGTTCTACCGTTGACGAAGTACAACTGATGTTGAAGTCAACTGCTAGCTTTTGATTATGGATGCCCGATCTAAACTCGATGTTTAATAGGTCATCTTCGTCGAGTGACCCATAAAAGTGTTAGACTGATCAGAGGGCCCATCCTGACTAGCTCAGCACCCATCTGGTATGTGGGGGAGTGACTCGATGTCAGTTTATTGATGACCTGATTTGAACTTTTACGCCTGTTCGAGGGAAAAAACAAGCTTGCTGAGAACCAAAAATGCGATAGGACTGGTGAAAAATAAACTCTAGTTGACAGGAGCTTTCGTTTGATACCCATATTGCCATACTATACAAAAATGTGTTGTGACCTTGTTTTCCTACCATATGCAAATTAAGGGATGATGACGTCATATTTGTATTTTTGTGTAAGTCACTAGAAAAAAATTGATTTTGTTTTGTTTGCGCAGATACCTTCCCCCAAACAGTTGCAAAAAATGTATACCTGTTTTAGGCAGCAAAGTTCATTGTGGATCAGAATTTTTATATCATTTCCAGGAGGGTCACGTGACATTTTGACCGGTTGTGACGTCATAGGGTCTGTTATCAGTCTAATTTTATATTCAAAATGTAGAGAAATCATTTTCCTACCACATGATAAGAAATATGTGGGTATTTTGTCTTCTTAATTCAAAACAGAAAAAAAAATTTCAACCATACCCCCTAATTTTTTTAATACCTCAGTGAAGCGCAGGTGTCATACTTCAACCCCTCATAAAATCTAAACGCCCCGCTCGCCAGAAGGCAAACCTCTTTCAAAATACTTCTGATATGATAGGCTTTCAGAAAAATATGGTGTACAAAATTCCCTCTGGGGGGGGAACAGGGTCTTCTGTCAGCTCAAGGTCTAATTGTATTAAATGTGTGAAGCTACATGATGCTAGCAGAAGGCCTCTTTCAATTTCTTATTGACCTCTTAATTGCAGAATTATTGAAAACCCTGTTTAAAACTGAAGTAAAATCTATCTGCACATTTTGGGTACTTGAAATTGTGTTTCATTACATGTTCATTTTACATCTAGGTTTAGCAGGTCAGTTTGGATATGGAATGCATGTACACATTTTAATGTCATCATATTTCTGTGCCGACGATGTTCAAGTTATTTCAAATGAATTATTATGTGCAAAATATATGTACATAATGAGAGAAAAACTTATACATGTATCTTAATTCTCAATTTGGTTACAGTGTATGTACCGTACGATAAAATTCCATCTACAGACATTTTATCCCAGTCTATAAATGTCGATCTACCATATGTACTCCCTGATGAGCAGCTCAATGGATGTTTATTGTAATTGCCACGAAACAATAATCACTTGTGTCATAACAGAATAATATAAAGTAATCGTTGACACTAGATATAGTGACAGAAAATTGAGACTTTGGTACGACCATGACACATGCCAAAACCAGGAGATTTAGTTGCAAGTAGCCACACCATGTTGTGCATACTGTAGTAACCCTAGAGTAAGATAAATCTGATTGCCTAAACAGATGATACATGTACACAAACACAAACATGGTGAAGCTGATGTCATACTTAACAGATATGAAAAAAATTATTGGTTTCATTTTAACTGTATAGATATTTAATTAATAAATGGGTGAATGATAATTAACAACAAATTGATAATAAAAATATCTAACAGATTAATCAAAGTTATGAAAGAAAGTTTTTATAAAGAACCAAATTATGAAATATTACCTTGATTTTATCCCTTTCATGGGCTAAATCTTTGTATATATTTGCAACCTGCAATTAGAAATTTTTTTCTAATAAATTATGTTGAAGAATTTTTAAGAGATAAACATACAAAGCCATGATATAACTTGGAATCAAGACATGATACATTATCATTATTACTAGGGACTATATTCTATAGTGAAATCTGTATAATCCGACAGGTGGAGTCTCGTGAACCCTTTCTTGACCTGGACGAGTTTAAACTTTAGATAATACATCATAATTACACTGGAGAAAGTACTTGTTCCTATTTGTCATCATACCCATGAGTATCCAGTGCAGTTTTAAACACTTTTTTCTGTGAATAATGTCATAACCAAAATGTGAGTAGAATCATCCGTATGATAATCAAAAGGTTACTCCACCCCACCAAATTAAGTGAATTGGACAATACCATAAGGCTCATTTCCAGACTCCCAAAGCATATATTTTTCCATTTTCTTTTAAAATAAGTCTAACAACATCTTACAGGGCATAAAACTCATCAAATGTGACCATCCACAAGAAAATGCATCTTCAGGTTTCTGCCATCTGATATTAATCTGTTCTCCAAATATTTAAATAATACAGATAACCAATAAACTATTTCACAGGTGTGTGTTGAGTGGATAATGAAATATCACTCCATGGTATGAATTTGAAAATCCAATCTGAGGGTTTTAACAACACAAATGATAAAGCAGTCAACCAGGGTACAATGGGTGTTATTTGTTACTACCCTACCTACAGAACTCTGGACTCAGAAGTCATTGATTTGTGTTACCATTATTGGACAGATGACATAAACGAAGAAAAATAGCAAAAATGTTGTTGAAAACATTTATAAGTCTACACATAAAACATATTCCCATCTCGTCATTGACATGACAACAGACGACATTAAATGGCAATAGGTCAACTAAGTAACTCTGACATAAAATATCTGAATACAGACATGATGTCTTACCTCCATAAATTTACTTTTATATTTGAGAGATCGTCTTTCAAATTTTTTAATTATCATATACAGATCTTCTTTGCTGTACGATTCAAAATTTGATGTCTGTTCCTCCACCTCACTTTCGATATCTGATGGCAGCTGGTAGTGATGCTGCCCAAAACTGGTGTTTGCAAAAAATGAGGTATCACTTGTAACAGAGCTAATGGACGATGCTCGGGAACGTCCAGCTCTGGGTGTTTCGTTCCCTGGAAGTGATGATAATGCTGAGGAAAACTGAAATATAAAATTGTCTGTCTTTATTCAGTCATAACTCTTAGCCTCATATACTTACGTCTTACAAGTGAATGTTCACTAGATTGTCTGTAAAAAAAATTTTTCCAAACAAATTTATGTATACGGTTATAACATAATGCCAAATTAACAGAAAAATGTTCACATATTTATTTTCAATTCAATATTTGTTGTCAAATTTTATTAAACAAAATATAGGATTGAATATGAATTCCAAACTTTGTTTAATGAAAATCATAATTTGGCAACAGAATTGGAAAATCACTACTTGACAGAAAATTTGAGGGTAAAAATGCCCATTGCATTTACAAAGTGGTAGATATTGTACCCGAGTACTCTGAAAGTCATCTGGAACACTAAAACACACTGAAGACACTTAGACATGGAAACTGATTACATTTTACCACTGATTTGTACGTACATCTGCTGTGTTATCTGGTGTCCCTTCCTGCAGTGGTATATCCACCAGCTGACCAACAGCAATAGTAGCAGCTTCATCTGAAGGTGGCCCACTGCTAGCATTGTTAGAACCATCTTTACTTTTTGGTGTGCTCTCTGCTATAGGTGTCCCCAATTTTTTATTTTCACTGGATGCAGGCGACTCTTCACTCTGTAAAAAATTTATCTTTCTTCATAAATTATTATAATTTTACAATTCAAATCAACATTTGATAAGGGGAAGTTTGGAATGGCATGAATGGGTTCCCTATGGACATGTTTTCCTTCAAATGATTATGAAATGAAATTTCAAGGCAAATTTTACAGGTGTAGGAAGTAACTCTTAACTGAAATATGTTTCTTTCTGATCTGATATCATCAATGACAGCCAATGAAAAAAAAAAAGAAAACATTTCTATTTCTGAGAAGAAAAATATAACAGATATTGGGGTCTTCAGTACAGATATTTGAGAGCGTTAATCATGCTTTGAACCAAAAGTCTCTCAGCTCTGGTCAATGCAGATTCCAGCCCCACTAGAACCTCTGCTAATTTTGTGAGAAAGTTTGCGTGTTTAATTGCAGAGGACTGGTGGTCTCTTCTCGGGTACATTGCAACCAGCTTTTCTCCTCCACCATTGAAAACCGACAAACCAGTATATAACTGGGCTTTTTAAATTGGGAATTTTAGCAACATTTTATTGAAATTGGGAAATCTCGAAATACAAAAAAAAATATGTATAATACAAGAATTTCTTCAAATTCATTATCATTTGACTTTAATTAGAAAATTTAGGCTGGGCAAAAATCCATTGTTTTAGCATTGGGAATGTGGCCAAATTTCAGCCCTATACGACAGGGTGAAAAACATGTGACAGTGTCTCCTTAAAAGATGTATACCGGTACATGGACCAAATATCGGGAGTCTAGGTGAAGAAATAAGTTAGATATGACTCGGACAAATAAAAACAACAATGGCGAGTAACTCTTAAAATAATTGTGGTAGGAGCCCAATTTTTGTATGCGATACTGATCATACTCCATCTACTTCTGATGTATATCAGCAGAAAATATGGAGTGTCTATATAGTTGAATAAATAAAAGATATGGCCGGCATAAAGGTACTGGATGGATGGAGGGAATCAAAACTATACTCCTAACTTCTCCCCCCCCCATGGACCAAGGAGGGGGGAATTAAAAACAGGAATTGGTAACCTGTATAAAACGAGATACATGTACAAATATCTAATTTTTCTTTTTAAAACATGTAGTCCATATGTTGTAGTGCCAAAGGGATGATGCATTGTCCAAACAGGATGTGACTGTACCATTACCAAGTGATGGTTAAAAGAAATGAAAGATGTAAATCTTCTGGAAAGACTTTCAACTGATTTCATGCCAGGCAACATACATTACAGAACTGTCAATCCATTGACATACACCTATAGCAGAAGTAAAAATGTATCAGTCAGTCATTCATTGTGTTAGGTAATTAGATACATGCAATGGTTAGATACACAAAATGACTGTAAACAACACAAATGTGTCTATTTCATTTTCACCCAAAAATTACCAGCTGCTGAAACAGCTTACAAGTTGGACTTATCTAACACTTTATCACTGCAAGATTAGGCAAATTTTCCCTGATGCAGAGATCTTTGACAAATCTTTATCTTAACTGCAGCCAGCATGACTTACGATTGTATGTCACTTCACCAGTCACAGTCCGGTTGTCTGTGACATAAATCCATCTAAGTGAAAAATATATTGGTAAAGAAACAAGAATTAAAATCAAACCGTGTGATAATTCACAAGAAAAACACATCATATACTTTCAGTTCATTTGCACCCCTCATCAGATCTGTCATATCATACTGTACTATGTTTGTTTTTTTTAGTCTTTTTGTATAAAAGACATTTTTGACATTTTCACAGCAGTAGATATCAAATTTGATTTTGAGCACATATGTTTTCATTGAAAGAAATCAACCAAGACTTTTGTGCATCTTTTTTTTAGAATAGGAGTCTAATGATAAAGTATGGAACCGCAACAGATTTGTAATAAAGCTCGTTTTCAGAAAATAGGAGAGCAAAGTGAAAGATCTTGAAGATGTCATGTTTTATGGGTTTTTATCAATGTATGGTTTATTTTTGTCAATTCAAACCTTTGTAACGGCATTGAGGGCACCTTTAAGGGGTGTTTGTGCAACCCCTTGCTCAATACGTTTCTTCAAGTTTTTGAACATGTCTGTTTAGTTCCTTAATGTAAAGTATTCATGGTCATGTTATTATTTTCCAACCCTCCGGACTTTCCTGGTGTCATGCGCACCTGTGCACCGGACACGTTTCAAAATCTTGGTCATCACAAAGCTTATAACCGGATCAGTCCGTTACCGATTTGTCATCTTACAATCGACGTCGCCTTCGTTCAGTTTTACCTAACGTGACCTAGCCAGTATGTTAGTCGCTTCGCGTGCTCACAAGTTAGCCTTTTAATATATGGACTCTATTTGTGATTAAATTATATTTTTTTAATTCTTGATTTATTTGAAATTTCAAGATAGTATCTTGAATTTTCAAATCATTATCATGACATTTCAAGATCCTAATTCAAATTTCCAAGTTAAATCTATTATAAATTTATATCTTGAAATTTCAAGATAGGTCTAATTTGTCTCAGTTAAATTTTCAAGTTATTTTGAACTGATATCCAGGTCATAATTTGATTTTCCAAGTTAAAATCTTGAATTTTGAAGTTGGTATCTTGACATATCACCATAATTCCTAGAATTTTCGAGTAGGCCAATTAAGTAGATTAAAATTCGAGATGAAAAAAAAATTGTTGGCAGTCCTCTGCAAGTGTATATACAATTCTATTTTTTTTTAAATGATGTCCGTTTTAATTAGATTTTACGACTCTCATGTTGGCCCGTGATATGTGGTTAGACCTACAATTACACATACTTTCAGTGACGCTGTCCGTTGTTTGACGTTTGACTTCTGTATGTTGATCTCCAGCAACTCCTGTGTAAACTATTGACAGATCAACAGAGGATGCCTGCTCCTCCATGACACTTGATACCATCTCTGGATTTTCAGACGTACGTGTTTGTCCGATGTTCACCAGCTTTGTGTATTGTCAGGGGCATTCCTGGCCGAGTGGTTAGAGCATCGCGCTTTGAACCATGATGTCTCTCGCTTCAGGTTCGAGTCCCGCTGGAACCTAAGTTCTCTCCTCCACCATTAAAAACTGGCCATCATAATATAACTGCAAATTGCTGAGTGTGGCGTAGAACAACATTTAAAATTCAAATTGTAATAATACTTTGGTATCGGGGAATAATACAGATCATCATTTCAAATTGAAATTCAAATTAACACAGAACATCATGCCGCAGTCAAATCCAAATAAACCGTGACCCATCGTCAGTCCACACCTAAATCTAGATTAAAACAGATCGTCACCGCGCCGCTGGAACCTATAAGCTGATTTTGTGAGAAAGTTTGCCAGTTTACTTGTGATAGGCTTGTGGTCTATTCCCACGTGCATTGTAATCGGGTTTTCTTCCCCATCACTAAAAACTGGCAGCCACCATATAACTGAAAAAAAAAATGTTGTGTGGCATAAAACACTATGTAAAAATCATTACTGCGCAGTAGTCTAAAATCCAGATTAACACAGTCTGCATTGAAACCCAAATTAACACCAATGTTATAACATCTGGACGCACTTTTCAAGGTCTGAGAACATTCTTACTGACTTGGTCTGCTCATCCAGTCAGATTTCAGAATTAGCCGAAGCTCAGTTTAATTTTCAGACACGAGTAGTAACACTCCAATTTTGATTAGGCCCTGGTCACTATTGGGTTAGACAGTTCAACAACTTCTCTTAAAACAACTAGACATGGTAATTCAAAACAAGGTCACTATACCGACCGTAAAATTTACAAAATGTTGACATCAAACGCGATTCTTCATATCCTAGTGACAACAACTTATCAAAAAGGAATTTATCTCTTGAAATGAAATGTTCGTATGTTGAACATACACTTAATGGATCGGATCATTATGGAGACATGCACATCAAATTAAGGTACTAAATGTGTAATCTAATGTAAAATGGATAAAAGCGTCTTGCTGAGCCTCGCACAACAGAACTCCAGAATTTATATACGGCTATGAATATTTTTGACTAGGACTTATCACTTCATCAGACTTAAGAACTAGCTAAATCGGACACATATTGATTTTGACGTGTTATTCCACAAACAATGACCTTTTTTTAGATCACGATAAAACTATCTCTTTGAGATTGTCTCCCCTAAAAATAGATAGAATAGATGAGGATGGATAGAGATACAGCCTGTATTCATCAATCTGACTGTGCTTGGTAACTTACTCGTAGGATGTTAATCTCGCAAACATGATATCAAGGTGGTCTGTGTCGTATCTTTTAAAAACATACAGACGTGAAATCAAGACATCATTTCAAGATATTTGTGGCACAACACAGAACATGCGTTGGCATAGATCTGCAACTCTGGCAAAGATAGTGGCATTTCGGTATAAATGGAAAGTCCTTGGCGAGACACACGACAGTGTAAGGGAGACACTCCTCGCGATCCGCCTGGTTATAGCAGAGATTGTCTCCTGTTGATCCACAATTGGCTAGGACCAAATCTCGCATATACAATTTACTGTATATCGATGTCAAGAAAAATACCATGAAATGAAAATGAAACAATTGTTTTCTGTAAAAGCAGACAAATGTTTAATAGTAAGATAAATAGTAAGCGATATAAAATTGTGTGACATATTATGCTTGAATATTGAAAATACAAGGACAAAAAGACTCACAAGGACCATAATGATCTCACAGACAATACATATCTCAATACAGAATATATACACATGTAATAGTATTTCATATAATCATTGTTATTAAGATCAATGTGACAGGTTGGAACTATAACACCTAGCCCAAAACCATGATAAATATTCAGTCCACATGCATCAAAGCTTTTTGGAAGATCAAAACAGTAAAAAGGTCATGACCTTAAACTCTAGTTTTCAAAATGTCTGAAAACAAATCATGTTTAAATACAATCAGTAGTTTCTATGTTGAAAGTGTAAAACAAGATATAACTCCTAAAACGGGATCTTGTACCTGAAAATACATTTAGTTGCTCTAGCATTTTGATTTCCAGAACTGATGCATAAATCGAAAAACTAATTGCATCGGAGTGATATACATAGATGAATGATTCAAGTTTGTTATAATTTTGTAGATTTGACACGGTATTGACGTCTTTTCAGACTTTATCATTTTCCTTTTTTTTGTATTGTCTTTGATTTTTCCCCCTTTTATTCATTATGATACATTCATTTTTATGTGTTTTACCTGTAATTTGGTATAAAATTACTTTCTTTAAAAAATTTGGCTGAAATTACTTTTTTTGTTGTTGGGGGAGTTTCTGAATTTTGTTAAGACTGCAAAACGAAGAGGAACATTATTATCACACTCTCAGCATGTTCTTGAAAAAACCACTGCAGCGACAAAACTTTACAGGAAATAAGTACCCAAGGTCCCCTTCCAAGTTTGTGTGTGTGTATTTTTTTTTCGCCAGATAGTAGGTCTCTGTGGTACCCCTCCTTGAAAATCTTCTCCGGAACTACTGCATGCATTGAAAAACTAATGGCATCCGAATGATTTACATGGATGTATGATTCAATTTCATGTTTTTCGAATAAATCAGAAAATCAATTTTTGACTTTGTTTGACGTTTTTCCCATTTTCATTCATTTTTAAATCTCCTCCACTTATTATATGTGTTATACATTGTAATAATTTGTAAATTGATATTCTCATATTTGTAAGATACGACACAGTTCAGGTGAGCGGAGTGGCCCATGGACCATGTTTGTCAAAGCTGAGAATAAACTTTAATCTTTAACTGTAGGAAAAGGATCACCAGTAGATTGCATGGAATTATATTATTGGATAAAATTGAGAAATAATTGTCCTTTTTGACTTTAGGAGAAGTATTACCGGTAGATTGCATTGGGTTGTTTTTTGTTGTTGTTGTTGTTTTTTGGACATATAACTTCAATTGCATTAATGTTGTTATTCAAAATTAACAAATGGCTAGTACTCATGATTGATTAAATATTACTTCAGTTCTTTATTTAAAAAGTATCAGTTAAAGCAGAACACACATTACTGGTATTAAACATAGACATGTATAACAATCATACTGTTAAGCGATGTTCTAAAAGCCCAACATAAACTGTTTTCTCAAAATCATAAATAGAGCGAACACTTAAAGCAGGGTCAGATACTTAAAATAGCAATGACTGCTTTCAACAATGTCCTTAAAGTCACACATAATCAAACCAAGACATACCAAATACCACTTCAAACAAAATACTGAAAGCCACACATAATTTTGATCAAGCAAGGTACTTTATAATGACTGCTTACAGCAACTTCTTCAAAGCCGTGAACTGAAATATCCTTTTAAAGCATGGCCTTGAAAGCTTTACATCGAGACAAACGTTAAAAGCAATTCTCTCCGAATCATAAATAACAATTATCAATGTTAAAAACATATAAATAACTGCTTTAAGCAATGTCCTCAAATCCATCACGATAACGACTGCTTTAAGCAATGTCCTCAAATCCACACATGATAACGACTGCTTTAAGCATTGTCCTCAAATCACATATGACAAGAACTGATTTAACAGTATCCTCAAATCCATACATAATAACGACTGCTTTCAGCAATGTCCTCAAATCCACATATGACAACAACTGCTTTAAACAGTATCCTCAAATCCATACATAATAACGACTGCTTTAAGCAATGTCCTCAAATCCATACATGACAACAACTGCTAATATCCTCAAATCCATACATAACAACATCTGCTTTAAGCAATGTCCTCACAGCTATATATAACAATGACAGCTTTTAATAAGCAATGTCATCAAGGTCATGTCCTCAAAGCCAGACATAACAACAACTACTTTAAAGAATATCCTCAAACACATACATAACAACGACTAAATACTATATCAAGCAGTGGTATCCATGCCTGTACCTATCCTAAGATACGATAAATAATAATTTCGACAAGATGTTGTATGCACCAAGCTAATAAGAATAGAGTGTCTTTTTGTATATTACACATTAGAATGGTTTCCAAACTTCTAGTGTACACGTAGTGACAACATAACATACATTATCATCATATTAAGACAACACAGTTGTAACTACAAAATAATTATACATATGACGATAGCTAATATAGACTAAAAAAACTGACCAATTCACAAATAATTCTATATCATCCAATACAAACAAACTTATTCATAGTTAGGGTTTACACAAAATACAATGAAAAGATATGTATTCAAAATAAATTCACCAGGTCTGATCGAAGTGTCGGGTTTCGTTTAAACACAACGTTTGATTGGTTCAAACTGAACTCTTTCTCAACCAATCACAGGTAACATTGTAACTATCAGCTGTGCTTGATTGGTTCAGACTTGACTAATTCTCATCCAATCACAATTGATGTTGTAGCAAGACGCTGCATTTGACTGGTTCAAACTGTATTCTACCAGTCCCACTGATGTTGTATCTATTTTATCATTTTAGTTAATTTTGACTTCTTCTTTCATGTTCTTCAGCAAAATCTTCAAAGTTTTGAAATGAAATAAATCAAAACTTATTTTAAGGTTTCTGCTTGTATACATTATTCAATATCAAATCTGAAAATGCAATACATTTATCAGTATAACTTCTGCCATTTCTGTCAATACAACAGGAATGTGATAAGTTTCTAACGTAAATCATGATCTACCGATCATCCAATCTCTAATACATATACATATAGAGGCCTGTCACAGTGAAAATCCGCTATCAATGTTAACAGAACTGAATCAGTTATTACCATATAACTCTAAATCTGCGGAACGAAAATATCAAAGATATAACATTCAGTTAAAAATAAATTCGGATGGAGTTATTTGGGACAAAGATGAACTACACTGGAGATCTAAGAAACAACAGACTATTTGTTGTAATGAGGTTTTCTGATCTAAGTCAATCTATAAATTGTATATGATACATGGCTGTACCTGTATTTGGTAAACTTGTATGTATGTAGATCTATCGTTGTTTTCTCATAAGTACAATAAATTGAACACATAAGTAATGAACAGTATTTCTAAGTGGCATGAGGGTTTCGTTGTCTACTTTAAATCAGTGTAACTGTGAGGCAAAATAATGTGTGCATATATTGTATTGAGAAAAATAATTTGAAATTTGAGTTAGTTATTCCTATGGTGTTGATAAAATCCGTGAATTAAAAAAAAGTTTTCAAAAAAATCAATATTATATATATATATATATTCGGGTTTTGATTGCAGGACCCGATGTAAATTTATGCTTCTCCCGATCCGCGAATTCCACAAACAGCAATCGTGTCACAAGAGTTAAAAAAATTACAATACGCGAAATTTAACTCCAATACAGTCCAAATGAATTTAGTTAGTAGTCAATTTTTATAACATTGCTGATATATACAAATAAAAACATAACGGTTAAATACACATGCAAACACAAATATAGATAAATGTATTTAAAAAGGTAAAAAAAAAACCGTTTTCATATTTGAAATTCTGATACTTTTTGAAAATGCAATGTTTTAGATGTTAGAGTATATCTTTTCATTTCTTTGTTATTATTAGAGATTTATCCAATGTAATTTTAACAATTACTGCGTCAGTCAGTTTTATAGTTTTTATTTTTGCATTTTGCATGATAACATACATATCCATGGGCGTTGAACCTTTTCGACCTTACATACCATATTGGATTGATATAAAAACAATAGAAAGGAGCAAACCAATTGGATATTCAGGGATGACAGGGTTAATGTATCAATAGTAGAACCTCATATATTTTGTAATTATTCTAGGTTAGGTGCCCTTTAATTAATAGAATTTCAAATGTAGATGTATGCGCCAATCTTGAACATTTTGCCGAGAAACACGTTTACATCATGACTAAATCACTTAATTTTATCAGCATTTATCGCCTGTTGTTAAGGTTGATATGGGCATTTCATAATCAGTTATATTAACGTTAGAGTAAGAAAGAAAATCTCAACCAGAGGGAAACATATTGGCTTGACGAGAGAAAAATGCATAATTACTTAGTAAAAAGAAAGTCAAGGCGAATCTAATATAGCACTGTCTTTAGGAAGTGCGGGGATGGTTAAAATTATAAAAGACTCGAGAAAGATAACTCATATTTGCCCCCACCCCCAAAAAATAAAAACCCCGTTCACTGAAGAACAATTTGGTACATAATACTATCCACTGTACTAACCCACACCACGGAGTAAATATATTTATCTCTGTAAATGGTTAGCATTTGAAACATTTTTTATGCAATTTTCAGGAGTATCTTCTTTAACAGACAAAAGATACCCTTAAACACTGTGATGAGACCATTCATTTTGTAAAGTATCATACCATTTACCCCCCCCCCCCCCAAATCATAATTGGACTCGATAGTACAATGTAAAAATAATCGAAACTCAAAGTCCATTAGAATATGACAAATCAGATATACAAATGGTTTCAACATGAAGAACAACTGCGAATCACAAACGGGATAGGACCAGATGTCCGGAAGGAGTCAGCGTCCTCTGTCAAACTGCCGCCGATGTTATTTATCTCAATTGTTGCTAAAAGTTAGATTACCTGTGTAATTTGCAATCTGCGCTAGTTCAGAGGTAAATAAAAGTGTAATGACCTACACAATAGTGGTGTATACAAAGGATATCAGTCTATAAAATACTTGATTAGTACATTTACCTGTCACTGAAGACATAGAATCTTACTGGGTGTAATGAGTGTGAACTGGGAATTCTCTACGCTCATAATGGCTGGTTGTCCTGTTCGAGGGTTTCGTGAGGAATGGACTCTCAGATTCTTAGCACGAGAGTTGAGATTTCCCTTTCCACTCAACACACCCGTGTTTGATTATCTTTCTCCTCCCATGATTCAAATAAACGTTTATGCACGTAACTAAAAATTAACGTAATTCTAATGCAATGTATTCTCATTACATAGAAGTCCTACTTCATAAAATAATATTGTGACATCATAGCTCAATAATAATCCTGAAATTAGATTTGTTGAGAATATTCTCAGAGTTAAGTAAATTCTCAAGTTTTATGGTACCGGACCCCAGCCTAGCGTGTGGACTGAGAAATTCTGACTTGGCAGAATGATTGCTATGCCTGACCTAGGTTGGAGAAAGAGATATCTTCTCACTCATAATCCTCATCTCTCACTGGCAAAAGAGAGTTATCTTCTCACGGATAATAGTTTTATTACACAGGCAAAAAAATAAAAAATAAAACAACCCCCCCCCCAAAAAAAAATACCCAAAAATTATCTTAGGGGTAACCCTTTTCTTATACTGACAAAAGATAATTATCTTCTCACTGGCAATCCTTGTCTTTCATTGACGTGAGAGAAAAATTTGTCTTGATTGATAAATTCCAAACATAACAAAATTCATTTATCACTTTGTAGTGTGATATTTTGACTGTGATGAAACTAGTGCCAAAGTTATTTATTCACAACGGTTGCTAAAAGTTGGATTGGCCATGTAAATTTGCAATAATATCATGAATTCAAATCCTCATCTATTATACATAAGTCAGCATTCATGCAATCAAAAAAAAAGCTGCATGAAAAGGTCAATGTTATTTCCTATCATCATTACTTTATAAAAATTTGTCATCATCTTTCAAGATTACAAGTCAGTATGGTAGCTATGGCTACAGTTATAGGTCATGAGCAGAGTCCAAATGATATCAGGTCATATGCAAATAGCTGAGTCAAATTCAAAATGACAACGATACACAACTCTGGTTCACAAAATACCGAGAAATTCAATTCAATTTTTTCATTGGATATATTACTGTACAGCAATATGAAAATTGAAAATAAATTTTGTTACCAACCCACAACTATAGTGAGCTAATGTGTTTTCCATCACCTATATTGACTATCTACATTAAAATACATTTTCCACTGCATCAACTGTCTTCAGCTTCCATAACACCATATAGAGCAAGTATAGAACAATTATTACTCAAATAAGGCAGGTAAATATATTATCTTCTGATTAAACAACATGCAAAGCACCAAGCACAGGTATGGTTTATATAGGCCTAAAGTTCACTGTTCTTTGCTAAGAGTAATTAAAAGTATATTCTAGTTGTAAAACCTAGGAAAAACATCTGATCTATGAAATGTGAAATCTGTCATAGAATATGGAAATGTCCTTCTCTGATATACCGAACATGCAGGAAAGCCAAAATGATTACAGAACTATCAGGATGTGGTTGAATAAATTGCAAACAAATATACAATCTGATATATAAATGCAAGAAAACAAAGCAAAACAAACAACAAATAATATTTATTAAAGTGGCTAGAAAAATAAACATGTATTATAAATTGAAACAACATAAGATGCATAAAATGGATTTTGTTTTTTGTCGAATTGTTTAAACTGACAATACATAATAATATAAAATATTGGATGTTTTTAAGATATGTATGTATAAACATAAAAATGGATACAATAACTGAAAAGGTGACCAAGGCAAAACCAGATGTATAAGAAAGCCATGTAAATGCTGAATATTATCAAGCATATATCTTCCTCTGAATGGAAACACTGATGTTTGGTATCAACTTGTCCATATATAGAAAATATTCATCTATGCAAAGCAAATTGAAGGCAATTTTACCAGAACCACATGGACATAGTGGTGTGGTTCAGCATGCATCAACATTTACAATATCTTATAATTAGGCCAACAGAACACACACTTCGGGGTGTCATCCAGCATGCATCAATAAACACAATGTCTTACAATTAGGTCACCAGTACATAGACTTTGTAAGACATCTCTGGTCGGAGCAGTACATGGACTTTGTAAGACATCTCTGATCTGCCTGTGGCCACATTTAGACTCATATTAAAGAATGGTAACATTAACTGTCAGAATTCAGCAATGTATGATTAGAATCCAAATTTACAACAATTTTACATGCAAAATTCATTTGTTCAACCCTGAATTATGACAGTAGACCATGCTATTTAATGATGAGGATGAGTCTAAATGTGATCACAAGGGTTGATGAGTTAACTTATTTAACTATAACATTAACTACAGGGCCCGAAGTCACCAAATTTACGTAATACTCAAGCTCAACTTATATTTCATTATTTTGACTAGATAATCGGTGTAAATCTTTTGGGTTTGAGTGATTAGGAAACATATCAATATTTTCCATCATTCCTTTATAAAATTTTTGGGTCACACTTATGATTTTCCTGTAAAAAATGAATAAATATGTTGAGTACATGCTCAAACATTTTTCTAATATTTCTGAAGTTTCCTTCAAATGAGTATTAATTCTGACCATCATTTACAATTGTATGCCAACAATATACAATCATGTCCAGTTACAGAATGAAGTTCATTTGATTTTACCTAAAAATCATGAAAAGTTAGTTGAGCTTGAGTACTGAGTAAATTTGGTGACTTCAGGCCCAAGTATAAATATTTTGGTGATTAAGGTTATACTTAATTACTGTATTAAAAAATGATACAGTTCATTAACGATACATTAAAAACATACTAAGAGTAAATGTTATAGTAAATGAAAATTGAAACATAACAAATAAATTCATCAGAGATAATAAAGCTTGGCTTACATACTAACCATGCTTCTTGTAAAATATTTGATGGTTTGTAAAACTGATTACGATAATACAGTGGAACCTGTCTTGAAAGACCACCCCATCTACCACTGAAATATGGTCTCTCAAGACAGGTGGTGCCTCAGAAGATCTTTTATCCAAAGAATAACTTAGTTTAGTGGTGTAAAAATGTGGTCTCAAAAGACAGGTGGTCCTCCGAAGAGAGCGATCTTTCAATACGGGTTCCACTGTATTCTATGTACATAAATATATGGTATTAAAGCAGCTGTAAGGATGTGTAATAAACAGATCTCATCAATAAATAAAAAAAAACATTTACACTTTTGATTTCATTTGAAAATGATTTGAAATTTATACAATATGGTCACAAGACTTACATCATTGGGGTTATAATTAAAGTTACATGAAAATATGGTGTTAATATTTATTTGAAGTGAAATATAATCCACATCAAACATATATAACTTCATTATTGTTCTTAATTTTAAGAATTCCACAACAAACATAATAAACTTCAAGATTATTCTTAATTTCAAGATCTCCACATCAAATATATTTAACTTCAAGATTATTCTTAAATTCAAGATTATGCTTAACTTCAGAATTACATCATTTTAACTTCAATAAAAGACTTAATTTCAAGAAGATATTCAACTTCAATAATATACTTAACTTCAAGGTTATACTTAACTTATAGAATATATTCAACTTCAAAAATATACTTAACTTCAAAAAGATATTCAATTTCAAGAAAATATTCAACTTCAAGATTATACGTAACTTCCAGAAATTTTCAAAAGGCTAATATGGTGAGTGACACTACATACAGGAACTCTATCAACTTAACCAGTCAACGACAGATCAAAGAAACACAATATACAAGCAAACACTGTATAGAATTTCTCTGACTAATCACACAACAAGTATGAAGCTTGGAAGCACCATATTACTGTCAGTCAAAGCATCATTTCTTAGATGAACAAATTATTCTACAGGAGGTAGGAGTGGGGTTGTAATCAATTATGTGATAATTTAGGGGACATTCCTAGCAAAGTAGTGATTTCTCTGGTAGTTCAATAAAAAAATCTGAGGATATGTCTTATTCTTAAATCGGCAGGCAAATTGTCATGTTCAATATTAGAAGTAGGCAAGTTCTTGGTACTTTGTATAGCTATAATGTCATGTTTACATAAAATTGCATCACTGACCTATGTAACATGTCATTACATCACTGACCTATGTAATATGACATTACAACACTGACCTATGTAATATATATGTCATTACATCACTGACTTATGTAATGTCTTTACATCACTGACCTATGTAATATGTCATTACATCACTGACCTATGTAATATGACATTACATCACCGACCTATGTAATATGACATTACATCACCGACCTATGTAATATATATGTCATTACATCACTGACTTATGTAATATGACATTACATCACTGACCTATGTAATATGTCATTACATCACTGACCTATGTAATATGACATTACATCACCGACCTATGTAATATGTCATTACATCACTGACCTATGTAATATGACATTACATCACTGACCTATGTAATATGTCATTACATCACTGACCTATATAATATGACATTACATCACTGACCTATGTAATATGTCATTACATCACTGACCTATGTAATATGACATTACATCACTGACTTATGTAATATGTCATTACATCACTGACTTATTTAATATGTCATTACATGACAATTTGATGACTGAATGCTTTGGCAAGTATGGTATTCATAATGTGAAAGGTCTTGAGAACTTAAAAGTGGAGCTTATATAAATGCCTGGATCCACTCCACCTTTTTATTTCAGATTACCTATATGCATTTTTTTGTGATCTATCTAAATAAGGCTTAATGCATTTTGTACTTTTCATAAACTATTTGGTATCCCTTTCTAGTTTGCATTAAAAAGCTACTTTGTATCATAAAACGATATAACTTGACTGCCACGGAGCATAATATACCTTAACTATGGACATACTAAAAAAATGTTGAATGGTTAAATAGATGAAAAACACAGTAATTTGAGCATTTTCTTGGAATTAAATCAAATTAGGAAACACTAATGTTTAACAAAATACCGTATAAGTGGAAATTTTAGGGAGACGCAAATTTAGTGCTTTGTCCTAAAAATATGGTATATAATCTTTATAGAGAAAAGTAATTTCAGCAATCTTGATTAAAAATAAGATAACTCTTACCTACAATGAGGAATAAATTGATAGCGATATTCAATTTAACGATCTCAAGAACCTCGCAAATAATGAAAAAATTTAGTCCTCGCTAAAATTTCTCCTTATACGGTATAACAAATATTTTAAAATTACAGATAACAATTCACGTCATAATGCCCAACATGCAAACAGCAAATAATTAACAATGGAATTAAACGGTGAATAACAACGAAGGTATCTTCGACACATGTAGAAATTAAAAAGTCTAATCAAAATACTTTCAATATTTTATGCTACAAAGGCCCATTTCTGTCATCCACATAAATTTTGGTCAACACAATTCTCTTGTCAAATATAACATTCTTGTTTAGTTCCAATGTTGGATGATACTGTAACAGTCAAAGCTACAATATTTTGTCTGTATACCAGATAGCAATATTATCAATTATAAATAAAGGTAGATCTGTGTCTACATAGCAGGAATGTTGTCATATCCTGACAAGACAGCTATCACATTGAGTTGAACTTATTTATCCTGTCTCAATCATCATCATCATTTTTGTTGTTGTCATCATCATTACTGTAAATGCAAGTGCTTTCATATACAATTATGCAGATTTCTGTAAGAATCTTCTTCATCATCATCATCATCATCATAAATGCAAGTGCTTTCGAATACCAATACAGGGATTTCTATAAGAATTAAACAACACCTTCCTTTATCCAAGAGATGTATGTTCACCATGATATTTGTGAAACAAAAACTGAGTATTTCTGTGGACAATAAAGAAAATATGACTACCAGAAGATTTGTCAACACTGAAGATCCAGAATATTCTCACAAATATGATAAAATAATCCTGCATCAAAAATATGTCACAGGTCCAAAACAGTAAGATAGTTTAGGCAGACAAATCTTTGTTTTCAAAAGTCAATTTTCTATAAAATTTGCAGTATGAAATCTGAGATTACAAGAGAAAACAGGAAATCCAAAATCTTATTACACACCTTTGGTATAATAATAATAATTCATTGATATACGTACAAAATGATTTTACAATTTGTAATGTTGAGACATTTACAATTTGTAACGTTGAGAGAACAAAACTTACACAAAACATTAAAAAATCAGAAAAAACACAAGCATAACAATTAATTAAAGTGAAATTCAAGAAGATCAAATTCAATCTTATACCCAAATCTTTGGGGTATGTAAAAAAAACAATGAAAAGAACTTACCAGTCACTCAATTTTTTGCCATTTAAAAAACCATGATTTAGGGTTTGTAAATTTCAATTTTTTCTCATTGATACTATGTATTCAGTTTGTTTGCTACGCAACTCACAGTACAGAAGAAATCTTTTAAATTTTGGCCCTGTCCCTTAGACTTCAGGGGACAAGGGGTCATCACATTTACAATTTATACCATTCTTACCCTAGAAATGTCATATAACAGATTTGAAGAGAATCAGACCAGCAGTTTTTAGAACTACATGTAGCTGAAAATGTTTAAATCATTACACTACAAAAAACGATTTTGATTTGATTTGATTTTTTGTTTTACGCCATACTCAACAATCTTTCAGTCATATGATGGCGTCCAGTTTTTATTGGTGGGGGAGAAACCCTGGTTACCCGGGTAAAGACCACCGACCTTCCGCAAGTAAACTGACAAACTTTCCCACATAATTCGAAACGACCCTAGCGGGATTCGAACCAGAGGTGGGAGGCCTTGTGATTTAAAGCGCAATGCTCTAACCACTCGGCCACGGATGCCCCTACAAAAAACGAGATATGGCATCAAAATATGTTACCGTAGTGACTCTGGAGACCTTAAAACATAGTTCAATATTGTGGCTGAAAGTTTCAAACATATACTGAATATCTTAAAAAATCAATTTCATAATCTTGTTGGAAAGGGACTTGGAATGTAGAAACTGAAAATTTAAAACAAGAAATATGGCACTCATATGCGTTAATATGCAAAAATCACAATGATGTTGAGAGATCTTTGGGGGTAGACGTATTGTTAACAACAGATTACCATCACATGACATATAGGACTTTGTTGGTTACATATGTATAATACGACACATTATATAAAAAAGGATTTCATTGGATTAAATTAATGTCACATGATAAAAGTCTGTATAAAACAGCTGAAAAGCTAAATCTACCACTATGATATGCACTAACAAAATACAAAATGTAATGGCTAAATAGCAAAAATAGAGACAAAATATTTACCTAGAGGCTTCCTAACAAGAATTATATTCCAAAACTCCTGCTCCAGTTATTTTTGTACACATTTACTGTGAGATGATCTTAATGTTTGTAACAATGGCTACAGATGTATATGATATAGGTTACATAAAAACGTGTGTGTACTGTGTGTACATTTAACAGAAGCTGGGAACAAATTTACATACAGGAGTTTTTATACAATGGAACCTGTCTTCAAAAAAGACACAATCTGCCATAACATTGTTGTCTTTCAATACAAGTGGTATATCAAAAGATGCATGATTAAAAAAACTATTAGCTTGGTGGGATTGTAAATTTGATCTTTAGAGACAGGTATAACATGACTAATCTTTATAGACAGATTCCACTGTTATAGCAATTCCTTAAAGAACATTTCTTTTTAATTACCTCTGGAGTAACGTATGACCTTCAACCTCATCTAAAAGTGTGTGCAAGTGCAAAACATCAACCATAATGAAAAAAAATTATACCCTGAACTTTTCCTATCTTATTGAACACCTGATTATGATAAAATACTTACAATGACTATCTACCAGAACATGCTTAAAATTAAATGTAATGAAATAGTTTTTTGGATTCTTTTTGGGGTGGGAAGGGTGGGAGAGTCCATAAAAAATGAGCAAGTACTTGATATAGAAATATAAAGAAGTTATTTTTTCCTTGTAAATAATCTGAATACAAAATAAAAACGCTGTTTCAAAATAGAAAAAAAAATCTGTGTAGACTGATAAGCTGTTCTGATTTTTGTATGCTCTTCCTGCAGTCAAGCGTATGGCTATGGAGTGTGTACAGCTACTACTCCATACTGTTTCCTTTAGATCTTGATCTTCGTGTAACACCAGATGACAAAGGTCGTTTTTTGTTCCACTTTTCTTGTTGTTCATTTTCCTCATCCATTGACTCATCTCCATCATCTTCTGACTCGCTACGGACATCTTTTTTGAGCTGAAAATTGAAGAACTAAATTGTATAAAAAGAATTAACCTATGAGTAACAAACATCAGTTTCACCATTTTATATAAGGCCAAAATTTGAAGCCCTTCACCGGAATTTGGTGACGTCTCCATATGAGTGAAATATTCTTGAGTGGGACGTTAAACAACAATAAACAAACAAACAAACAAACCATTTTATAAAATAATATGAAATAATCCGATTAGATCAGATTTGAACATTTCCATAAAGGTTTTGTGACTTACAATGTTCTCTGAGCATTTCTTGTCATCCTTTTGTAAATTATGCAATAAAGTTTCTTCACATTATTTCTTTTTCTAGAGTTATTTGAATAACCTGTTTTACAGTGAGAATTAATTTACTTCCACATCATAAACATGTAGAAAAAGAACAAAATAGACAATGGCAATGATTTTTCTGTCTATAAGAAGTTAATACAGCACTGAAATGTGACATTATATAAATATTACATTCACCGAGGTCAACAATGCTTCATTGGGGTGAAAATATGCAATATCACCCTCTCATGAATGTAATATTTATTTTACTATACCGAGTGTCATATTTGTTGCTTTAACATATTACCATAGATACTTTACATCTCAACTATTAACCAGCAAACTAAAAAATACAAAACAAATAGCCTACAAATGTTTTGGCTACAACAAAAAGCTCTCACTGGGACGAACCATACGCGCATAACGTTATGCGACTTATTTTGGAATGTCACCCTGGCTTCTTTATCTTTCTTAAATAGGTAAGCGGGTGACATTGAAAATTCAACCAATCAGATTACAAAATTTTAACAGAAGGTATAATAAACAGCAATATTAAGCTACTATTCATATGATTTAGTTTTTAGCCTGAAGAGTAAATCAGAAAACTGATAAATTTAAAGTTTATGTATGTTGGTTTGGTATTTTTTTATGTTGACAGTTCTTTTATACGGTCTTAAATTTCAGACTTGGTCCCAGGAACACACTTGTAAGACTTGCAACCATTTTACAAAGAATTAGGACTTGTGACTTATAACCAAATCTTGTCCTGTCCTTATGACTACCAAAAGGCTGTGAATCGATTTAAGATTTTGTTGTATATGTAATCTCTGTAACTGTAGCAGGTAAAAGTATGAACTATCAAGATCTAATAGGCTAATATGCCTTAAAACTTGAGTAAGGGTAGCGAAACTTACAACCTGTTGATAAAACATGCCCAAGGACTGTCACATAAAGTCTCGGCTGACAGACATATCACCAGGGGGACATCATATTAATTGCTCAGTGCAATAAATTAGTTGGAGGGGGGAGCATCATACAAATGTTGTTTTCTTAGGAAGAACAGTCCAGATGCCATCAGTGACATGTGCACGCCAAGACAATTAGCTGGTCTTTACTGATTTAACAATTAACATGTTATCTAACATCTGTGTAATTCTTGGGGGAAATAAAACAAAATAAAGTGTATAGTCATAGTATGGTATCAGTGACAAAAATAATTAAAAATATAGGTTATTATATTTCCAAGTGTGGTAGGCATCTTAGAACCCGCTTCATAAGCTGAACACTTGACAGAGAATCCGTCAAGAGTTCTAACTCATTTACCCCTAAAGACACATTTGGATTGGTCTAAGCCATTGATTTATAGAAGAGTCCATTGTTTTTCAGGGGTTGATGAGTCAAGGAAGTATCATGTACCAGTCCGGGATCTGAATGCCGTTTACTTATGAAGCAAACTACATGGCTGGACAGCCACTGCAACTGTCAAATTGTTTCTGTGTTACATAACATTATATGACAGTTCTAGATTCTGTATTTTAGAACAGAACTCGTTACAAGTCATTAAAAGAACAAACTCATTAAAAGAACAAACCTCTCCATATTGAAATTTCTGGATCAGGATTCTAAATATTGAGTATGTCCAAAGTATGTGAAGAACTTGTAGGATTACCAGTAGTATATTAAACAGTATATGGGAGGGGAAAAAGTCCAGCGTTGTATTCGACTCAATTATTGCAGAATACAAAATCCTGAAACAAATAAATATTAAATATGAGTATAAAGATTCAAAAGAGCTTATAATTTTGCTTGCATCACCTTCAAAGAACAAGAAATTGTACAAATGTCAAGCAATAAATACTTAAGATGATTTCTAGAGATGAAAAATGTCAGTTATAGCAATTGTCATTTGACTAAATAAAACAATATATGTTTTATATCATGTCTAACTTTAAAGTACAGTAGGTAGGTTGGGCCTCCATGGTTGAGTGATTAGAACATTTGAACTTTTTCAGTTGCAGGGTTTCAAGGTCTTGGTGATTTTTATTTCTTGCTTTTCAGATGGTCGGTACATTGTAACCAGGTTCTCTCTACCATCATTAAAAACTTGTCACCAACTAATAACTGAAAAATTGTTTAGTGTGGCCTAAAACATTTTTCAAAATAAAAAAAGGTAGCTTAGTAGTGTTTGGTTTTTTAACAGGCTTATCAAAGTACCTGAGCATGTGTGTATGTATGTGTGTATATGTATGTGTGTATAGGGGAAGACAAAAATCTATGTAATTTAAAGTACTGAAGATGAATGTCATCTATATATATATGTCATCTATATTGATAAACAGAGTACATGTAAATATACAAGCAGAAAAAAGAAACTGTGTAGTTTAGTAATTTATAGATTTATATACAAGATATTATGTTGCATTATGTAGGCCTATATCATTATTTAATATAATGCATTGTCTTTTAATTCAAACATCAAATCACGGATTATGTCCATTATGGTTGATAAGAACAGCCGCTGAGAGTAAGGGGGGTGCAAAAAAGTTTCACAAGTTTAATAGCATGTATGACCACCATTTGCAACGATGCATTCTTCACACCTACAATGCATTGAACGAATCAGGTTATACAGAAATGCCTGGGGAATGTTCTGCCAAATGCTCAATGAAGAACGGCGCAAAGCATCCAACGTAGCAGGGGTGTTTGGCTCTTGATGTAGATGTCGTTCCATTTCATCCCAAACATGTTCTATAGGTCATAAATCTGGTGACATCGTAGGCCAGGATAGCACATTCACGTTTTGCTGCTGTAGTCACTAACTACGGGTGTGGTGTGCAGTCGTGTGTTGTCCTGCTGCAGAATGGCATTGCGCTTCTTGTTGTGAATGAATGGAATAACGTGCTGACATACAATCTTGTCACAGTAGCATACGCCGGTTAAATTGCCTTCCACTATCACCAAAGGGGTCCTTCCATGTGTTGTAATTCCACCCCAGACAATAACGCTCCATCTGCCAAATTGGCGGTGCTGAATAACGCAGGTGTCAATGTAACGTTCTCTCGACTCATCTGTAAACAGAACTTCAGCCTGTGACCCCAGAGCAGAACAGGACGTATAGCAGGACGTCGAGGATGGATGTTGGCTTCTCCCAATCTGTTCCTTACAGTACGAGGACTTATCTGTTGATGCCCAGGGATGCTTCTAGCGGTCAAAGAAGCCAATTGGAGTCAATTCACAAATGTGACGTCCCTATATACGTATCTTGCCAACGTGAAGTAACATGCGGGCGTCCTGATCGTGGGCGGTCCCGAACGGTGCCAGTTTGCTGATATCATCTACATAAAGCATTAAAGTGTTAATATGATCTCCAAATTGCCTTGCCATATTGCTTTGAGACATCACAGCTTCCAGCATCCCAATAGCACGCAAACGATCATTTTCAATCATGCGAGGCATCTCTCAACCAAAAGTTTATTCCAAAAACCAATGTTTTTCTGTTTCAATACATTGAATACTGTCAATTAATGCAAGAAATTCTAATCGATTACTAACCTTGCTTAGGCTCGAAACTCAAGAAAAGCGTGCTGTGGCTATCAAGGCCAATCGAACATGATATTTAACAAATTGAGTACTTAAACACGCGTTTAGTATTTTAAACTATGCCTTTAAGAATAAAGAGTGATCAAAGAATACTTTTTATGTTTTTATTTAAATTTTAAGTATACACAGTTTCTTTTTTCTGCTAGTATATGTATATTCAAATACATTTCTAATGTTTGTTATGTCACGCTATCATCATAGCAATTTGACAAGTTATCATCAAAGTTTACCTGCAAGGAAAAATGATCAATCTGGTTAGAATCCAGACAACAACAAAGATTCCAAATAAAGCCTCGCATAACTTCTCATATTTAATGTACTTGGCCATTTTGGCTGCCTGTAAAATACAAGACGGTACATTGTATGTTATACATTTTGTTAATACAGTGAAAGCTAGTGGATTTTTCTTGTGTATATTATTGTTTTACTTATATGTAGCGATAGGCGAAGTAACAGAGAAATCATCTTCTGACAAATTTCACTGAGTAAGTGGTTTTTAACCCATTTATCACTAGAGATATATTTGGACTGGTTTAAGTCATTGTTTTTTGGAAGGGTCCATTATTTTTCAAGGGTTGGCGAGTTAAGTGTGGTCTCAAAAGATAGATGAATTATAATGACACTAGTAGCTCAGGACAGGTTTTGTTGTATTAACGAGTATGTCTAAAAGTGGTCATGTGAAATTTACAACAAGAGACTTTTTGCTGAGTACTGTCATGCTCTTTTGTGTTGTATGAAAATTAACAAATTAAGTGCCCTTTTGCCACAATACCAGTCCTACTTGTCAGGGATTAAAAGTTATTTTTTAGTTTACATACTCTGAAAAACAGACATCAATTTATACCAACTAGCCAAAAAGAACCTTTTACCTGGGAAAAGGAACCTTTAACCAACCCAAAAAGAAACTTTAGCCAGTCATAAGGACCATTTAACCTGTCCAAAGGAACCTTAAACTTGCAACATTTTAAAATCTGTCCAAAGGAACCTTAAACCTGCCCACAAAAAAAAACCAACTTTATAACCTGCCAAAGGAACCCTTTAAACCAACCAAAAAGACCTTTTGAACCCTGACCAATCAAAAAGGTAACCTTTAAGCCCTTGACCCAAAACTGCCAAAAAGGAACCTTTAAACTGCCCAAAGGAATCTTTAAACTAGCCAAAGGAACCTTTTACCTGCCCAAAAGACCCTTTAACCTGCCGAAAGGAATCTTTAACCTTTAAGCAGCCAAAGGAAAAAGAACCTTTAACTTTAACAAGAAGGAGAAAAAAAAAACTCAAAAAAGGGGGGAACCTTTAACCTGCCCAAAGGAATCTTTAAACTAGCCAAAGGAATCTTTAAACTGCCCTGAAGGAACCAAAAGACCCATTAACCTGCCAACCTTAAAGCCAAAAAGAACCTTTAACCTGCCAAAATGGAATCTAAATGAACCTTTAACCTGCCAAAAAGAATATTTAACATTCCCAAAGGAACCTTTAACCTGTCCAAAAGGACCCTTAACCTTAACCTTTAACCTGCCCAAAGGAATCTTTAACCTGCCCAAAAGAATCTTAAACCTACCCAAAAGAACCTTTAACCTGCCCAAAGGAACCTTTAACCTGCCCAAAGGAATCTTTAATCCAAAAAGAATATTTAAACCTGAATTTTTAAAACCCCAAAAAGAAAACCTGCCCCAAAAGAATCTTTAATCTGCCCAAATGGAACCTTTAACCTGCCCAAAGGAATCTTTAAACTACCCAAAGGAACCTTTTACCTGCCCAAAAGACCCTTTAACCTGCCGAAAGGAATCTTTAACCTGCCCAAAAGAATCTTAAACTGAACCTTTAACCTGCCCAAAGGAACCTTTAACCTGCCCAATGGGGATCAACCTGCCCAAAAGACCTTGCCCAACAAGGAAACCTGCCCAAAGGAACCTTTAACCTGCCCAAAGGAACCTTTATCCAGCCAAAAAGAACCTTTATCCAGCCAAAAAGAACCTATAATGAGCCAAAATGAACCTTTAACCTGCCAAAAAGAATATTTAACATTCCCAAAAGGAATTTTTAACCAGCCAAAAAGAACCCTTAACCTGCCAAAAGAACCTTTTACCTGCCCAAAGGAACCTGCCCAAAGGAAATCCACCTGTCCAAAAGGAAACTTTAATCTGCCAAAAAGAATATTTAAAAAGAACCTTTAACCTTCCAAAAAAATAATCTGGAAACTTTTAATTTAACTAACCTGCCCAAAGGAACCTTTCACCTGGCCAAAGGAATCTTTAACCTGCCAAAAAGAATATTTAACATTCCCAAAAGGAATTTTTAACCAGCCAAAAAGAACCTTTAACCTGCCCAAAAGAATCTTTAATCTGCCCAAATGGAAATTTTAACCTGCCCAAAGGAACCTTTAACCTGTCCAAAAGGAATCTTTAACTAGCCAAAAAGAACCTTTAACCAGCCTAAATGAACCTTTTACCTGCCAAAAGGACCCTTTAACCTCCCAAAAAGGAACCTTTAATCTGCCAAAAAGAACCTTTAACCTTCCAAAAAAAGGAACCTTTAACCTGCCCAAAGGAACCTTTCACCTGGCCAAAGGAATCTTTAACCTGCCAAAAAGAATATTTAACATTCCCAAAAGGAATTTTTAACCAGCCAAAAAGAACCTTTAACCTGCCAAAAGAACCTTTTACCTGCCCAAAGGAACCTTTAACCTGTCCAAAAGGAACCTTTAACCTGCCAAAAAGAACTTTTAACCAACCGAAAGGAACCTTTAACCTGCCCAAAGGTGGGTCCACTTCAAAGTATATCAGCCTTAGAAACCAACCTGTAAGTCTACTTCACTGTATGTTCATCACTAAAGTACAACCAATATTGTATACTAAATATAGCCATTAAAAACATGGCAGCTAAAATTTCTGTGGACCATAGCATGCACTGTACTGTGACCTAAGTACAATTTGACTTCAAACCCTAATAATTTCACATTCATAGATACACTGCATAATATACAGACTATGGGTCTTTAAGATGACATATGTCAATTGATACTAATGATATAAATGGATTAATTTTAGCTTACAAATGCAAAAATATACAAAACTAAACTTCCAACAATAAATTGACAAGAGACTAGTCAAATGTATTAAATACAGCTACTACAAAACTGAACAATTAATCAAATACGAAGTGTATTTACATTATAAACCTACTGTATAAATGATACAAAAATTTCTCTTACCACAGCCTGAAAAAATGCTTAAAAAATAACTTTACAATTCAACTGCACAATGAGTTCTGCCACACTAGCTAGAATCATACAGAGTACATGCAGGAAGTACTAACTTTATAGATGACTGAGCTGTGTTTTAGACTAAATTACTTATTGCAACTAAAAGTATCTACTTTAAAGTGATTATACCAAAGTAAATAGATATGCAAAAAAATTTGTTTGTGACATCAGTGTTATGGTGGAATGTCAAAGATGGTAAAATTGAAGGACAAACACTAGGTCAACATGCATTTGTATGGTTTGTTACTGACCCTCTGACCCTATACATTAAACTTTTGGACAAATATATATACACTTGCAAATATTTTTATAAATTACATATCATTTTATTCTTTGTAATTCTGCCCAATATAAAACCTACATCTTGTTCAGTTTTAAAGATTACAAGAAAGGTGGACAGACAGATCAAAATACCCCCCCCCCCCTTCAATTCCTGGTCCTATAAGGATCATACAACCTTTTTATGTTAATCTATTAGCTGAAACAAACACCAAAAAATCATCATTTGAATATTCCTGACTACTAATGGATTTGTTCCAAACATTTGCCTTTCAAAACATGTATATTTTTCATTATATTCAGGTAGTAGACATGAAACCAAATATTCTGATTGCAATTCTATATAAGAATACTGGCCTTTAACTATTCATTCGGGAATATTCCAACATCTGTTAAAGCTCTAAAAGTTATCTACTTACCGCCATCCAATAATCGACAGCATCGTGCACGAATAAGACTAGTGCACCTATTCGAACAAAATTATTTGTCCAGGAAAAGTACATCAAGCCCATCGTTACTATGTGGTGAACAATCATCTCAATGAAATCCTAAATGAAACAAACAAACATTTCATAGAATCAGATGGGAATAACATCCTTGAAATAATAATAACAGGGAAAACTTAGACCTGGTTATGATGGTATTTGACATACAAATAACATAAATCACATTAACCCTTTCATCCCTAAAGATGACAATAGACTGTCCTGAAACAATAGAAAAGAATATACCACTCAGAAACTCAGGGGTGAAAGGGTTAAAGCTTTGATATTTGGAATAAAAAGCATCTTTTCAGATCATGGATAATAAGATAATAGGAAATTCAAATTGACATTTCCACACACCTTTGGGAATGGGACCTGAGGCTTATGAATTGGGAATTTTAGCAACATTTTTTGTTGAAATTGGAAAATTTATAAATACAAAAATCTGTTTTAAAATACAAGAATCTCTTAAAATATATTGAAATTTGACTTCAATTGGGAAATTTAGACTGTAAATTGGGGAAAATGCATTGATTTTGCATCAGGAATGGGCCCTTATTTCAGGGTGGAGAATCCCAGGGAAGTATGCGAGATGGTATAGCGGTAGCTAACTCGGACACGTGGGTTTTCTCCGGGCAGGCCAGTTTCCTACTACAGCAAATCAACGCTGCACTACAACAATGGAGCCAATGAGAGATATTTATATAAGTTGCTTTAATTTGTTTGTCAATCGTTGGAAAGTTTTTTTTTAATATTAAAATTTTTTTAGGTGGAAAATCCCTGCAGGTATTATCCATTCAAATTCTAATACTAATTGCCAAAATAAGTTACAAAAGATTCAATGGAATTTCTTTTTTTATCTTTATAACATTTCAGTTATTATAATCCTAGGGCCAGTGATTTTCCGTTTCAAATTCTGTTTTCAGTTTTGATGAATTTTGTGTTTTTCTGTTTTCATAAGATACACACTCTAGATGAAGAATATCCAATAATACAGATTCATAATCATACTTTCAACAGTCTGCCACACAAATTTAATGAATGATTTGAATACGGAAGAGAATAAAACATAAATGCAATGATGTATGGCTTTTATGATAAAATATTTGATAAATAATTTGTAGGTAGCCTACTCTAGATCTAGGCCTACGTGACTTTCAAAAATGGATGCAAAATTAGGTGATGAAATACTGTAAATAAACAAGGAAACGAAGTTTATAACAGTAACAGCATAAGAGTTCACAATTTAATACCTTGTGTTGGAATTTTTACAGATTTTTCAAAAATGCAAATTCTGTTTCAGATTGCTAATTCTGTGATTCTGTCTGCGATTCTGTGATAACGGAAAATCACTGGTCCTATAATCCTGTTCATATTCAAAGTGACACAGAAATCCTAAGTGATCATAATTAGGTCATTTGTGCATTGCATTTGTTACCAGGTCATTACATGCATTGTCTACGATGATATACGACCCAAACTCCAATAGAAACCAAACTCTCTCTATCTCTCTTACTCTTTTCTTTAACAGTGAGGTGTGAGAAACAGTCTAAGTTTGGTTACTGTATCACAATCAAAACTTGAAATATTGCACTTTATATGTAAGGGGGACAGAATTAGGGACAGACAGACAAACAGATGGATGATTCAAACACTAGATGCGCCTGGGCTGACCTTTCAGGCTGGGGGCATAAAAATAAAACTTATAATACTAACCTTCCTCTTGTGGTCTGTCATCAATGTAAAAGTTAAACTCCAGTAGAAACCCAGCTCTACTAGGTAGTAATAGTAAATGTCATCCCCCACTGGCTGCAAAATAAATAATTCTCAAATTAATATCATATACCATACTATGTGTTTGACTGTGCTTGCTTTATTGGTGTTTAAGACTCATCAATATTCCAGTTATTACATGAAGACTATTTTTTTCATGGTGGAGGAGAAATGCAGATACAATTTGCCTTGATACAGAACACCAATCCTCTTTAAATTCCTATATTGTCTTGATCATGGAGTTCCCAATTCAGGGCTTTTCACTCAGGAAAAGATCACTAGACTCTCTTATGTATGGTGACAAGTAGGAACGATTACTCTTGCCTGTCTGATTTTAACGTTGTTATGCTTTATTATCTAAAATTTAAACTTGTCCAGGTAAAAAAAATGGTTCACAAGACTCCACCTCGTCAGGTTATATGGATTTTACCTAATTTACATATCAACTTACCCAGCGTTCTCATTAATCAAGAATCATCAGAAATAAAAGGAAGTTTACACAATTACTATCCCATATGTAATGTTAACACTTCTGAATTAACATTACTGCTACATACATGTGCTGTGGTAAGAATCATATCTATGATGATCACAAAGGATACTTAAGATGTAGTTATTTACAAGAATTTGGTTGACCAAAATATATTTTCTAAGATAAAATGGAATATTACATAATGCTATTATTGGTCTAAGAATTGCAAATATAAAGACATGAATGATAGCAAGTCTACTTAATCATTGAATGTTAAAATGATATAGTGTACAATATATATGTAGATCTCAAAAGTATACTGGTGCATCACATGATAAATCATAGGAATTTCATTGGATAATGTTATCTACACTATAAGTCATAGAACTCAGTCACTATAATGCCGATATTATAAAATTTTGCATCTCTTTCATTAAAAAACTCCTCATATCATTCAGTGTGATGTTACTGATACCGAGATAGGAACCTGTCTGGTTTTGTATTTACTGTATAACATGGCTGTTATTTATTTAATTTAGCACATAAATTTAAAATTCATCATAATTACTCTTTTAGCATTAATACAACAGGGTAATATGCATTTATATATATATATATATATATATATATATATATATATATATATATATATATATATATATATATATATATATATATATATATACTCATGCCAAAACACTTCATCGTGAACAAGATGCGTTGATGAAATAAAATATTTTTGATGAACAAAATTCCATTTAGAAAATAAATTCCAGTGGAATTTCTGTATCCAGCTTTCTGTGTCATGCAATACAGTGCAATGTAATGCATGGGCATCAGGTGATGCACTAAACCCTTTCATGACTGTTTAGATGAAACTATGCTCTCATAGATCATATCAGATACATGTGCTAAAATTAAATGCAAATCATATTAACTGTAATTATGAAAATTGAATGAAATACCATACTGCATTTAATACCTATATGTAAAAATGAAAAAAAAGTGAAATATACAAGAATGAGAAATGTCCCCAATAAAGACTACTCTATATCTACCATTTAGAGCAAATTGTGGTATTACTGATTGCTTACCATTACCGGTAAGTAAAATTGTATCACTTCATATAGAAGATAAAAGTTACAGATACTGACATAGATACACTTGTTATCTTTTCTGTTTTCTATATTTTACTTAAAATAAGTACTTCTAAAATAAGCAAGTAATGCAAGAGTTGCTTACCTTTCTGGGGTAATGTTTTATCTTTTGTATTTAGTATGTTTTATCATTGTTTTATTGATACCATTTAAGTCATCTTTTGTATTTAGTTTGTTTTATCATTATTTTATTGATACTATTTAAGTCAGTACTCATAACCCGAGCTATCAACTAGAAAATAGAAGCACAGTTATAATTTACATATAAAGTGACTTTTTTATCTTTGATAAGAGCTAATTTTATAGTTTTCACTTGGAATTAATCAACCACTATTCAAGAGCAAAAACCGTAGCTCAGTTGCTAGAGCGCCAAATCTTCAACATGAAGGTCCCTGGTTTAATCCCCAGTTGTGCCAGATTTTCAGAGGTGAGATTTCAGCTCCTGTCCGCACAGCTCTGACTAGATAGAGGGTAAATGGTCTAGTCTGTACAGTTTAATACCTTCGTCAGATTAGACAAGTGTAATGGCACTTAAAAAGCTATTGTAAATAAAGGCCACTCAAGAAGTACACAAACACTCGCATTAGAGATGTCCTTCCCTACCTCACAGGGACCAGTGGCAAGGGATTTTTAATCAAACCAAAGCAACCACTGTTAATATTCCAAGATCGGTTTTGAATTTCACATAAAAAAGTTTGAAAAGATAAAGAAATTCCTATCTAACCAGTATTAGCATCAAATCAAGAAGCAATGATAATGAATCATTTTTAAATTTTATAAACATTTTTTTTTTCAAGGAAAATATTTTCATAACATGCAATATTGATGAAAATAAATTCTGAAATGCAAAGTTCAATCATTGAAGGCGATTCTTAGCCTAAATATGAACAATGACATACAGTGAAACTTATATATAACGACCTCCTTAGGGACACAAGAAAACAAGTCTTTATAGGAAAGTGGTCTTTCTATAGAGGTTGATTTATACAAAAATAGTACTATTGGGGACAGCAAAAAACAAACAGTCTTTGTGACCAGGTTGTCTTTATAAACAGGTGGTTGTTAAATCAGGTTTTACTGTATCACTCTAAACATTTTTATACTGTAGTTGATAACAGACACTACTCAGTAATACCCGGTATTGCTCTACATGTATTACCAAGTATTCTAAAGTAATGTCCTCATAGATTACTTGGCAATAGTATTTATACTAAATGTCTTTCTGTGTTAGTAACTATTTCTGTTAGGCAAATGCAGGGTCTACTGGTCAAGCAGATATTTCCAAACGTAAGATAAATCCGAATTATTTTCTATTTAGCCATTTGAGGGCATTTAGAATGCATATCTACAGAAACTTATGTATTCTGATAACTAATCAGCATAAAATACACAAGCCTACAAAAAATTAGAGAAATAACCATCTTAAGTTCAAAATATTTGTAATTTCCTACCCCTCTGATCTATTATTTCCTTTCTCCTTGCAGAGAAGTGACTGGCTCAGTAGATGAGATAAGCTTGCTGGAATAAAATCTGTTTCATCTTTTTACAACATTTTGGTTAAATGGCAATCTAGTTAAAGTTTTGAAAACAGTTTTTAACAATTTTGATTAAACTTCATTCATTAATTCAATACTCCTCAATGTTTGAATCTTCCAGATTTATCTTTCCTACACTGTAAAATCAATGCTAGATGAAGGGAGTATTCAACTCTATTAAAATAGCATTTATGAATAGAATTTATTCAATTTTTTGTCCATCTACAGTTGAATAGAGTGTGAAGCTATTTAACTATCAAAATTCATTTAATTTTGTTGCATACTTAGAAAACTACTACCTAAAAACCTCGGAAATCGTTTGGAAATAACTTCCCAACCAGTCGCAATGGTTCCCCATATGAGTAGAAGAATAAGTTCTAACAGAGCATAATTCTTAACAAACGTTATATCATAATCAATCCAGTTTTGAGTTCAGTATAAACTCATCATCCTTTTACACATTCTCAAAAGTATGACTTTGTCAAAAATAACTCCCAATACCATTCCAAAAACTAAATTATTGATGACAACCAGTTAGAAAGTTTAACCATACACTCTGTTATCCCTTATTCACTACTTTAATCATACAATATAGATTAATAAAGTTCTTCAGTACACATGTACCTATAGTGTAGTCTATCTGATAAAAAAAAATAAAGAACTATCAAATTTAGTTTTCGTATTACCATTGTTAAATGTTCTACTGGGTACATACAATGTTAATGTCTTGGTAGTAGATACATCACATTTACATGTATATATACTACTGCTACATGCCAAGAGCAGATAAAATATAATATAAAAAACATGCAGTAATACTAGGTACATCCAGACCCTGGAACCCTAATGAAACAATTTGTAATACTGTTAAAATATGTGACATTCTCTTTAGTATAAAACTTTGGTTTTCCCTAGAGTTTTTTTTAATTTGATTTTGAAGTGTTTAATGCCACACTCAACAATGTTTCAGTTACATATATGTGGTGGCAGCCAGTTTTTAAATGGTGGAGGTGAGAACCTAGTAACAATGTATCCGAGATGAGACATCTGGCCTTCCGCAAGTAAACTGGCAAACTTTCTCCCAAAAATTAGCTTAGGTTCCAATTTAAAAGATTTAAGTTATTTAAACTGTTCAAAAGATTAAAGTATTTATATCATTCAAAAGATTTCAGTTATATTTTTCAAAAGATTTCAGTTATTTATGTTGTTCAAAAGATTTAAGTTATCCATATTGTTCAAAAGATTTAAGTCATCTACACTGTTCAAAAGATTTTAAGTTATTTATATAGTTCAAAAGATTTATTAAGTTAATTATAATGTTGAAAATACTTAAGTTATTTATTTATACAGTCAAAAAGTTGTTTTTTTTTAGATTTCTTTATCATTCACAAAAGAATTAAGTTAATCATATTGTTCAAAAGATTCAAGTCATTTCTATTGTCCAAATGTTTTAGGTTATTTAAATCATTCAAAAGTATGAAGTTATTGTTCAAAACTTGATGTTGTTATGTTCAACCCATCAAGTAATAAATATTTAATATTGACACAAAGATCACATATTTTCAAACATGCATGTAGATGTAGGCACATACACATTACAGTGGTAAATATAAGGAGCTGTATTCATTCATTACAAATGAACTATTATTTGTGCATTATACACTACCGGTAATATCTGTAAAATCTCTTTTGTGAAGTAGAAGCCAAATGTTTAGAAGCAGTATCATGTAGAAAGTAATCCTCAAAAAATTACTTGACCCCAGAATGTATCTCCTGGGGTAATTACTGACCCTTAAAACTAAAAAAAAAAGTAAACAATAAGCAAAGGATTCATTAAATTATATTCACACATATAGCTCTAGTAAATTACGTTCACTGGTAAAGAAATATTTAATAATAGTCACTGGTAAAGCTCTACTAAATCGCATTCACAAATGAACCAATATCAAATTTCAGTCACTGGTAAAGCTCTATTTTAAAATCACTTTCATAAGTGAACCAATACTGAATTACATTAATTGGTAAATTCATTCAATAAATCACATTCACTCGTAAACGAAAATTAAATTTCAATCACTGGTAAAGCTATTTTAAAAAAGGCAAAAGGATTATACTCATGTTAATTTTGTGTGTGTACCTCATAAATGTTTAGCCTAAGGCTTTGACAGAGAAAATGTGATGGCAATAGATAGCAAACCCAAGGGTGTGAAGCATATGTCATAAAAACATTATAATTGTTCTAAGCTAAAATAGTATTTAACATGGGCAATATTGTGTAAGTCTGTAATTTTGAAAAAAAAAAATATGTATACTGTTAACCTGGACATTTTCCGATCTGCAGTTATTTTTTACACTTATACAACGGAAAGGATATTCACCCCATCTTAGATTTAGCCTAATTTACCATTGTTTCACAAATGGCATGTAGGCCTATATCTGTTCTTCAATTATTTAGCTTGAGATTTCGTTTCAACTTCCCCCTCTCATCTAAAGACGAAAATGGCTAAAATTAAATGGAAGCAAAAATTTCCATGTAAACAGAATATGGTAACAGAACAGAACAATATTTTGGAGAGGCCATGCTTTAGTGTAAAACATCTTAGAATTATAACAGATATTTTAGAAAAGACAAATGTGCTAAAATACCTCTTTGTCACATTAAAATTCATCGTCATGTTTATTTATCATTGGTACAATTGAAATTCTATCTGTAATACTAATTGAATACACTTGTACCCAGTAAGGAGCCCCTGCTTCTTTCCTGTATATCAGAGCTGTTGAAAACTTCAAAATCTCGTCAGACATTCGGACTGACAAACTTATACAATCCGTCAGTCCGAATGAAAATCTGTCAGTCCGAAAAAGCAAGTCCATAAATTTTGTTTGAAACTGAGATAAAGACTAATAATATAGATCCAACTGTTTTACGTTTCATTTTTTCATATTTCTATAGACTCCATTTCAAACAAAATCTCACTCATCACTCTCTCATTGTCACTCTCATCTTGCTCACACTTTTGTACCAAACTGTCTATGTATCAAAACGTCTGTACCCAAAACTATATCTGCATCTTAAAAAACACTTTGATGATTACATTTAGATACTCGCCTGGGATTAACACACAGGTGATCAGACGCAATTATAGTTTATGCTTAGACACTCAGCGGGGGTCTAAAACTGTTAGTAACATTAAAACACAAATGACATTGATTGGACGCATTTTTAAGGTTCCCTTTCATTACTGCAACATACATTGTACTATCAGCAATATATAAATCAACAGTTACACTTTATATATCGCTGTTTTTTAGAAACTTTATTTATAGTGCAATGGATGTATATGAAGACAAAGAAATAATCAACAGTTGACATTTTATTTTAACTGGTTTTGAAGAAAAAAACTGATACATGTAGATCTATCAATTGGAATTGGAAACAAAATTTCGGATCTACTGTTTTATTTACTGTTTTTATTCTATATATTTTCCACATTTCATCTTATGTAACTGACATCCTTTCATGATCATTTTTATTGCATATTTTCATATCACTTGTTGCATAATCATTTGTAAATTTGACGATATGGTCCCATTAATTCTCAGTCATGAAACTCTGAATCAATAGGCTACTGTTCAAACGTGGCGGAATAATCTGCCTTGCTTAGCCGAAATATTTGTGAAAAACCAAGTTTTGTATCAGATTAATTCACGACCTGGGATCACAAAATTAAAACAAAATCTGCAAGACTTAGCCTACTTCAATACTTCATCACTATCATTTGGTAAATAGTGAAACACTGATCATGCTGATCAACATCAAGTTTTAAGTCATTTTCTGCATTCATATCTACATAAAAATTCCCCTGTAATACTCTTAAGTAATCTTCCATTATGGCAAAGTGTCATTGAGTGAGACGATCAAATCACTTCATTTCAGTGCATATTTTCCCTCTTAACTAACACATATTTTCATTGTAATCAGCCATGTTTTTCATAACAGGATATCACGTTGTAGTCTCGTATACTGCAAGACTTTCGTTCTCAGAAAATGAAAGTACAATCGGGCAGTTTTGGATGCCACAGTAATACAGCATCGGAATATTAGCAGGCGATTTGGGCACTACAATAATGAGAGGTTTTTAGCAAGCGGTTTTGGGTGTTTCAAAAGTGAAAGGGTTAAAAAAAAACACAATTTGTCAACTTTGCGTTGCTGTCAGACATTTTGTCTGACACAAGCAGCTCTTTCGTCGGACATAGACAATTTTCGTCGGCTTGCCGGGAAGACCAACGGATTTCAACAGCTCTGTATATATCTGTAACTGTATCTCCACTTCATTGGACAGTGGGTTTACCTAGTCCGTGCTTTTTAGTTTGGACATGGCATTTCAAAGAGTAGGACATTTTCGTGTATTATTGTATGTGCATTATATATGTCCAGTAAATTCAAATACGTGTATATTCCTAGAATTTAAATTTTTTTGCCAAAAATATATATAAAATGTTCCAGCTTCTCTGAGGTAAGCACATTTTTATTGTTCTATTTATAGAATGTGATATTATCTAATATTCAGGTCCTAAATCTTCCAATTACTGACATTTTGAAGTATGAAATTATATATTTAACTTTTACGTGTTAAATCATTTGTATATTGTAAATTTCTATATGTGCTGGTAATTAACAGTGGGCAGTCTTAGATAGGAAAAATATATTACCAGATCACTCAAATAGGAAAAATATATTACCAGATATCTTAGATAGGAAAAATATATTACCAGATAACTCAAATAGAAAACTATATTACCAGATAACTCAAATAGGAAAAATATATGACCAGATAACTCGGGTAGGAAAAATACATTACCAGATAAATCAGATAGGAAAAATATACTACATGTACTAGATACATATTTAGATATCTTTAGGAAAAATATACCAAATATCTTAGATTAGATATACCTATTAGATAGGATAAAAAACATATTACCAGATATCTTAGATAGTTTAAAAATATACTATTAGATATCTATGATAGGAAAAACATATTACCATCTCAGGAAAAATATCTAGATAAGATAGGAAAATATACATCCAGATACTACCAAATATTACCAAATATCTTATATAGGAAAAACATATTACCAGACATCTTGGATAAGAAAAACATATTACCAGATGTCTTAGATAGGAAAAATATACTACCAGATATCTTAGATAGGAAAAACATATTACCAGACATCTTGGATAATAAAAACATATTACCAGATGTCTTAGATAGGAAACATATACTACCAAATATCTTAGATAGGAAAAATATACATCCAGATATCTTAGATAAGAAAAATATATTACCAAATATCTTATATAGGAAAAACATATTACCAGACATCTTGGATAAGAAAAACATATTACCAGATGTCTTAGATAGGAAAAATACACTACAAGATATCTTAAACAGGAAAAATATACTACCAGATATCTAAGACAAGAAAGATATACTGACAGATATCTTAGATAGGAAAAATATATTACCAAATATCTTATATAGGAAAAACATATTAGCAGATATCTCAGATAGGAAAAACATATAGGCAGATATCTTAGATAGGAAAAATATACTACCAGATATATTAGATAGTCAAACATATTACCAGATATCTTTGATAGGAAAAACATACTACCAGATATCTTAGATAGGAAAAATATACTATCAGATATCTTAGATAGGAAAAATATATTACCAGATATCTCAGATAGAAAAAATATATTATTAGATTTCTTAGATAAGAAAAATATACAACCAGATATCTAAGACAGGAAAAATATATTATCAGATATCTTAGAGAAGAAAGATGTACTGTGAAGACAACTGTATGATATTAAAAAATTGTTAATGTTTATGAAGAAATGATATATCTTTCCCAAAACAATTATGGTAAAATATGTAAACAAATCTTACCTGTTTGGGGTATCCTATCCAGCAATATTTGGTTTCCCAAAACCATGTTTTCTGTAATCATATGTTTAAGTTAAAAATTTTGATGGATGATACCTTGGGTGATGTATTACATGTCAATCAAGGTACATTTATTTCCTGCATATACAGTATATCTCAATAACGCAATCTTCCAGCATAAAGTGTAAAGTCAAGGTGAGCTTATTAATATTCCTAATAAATATTCATTCTAATCTGAGATATGTCAATTAGCAACAAGTCAATTAACAACAAGTGACAATTAGCAACAAGTCAATTAACAACAAGTCAATTAACTACAAGTCAATTAACAACAAGTCAGTTAACAACAAGTCAATTAACAACAAGTCAGTTAACAACAAGTGTCAATTAGCAACAAGTCAATTAACAACAAGTCAATTAACAACAAGTGTCAATTAGCAACAAGTCAATTAACAACAAGTCAATTAACAACATGTCAATTAACAACAAGTCAATTAACAACAAGTCAGTTAACAACAAGTCAATTAGCAAACAAGTCAATTTACAACAAAGTCAATATGGAATAAGTCAATTAGCATCATGTCAATTAACAACAAGTCAATTAGCAACATGTTAATTAGTGTGTACACTATTTAGTTCATTACACATGGGCAAAAATCATAACACAGGACCAATGAATATGAATTGATAATTACATAAAGAAATCATTTTATTATCACTTGAGAAGCATGTCATGAAAACAATAAATAATAAAATGTCAAAAAATAAAAAAACAACTTACATCCCATAACATGAAACATCCGTATATGAAGGCAGCTGTATAAAATATGAAGTGCCAACTGAAAAATATTAAAAACAACTTTAAGGTATACTATGTATTTATAACTTTCTGATACTTCATCACATATTTGCTGTTGATGATGCAGATATATATGTCTTCAGCCCTGTAGTTTGTTTGTTTGTTTATTGTTGTTTAACGTCCCACTCGAGAATATTTCACTCATATGGAGACGTCACCAAATGCCGGTGAAGGGCTTCAAATTTTGGCCTTTCAGCCCTGTAGCATAACATCGGCATTTGGCATTGCCGATGCAAAAGCCAAAGCAATTTTTATTTACGTCAGCAAAAAAATGCTGACACAAATTTCATAGTTAGGCCTAGGCCTCGTTGAATGTCAAACATTCTATTATAGGCCTAACTCGTGATTTCCTCAGCTAAAAATAACCAGCACAAATGTGTATAATTTTACCTCCAAATTAAAACCTTTAGTGGTTTGCGCATAAATTAATTTTTAAAGGGTCAATATGATGCACTGCCTATTGTAAGTCCACATGCTACCATCACTGGTATCGTATGTTGGGGAAACGTGCGTGTTCTTGTATGGTCATGAAAATCACGGTAATTGGTACTTCATGGAAACTGGTCGTGAACCAGTACTGCATTAAAATTTCTTGTAAAGAAATAACGGACTGGTGTTACGGCCACAAATATTGAGTCAATAAGTAGCCTAAGTATGTTTGTAACTTTGTAATATAAATAACTATAAGGCATTGTGTTGCGCTTTATCGCCTGTTGTAAACCACGTGAGTCTTTCATCCAATGAGATAGCAAATTGTAATGATTATGCGATCTACTTTTTAACCAATCGTAATGCACGTCTATCAAGGTCAAGGTATTTGCTCAAAATAGAAATATACACGGAGTAAATATAAGCGTAAAATGTCAAACAACCCTCTCATCAATGTTTATAAAAGGTTCCGGCGACCATACTGATCATAAGGAAGCAAAGCAAATCGTGCATCTGATAAAAATCAATCAAATGGAAAAATAACAAAAATTTTGTTTAAAAATTCATTGATTTTAGTGATATATATTACCCTTCACTATGTAAGTTAGAAATTTTGCTCACGTACTGTGCCTATTACATCTGTACCATGTGAAAGAGGATTTTCTAGAAAGAACAAAATCACTGGGTCCCTGAGAAATCGTTTGTCTGTGGAAAATGTGGAGAATAAAATGTTTATTTAAACCAGTCACAGATCTAGAAAGAGAGAATCTTTGTGAGAGGGCTAGGATGTCAAACTTTCAGTAGTCTATTGTTTCAATACATGACTACTAGCTAATGACTACATGCATTTAATTAAACAGTATTTAAAACTTGTTGTTAAGTGTTCTTTTAATGTGTTTAGTTTAAGCTTTACAAACTCTGACCCTCAGGAAATATCTTTGAGTTAAAGGGTCAGCTGACTCTCAACTAGAAAAGCCACTGGAAACACTGAGGTATGTAGCCTCGTTGGCACTATTTGGAGTCATTGTTGCACTGTTTCACGTCATGTTTATTTGACAGTTTGTTTTGTTTATTTTTAACGAATGAAGGCTATATATTAGAGCATATTAATTGAGCATAAAGTTAAACTCCTTGTCCCAGAAATTTGTGTAGCCTTTACCCTTCCGAGTGCTGACCTGAAGTATTAATAAACAATTAGAAATTATACCCACAGTACTTGTTATGTTTTACTTTAAGAACACACACATAGACAACATAGTGATCAACTGCATTTTATTCCATACAAAAAACTGTAGAAGTTTGAATTTGCTTAAGCAAATTGCCTAAGCAAACGTATTTACCTCAGCAATTTTTTTGCAGAGGCAAATTTTCTTATTCTACAGGGCTGTGTCTTCACATATTTGCTGTTGATGATGCAGATATATATGTCTTCACATATTTGCTGTTGATGATGCAGATATATATGTCTTCACATATTTGCTGTTGATGATGCAGATATATATGTCTTCACATATTTGCTGTTGATGATGCAGATATATATGTCTTCACATATTTGCTGTTGATGATGTAGATAAATATGTCTTCATGTGTTGATGGTGAGACAAAGGGAAATGTTTCTGTAAAATCTAGGGTTTATGGTTTGGGATAAGATAAGTAGACAAGATGTTGGACACAAAATGGACATAGTAAATCGTACAAACTACAACCCTTAGGTCTAATGACTAATATAACAATATATGAATCACCTGCACTCTGTGAACTTTTGCATAGAACTTGGTCTGTTCTGCTGTAATCTTTTTCTAAACCACACCTGTATTTGTCTCTCTGACAAACTGGTCTTCTCAGAAGCTTTCTGATAATTAAAAAATATGAGATAAATATGATATGCAACAATGTTGGTAAAATATCTTGGCCATGCTTTAACTTTGGCAAATTTGGCTATCCTCTTAACTTGGCAAATTATATATGTCCAGAATATGTACAACTTCAAAGTCCAGAATATGTACAACTTCAAAGTCCAGAAAATGTACAACTTCAAAGTCCAGAAAATATAACTGCGCAAAATATGTACTGTGCAATTTCAAGGGCCAAAAAAAATGTAGATTTGATTCTTTAATCTTAATGTTAACTATCAATACGAGAACCTCAGCCACATCAAATAATTAATATGACACATCAGAGATTTGAGGGTGCACCAAATTTAATCATCACTTTTCTCACATATTGCCAAAATTTAACTGGCCAAAACATAGCAACCAAATTTTGAACTAAGTGCCCAAATTTTAGCCACCACAAAATTTTCCAACTTACAGTATTGATTGATATCATACCACTTACCCTTTAGAAAATCTATTTAAAATTAGAGTGCCACTGACGAAGTCTTATTGACAGAAACAATCATCTTGAGCATTATAACTTTGGTATTATGTTTATAATATTTATAACCACTAGGTCATTGCCACTGCTGGTGAATCATTTGAGTTCCTCAGGGTAAATATAAACCTAATACCTGGTATTTCAGCATATGATTTTATACTAAAGTAATATTTGGCACTGATAATACCAGTTTAAATTCTAAATTATTCATATGGTAATATAGTCACAGGGTTCAACATCAAGGTTTGTCCGGTTGTCCGGGACAAGTCCATTTTGCATTCAGACAAAGTATATCTTACTTCTCATTTGTCCGAAAGGACAAGTAAAATTTTTAAAGACAAAAATTAATTCAACAAAAATTATATTTGTTGAAACAAAATACATGTAATATCTTTAAATGTTACACTTGATTTTTGGACAAGTCATTTTAGCATTCGGACAAGTAGATTTGAATACTACTTGTCCTGCAGGAAAAGTGGAAATTTTCATATTTGTTGGCCCTTGAGTAATTTTTTTACAATGGTTACTCATAGACAGATGTGGCTATGCTATAAATGGTTACTCATAGACAGATTTGGCTATGCTATAAAGATTTATTATTTGGCCTTGTATTATACCACTTTCCCTTTAGAAAATTTATTTAAAATTAGAGCTCAACTGATGAAGTCTAATTGACATAAACAAACGTCTTGAGCATTATAACTTTGGTATTATATTTATAATATCTATAACCATTAGGTCGTTGCCAATGCTGATGAACCATTTCAGTCCCGAGGGTATACATAAACATAATACATGTACACAGTATTTCAGTACCAGCTGATAATCTTATACTAAAGTAATATTTGGCACTGATACCACTTTCTCTTTAGAAAATCTTTTTTTAAATTAGAGTTCAACTGATGAAGTCTACTTGACAGAAATGATCATCTTGAGCATTATAAATTTGGTATTGTGTTTATAATATATATATATATATATATCAAGGTTTGAAAAATTGGTAAAAATGCACTCACCCTTTGGGCGAGTAATTACATAATTTCCACTCGCCCGAACTCATTTTGCACTCGCCAAAGTATGAAACCATAGTATTTCAAAGTAGATGTGTTAAGAGTGTATAAAATATTTTTCAAAGTAAATAGATCTTACATGTATATGACTTAACAGATTAGATACTCTTTATTTGACAAATTGTCATTTTTTCTAATCAAGTACTTATTACAAAGGAAAATATGTGAAAATCTACCACAACTTTTGTTTGCTCTCATTTTAAGTTTTAGAATTCAAATTCTCGACTGAAATTTTGATTGCCCGCAAAGAAAATAATATTTTAGTTAATTTTGTGTTTTTTTTAATTTATTGTTATTCTAATAGATAAAATTTTATAAAATATGTACAATGTATTATCTCTGAATGATGCATTTACATCTAAATTAACTGTAAATGCAGCATTATTACTACTATTATCAATTACTATTATTACTATTTTATGACGTTTCTACTACTAGACATGTCTTTAAATCAATATAAATTACAAAAGTAAGTTTTCACTATTTTTAGATGAAAACAATAGCCATCCATTTCTATGTATTCATTAAAACTTTTATTTAGAGTAACTATTTTACTTTTATCATTCACTTACATTTAATTCAGATTTTACAACTTTTTTAAAACATTGTATAGTGTTATGAATATTTTACGAAATCCTGAAATTCAGGTCCGTTCGGTATTGGATCTTTTATTTACACACATCCAACTTCCACTTCCTCCACAAACTGCAAGTATTACTATTAGCAGTCAATACACAATGTATTCTGTGACATTTTCGGCCATGAGGTAAGGACTTACTTGTTTAATTAACAATAAAATAATTATTCAAGTTTCTAATTGTTTTTGTAATGTATTTTGAACTAAAGAGAGAAGGAAATGATCACTTTCGAAACTTAAAAGGGAATCCGGATTTTGAGTACGGCGTCAGTGCCAGTGGGCCTACTTGGCAAACGGGTGAGTTCATTGTCAAAATTTACTCGCCCGAAACGATTTCTTACTCGCCAATGCTAGAATATTCAAATATTTAGTCTTACAGAAAAAGGTGTTATCAACACAAAAGAAGATACAGGTACCATTAAAATACATGGGGGTGGAAGGGTTAAAAAGTATTTACCTGTATACAATTTAAGGAAAATGTGGAAATCTTGAGTTCAATGACAGTATTTACAACGTATATTTTAAACACGTCAAATGTTCCAAAAAAATTTGCATTACCTTGAGAACTTCATTGGTAATCTTCTTATTGGTCCTGTAAACTTCCTCTAGAGTTGGATTTCTCTCAACCAAAGGTTTTTTGCTCTTCAATCCAAAGTGAAGGCCGATAGGAACAACTATACATCTGAAATGGCAATGACTTACATCAATGTATATATCAAACTACATTTTACTGGGTATCAAAGACTATACTGACAGGGGACCAATTCTTGTCTAGAACATATTCTTGTTGATGCTTTGGTTTGACAATAAAATCTCAATATTATGTTTCTTCAAAATGTTTGAGCAAAGTTTTGGTAGGATACTAGCCAAAAAACCAAATTAATACCAAGTTTCCCCTTTGCACCCCAAGATTTGTAAGGACAAGTTCCATGGGGAATGGTTAGCTATTACATGATCAGCAATTCAATTGACTATTTCAACCATTTATGAGTAGCAAATGTGGATTGCAATTTTAGAAGACATTGTTTGACAATTTTCTTCTCCAAATGTGAACAAAAATAGTTATTACATCAAAGAATCCAGAAATATGACAAAATCCAATGAATCTCGGTGAAGCGAAAAAAAGACCTTTATATGATGTCAGTTGGGGATGGCTAAATGCCAGAATAGTGACTGGTGTATCAAAAATAAAAAAGGGAATATTGTTAACTATCAAAGTTAATTAGAAGGGTTTAAAAAATGAAGAGGTTGGTAGCACAGGAATATACAAATGTTTTTTATAGTTGAAGTATGAATTGTAAATGTAGCATTTAGTGAGTAGTCAATTCTTTTATCAATAAACTTTTGTAAAGAAAAACATGTTGAACTGATATGCAAGAAAATTACTTGCTCCCTCTTTCTGCTTGATACATACATGTACTCTTGAAATCATGTAAGCATAAAACATGTGAATAATTCTGAAAAGTGAACCATTCAATTAAATTTTCATCTTTTAAACACCATTCCCTTTGTAAATGAAGCAAAAAATCAAATTTGTTTTAATGACACGCAAATAAGTTATTTAAAAAATTTGCAAGAATTGGTACTGTATCCTAAAAAATGTGATGCACCAATCGCTCCCCGTTCTCTATACGCACACATGAATTATAAGAATATCTCTGACACTACTTACAGCGGCAATAATTTCTATTGAAACGTCGATGTCATGACAGAATATAACGACTGAATTATTCGGGTTAGCTGTGACGGGACATGTTGAATCAGTACGGAGAGCACAGGAACCTGAAATTCTGTCCCGTACGGCGTATATCGATTTATAATTACAAATCATTTACATGGCTTGGGGGAGCCTTGCCCTCTGTAATGAGGGGATAAACAACTGGTCCGTTGTTTACCTTCTCATTACACAGAGCAAGCTATGTAAATGATTTGTATATTAATCAATACACGGAAAGAATTACTGACTACTGACAGTATTGTGCCGGTGCAACGCTACCGAAAACATTACCTTTCTAGTAAATAACGGATTACTATCAATATCAAGCCGACGGCGACTGATTGTAAGAGTAAATCTTTAAGTTGAATAATTCTGGATAATATATGCCTTCTTTTTCCTTGGATACAAGATCTTCCCAAGAATACCCACGGGGAAGCCAAAACTCCGGTGACCAGAATAAGCTGTATTCCGCCATCTTGCTTGTATAGAACGTGTGTTGGTAGTGAAGGTAATTATTCGACAAGCGGTCTCCGAGCCCGAGCAAGATACTACTGCAAATATCGATCTTGTTCTTGCTGTAACGTCGTCTGCTTCTTGATTTAAAAGGTCATATAAATATAACGTAGGTAAATTATGCACCGGTTTAAATTTACTTTTCTGTAAAATTAGGTGTTTTTACAAAAATTAACTCAAAATCTTGTTCTTGCTGTAAGGGCCATAACTAGGGCCCGAAACAGACGAGATAAAGGTTTTGGACCGCCAACTGAGGGCCACTAAGTAGGGCGCAGGGGCGAAACCCACCTTTGAGGAAATTGAAAATTTAGATAAAAATGACACCTTTTCCAAACATTTCTATGACATTATATATATACATATATATAAAGTGACCCCCGTAGAAAAGTCACCCCCTACATTCTAAGGAAAAGAAACATCAACACAGGGAAGATATCATGCATGTATTAGACCTAATTATGGTCTGGACCGCGGAGGAAGCCGCTGCTTGTGCCCCCCGGCCAAAAAAAGGACAAAAACTTGGTACACATCTAAATATCTTCTTCTCATGAACTAGTGATCATATGTCTTTCAAATCTTCCGCGTAGAAAAGTCACCCCCTACATTCTAAGGAAAAGAAACATCAACACAGGGAAGATATCATGCATGTATTAGACCTAATTATGGTCTGGACCGCGGAGGAAGACGCTCCTTTGGCCCCGGGCCAAAAAAAAAGGGCAAAAACTTGATACACATCTAAATATCTTCTTCTCATGAACCAGTGATCATATGTCTTTCAAATTTTTATGCATGATTCAGTGTTTAGTCGATATCTACAAACATTGAAAATGTTAACAAAATAATCCATTCCAAGTTTTCTTCTCTGACGGATTAATTTTGAGGTCATAAAACAGAAAAAACAATCATCTAGGGAAAATATGGAACGTAGATCTCAAATGATAGCTAAACTTAAACAGGCTATCTATTTTACACCAATGTGAAAAATATTGTCTCATAGGTTATTTATAAGTATGTGCCAAAGATTTGTTTTTTTTTTTATAAATTTAATTTTGTTTTTCTTTTGTTTTAATTGTCCGAGCGAGATTCGAACCCTCGTCCAGGAGACGAGAAGTTGGTGTGATCTTCAGTCGAAGATCTCAACCACTAAGCTATTAAAAGATCCCATATGCTGAAATTTCACTCGGTATTTGTATGTTTTAAATTCTCATCCTTCATATTGCCATCGTTGCGCACTTTCCTAAATGCATAGAAAATTGACCCGGAACCCGGGTCATATTTCTCCAGGTATGGGTTAATTTTCTATAAGTGCCCGAGTGTGTTTTCTATATAGAATAATGAACCCGGGTACTTTTTCTATGCGGGTCACTTTTCTACATTACACCTTCAGACCTCTAAATCACCACATCACTAATATTGTTTAACAATAATCAAATGGGGTGCAACATCAGTAACCCCTGGATCCGCCAATGGACGATACAACGGATGGTCTATTATTTAATAATTCATTCAATGGGCAATGAATTAAATGATTGCAATGTATATGTATACATGTAGGCCTATGTACTTGTTTATATGTACAGAGAAGAAAACATCGATGAAGAAGAAGAAGAAAATAAAGCAGAAATGACATAGCAAGTGTCTTGCCATGGAAAAACAATTTTAAAAATAAAAACAAAAAAAACACAACAACAAATAAAAATATAAAACAAACAAACATCCGTACAAAGAAATTGTACCAGTATCCGGTGCGCAATTCCGACGTATTCGAGAAATAAGCAGATCGAAAGAGATATACCGTATATAATTTACTCAAAACATAGGCGATCCAGTAATTTGTTTTTTTCAGCTGATCAGACAGTACAAAATTATTATAATAAATTCAGCAGAGAATGATATCAATCACATAAAATTAGTACTATGTAGTGATATGTACATATACAATCAATCAAAAACTAAGATCAAGATGCCCTTTTCTCATTTGTCGTATTTCAAAACATGGAGAATAATAATACAGACTTTATAATAATGAAAGTTACAAAGTTGCGGATGTGTAAGTCTGTTGCCAGTGAAACATTGAAAGCTGCAAATACACTTGTAAGTAGGAAAAAAACGTGACAGCGAGTAAATATATTTGAAACTTTTTGGAAAGTTGGCTCTTAATAATTTGTATGAATTTATATACATGCGATTTCAATACTGTGACCACCTTTCTGTTGTAAATAGAGAGTACATTTTTAAAAATAAAAACATTTGGTCTAAAGTGGAATTCATAGTCTGTAAATTTTTATCTACAGTCCATCATCCCTTTACAAATAAAAATATAATGCATTGAATTCTCCATAAGATACTATGTACAAATTCATTCCTTTATAAAATTAGAAAATTAGATCATTCACTATGCACTTTCTGTAAAACAGCTGAAGAAACAATTGAACATATATTTTGGGACTGTGACAAAACTCAAAATCTTCTAGATAAGGTAACTGCATACCTCTCAGCCAATGTAAACTGTAGAATTTTAATACAGAATAAAGAATTTATTCTAGGTAATACAAAGAATTTCTGTGCTGAAAATCTCATTATCTTAAGTTAAAATACTATATTTACAGAATGCGTTGTGCAAACAAAGATATTTCTGCATTTGGAGCTATTACTTCATTTAAACAATTATTAGAATCATACAAATTATTTTAGTGCAATTAAACATAGCAAATTTGATGAGTTATATAAATTCTGGAGGCAGTGGCTTCCAATCCTTAACTCTTAATATTATCATGTATGTGTGTACTATTATATTAACAAATGATTTCAATATTATGTTACTTATAGCTGATATCATTCCAGATAAACTATAACTTTACATATATATATATATATATATATACATGTGTGAGAGTGTACGGGTGTGTATATATGTGTGTGTGTGTGAGTATATGTATTTGTATGTATCTGATATGTATGTATGTATGTACATGTATCACTGTATGTATGTGTGTATGTATGTATGTATGTGTGTAATATGTGTATATGGTATAGATATATGTGTACTATGTGACCTTGGGGGATTTCACCAATTATTCCTTATTTTTAATTTATATAGTTATATTATTAATACAACTTTGGCATTATTATTTCAGATTAATACAAATTGTTTATAAATCAAAAGTAATTGATCCTGTCATATCTCATTATCATAATCATCACTGTATGTTTGTCTCTGTTGAGTGAAAGGTGTGTGACTGTCATCCCAATGCCCTACCTGTTATATATATATATATATAATATGCATTTCATCTGTAATATCTAGGTTACATATCCTAAAATTTCTTTCTTTACGCCTTTTGATTTAACAATCTTCCAGTTTCAATGAGGATTCTTTTGTATGCTTTTTACAAGTTGAAAGATTAGATAGTATATATCCTTGACATTTGAAAGTTAAATTTGTAATGATTCTATATTGTATATGTTACAACTTTAGGTGATGTGTTACATTTTGGTGCATTTTTTAAAAGGACATTAACCGTTTTTTAAAAATGTTTTTCCTTTTTACTACTTAGATTGATTTGAAATAACAAAAAGAGATATATACAGGCATAACAATTATTAAATCCCTATATATTTTGTGAAAATAGCTTGAGAAACCCAGGTTTGGCAATTTTCATCTGCAATTGATTAACACAACCTAACTATTTGTATATGAATTTACAAACTGGACCTGACCATATCCAAAATATAGGAATATGATATTTGTATGCCTGTGTATAGGATTATTTGTTATTGTACATCAAGTACAAGTGGTAAAAGCAGAAAAAATCAAAATATTTTCATTGTTGGTCAACACAGCTAAGGCACCTTTGATACAATAGTCTTATAATGTTTTATGTAGCTATTACCTAGTCAGTATTCAGTTATTGATCAAAAGCTGTATAGCTTATAGATATACAATGAGATAATTCACAAAGACAATTGTAACAAGATCAAGTACAAAAATGTAGATCACATAAATGTCATGTCAAGTAATTTACCCCATGAATATGTATCTTACAAAAAGAATATAAAAAGATATACAAACTAAAATATATACCTATGATATTTCATGTCCAGTAATTTACCCCATGAATATGTATCTTATGAAACGAATTTAAAAAGATATACAAACTAAAATATATACCTATGATATTTCATGTCCAGTAATTTATCCCATGAATATGTATCTTATGAAACGAATTTAAAAAGATATACAAACTAAAATATATACCTATGATATTTCATGTCCAGTAATTTACCCCATGAATATGTATCTTACCAACCATTTATGAGTAGCAAATGTGGATTGCAATTTTAGAAGACATTGTTTGACAATTTTCTTCTCCAAATGTGAACAAAAATAGTTATTACATCAAAGAATCCAGAAATATGACAAAATCCAATGAATCTCGGTGAAGCGAAAAAAAAGACCTTAATATGATGTCAGTTGGGGATGGCTAAATGCCAGAATACTGACTGGTGTATCAAAAATAAAAAAGGCAATATTGTTAACTATCAAAGTTAATTAGAAGGGTTTAAAAAATGAAGAGGTTGGTAGCACAGGAATATACAAATTTTTTTTGAAGGTGAAGTATGAATTGTAAATGTAGTATTTAGTGAGTAGTCAATTCTTTTATCAATAAACTTTTGTAAAGAAAAACATGTTGAACTGATATGCAAGAAAATTACTTGCTCCCTCTTTCTGCTTGATACATACTCTTGAAATCATGTAAGCATAAAACATGTGAATAATTCTGAAAAGTGAACCATTCAATTAAATTTTCATCTTTTAAACACCATTCCCTTTGTAAATGAAGCAAAAAATCAAATTTGTTTTAATGACACGCAAATAAGTTATTTAAAAAATTTGCAAGAACTGGTACTGTATCCTAAAAAATGTGATGCACCAATCGCTCCCCGTTCTCTATACGCACACATGAATTATAAGAATATCTCTGACACTACTTACAGCGGCAATAATTTCTATTGAAACGTCGATGTCATGACAGAATATAACGACTGAATTATTCGGGTTAGCTGTGACTGGACATGTTGAATCAGTACGGAGAGCACAGGAACCTGAAATTCTGTCCGTACGGCGTATATCGATATACAATTACAAATCATTTACATGGCTTGGGGGAGCCTTGCCCTCTGTAATGAGGGGATAAACAACGGGTCCGTTGTTTACCTTCTCATTACACAGAGCAAGCTATGTAAATGATTTGTATACTAATCAATACACGGAAAGAATTACTGACTACTGACAGTATTGTGCCGGTGCAACGATAACGAAAACATTACCTTTCTAGTAAATAACGAATTACTATCAATATCAAGCCGACGGCGACTGATTGTAAGAGTAAATCTTTAAGTTGTGGATAATATATGCCTTCTTCCTTGGATACAAGATCTTCCCAAGAATACCCACGGGGAAGCCAAAACTCCGGTGACCAGAATAAGCTGTATTCCGCCATCTTGCTTGTATAGAACGTGTGTTGGTAGTGAAGGTAATTATTCGACAAGCGGTCTCCGAGCCCGAGCAAGATACTACTGCAAATATCGATCTTGTTCTAAAAGGTCATATAAATATAACGTGGGTAAATTATGCACCGGTTTAAATTTACTTTTCTGTAAAATTAGGTGTTTTGACAAAAATTAACTCAAAACAGGGCCGTAACTAGGGCCCGAAACAGACGAGATAAGGGTTTTGGACCGCCAACTGAGGGCCACTAAGTAGGGCGCAGGGGCGAAACCCACCTTTGAGGAAATTGAAAATTTAGATTAAAATGACACCTTTTCCAAACATTTCCATGACATTATATATATATATATATATATATATATATATATATATATATATATATATATATATATATATATATAAAGTGACCCCCGTAAAAAAGGTCACCCCTACATTCTAAGGAAAAGAAACATCAACACAGGGAAGATATCATGCATGTATTAGACCTAATTATGGTCTGGACCGCGGAGGAAGACGCTGCTTGTGCCCCCGGCCAAAAAAAGTACAAAAACTTGATACACATCTAAATATCTTCTTCTCATGAACTAGTGATCACATGTCTTTCAAATTTTTATGCATGATTCAGTGATAAGTCGATATCTACAAACATTGAAATTGTCAACAAAATAGGCCATTCCAAGTTTTCTTCTCTGACGGATTAATTTTGAGGTCATAAAACAGAGAAAAAACAATAATCTAGGGAAAATATGGAACGTAGATCTCAAATGATCAGCTAAACTTAAACAGGCTATCTATTTTACACCAATGTGAAAAATATTGCCTCATAGGTTATTTATAAGTATGTGCCAAAGATTTGTTTTTTTTTATAAATTTAATTTTGTTTTTCTTTTGTTTTTATTGCCCGAGCGAGATTCGAACCCTCGTCCAGGAAACGAGAAGTTGGTGTGATCTTCAGTCGAAGATCTCAACCACTAAGCTATTAAAAGATCCCATATGCTGAAATTTCACTCGGTATTTGTATGTTTTAAATTCTCATCCTTCATATTGCCATCGTTGCGCACTTTTCTAAATGCATAGAAAATTGACCCGGAACCCGGGTCATATTTCTCCAGGTATGGGTTAATTTTCTATAAGTGCCCGAGTGTGTTTTCTATATAGAATAATGAACCCGGGTACTTTTTCTATGCGGGTCACTTTTCTACATTACACCTTCAGACCTCTAAATCACCACATCACTAATATTGTTTAACAATAATCAAATGGGGTGCAACATCAGTAACCCCTGGATCCGCCAATGGACGATACAACTGATGGTCTATTATTTAATCATTCATTCACTGGGAAATGAATTAAATGATTGCAATGCATATGTATACATGTAGGCCTATGTACTTGTTTATATGTGCAGAGAAGAAAACATCGATGAAGACTAGAAGAAAATAAAGCAGAAATGACATAGCAAGTGTCTTGCCATGGAAAAACAATTTAAAAAAAACACAACAACAACAAAACAAACAAACATCCGTACAAAGAAATTGTACCAGTATCCGGTGCGCAATTCCGACGTATTCGAGAAATAAGCAGATCGAAAGAGATATACCGTATATAATTTACTCAAAACATAGGCGATCCAGTGATTTGGGTTAGCACAAAAACAGCGCAGAGTGATATTAAATTCAGCAGAGAATGATATCAATCACATAAAATTAGTACTATGTAGTGATATGTACATATACAATCAATCAAAAACTAAGATCAAGATGTCCTATTCTCATTTGTCGTATTTCACAACATGGAGAATAATAATACAGACTTTATAATAATTGAAGTTACAAAGTTGCGGATGTGTAAGTCTGTTGCCATTGAAACATTGAAAGCTGCAAATACACTTGTAAATAGGAAAAAACGTGACAGCGAATAAATATATTTGAAACTTTTTGGAAAGTTGGCTCTTAATAATTTGTATGAATTTATATACATGCGATTTCAATACTGTGACTCCCCTTTCTGTTGTAAATAGAGAGTACATTTTCTAAAATAAAAGCATTTGGTCTAAAGTGGAATTCATAGTCTATAAATTTTTATCTACAGTCCATCATTCCTTTACAAATAAAAATATAATGCATTGAATTCTCCATAAGATACTATGTACAAATTCATTCCTTTATAAAATTAGAAAATTAGATCATTCACTATGCATTTTCTGTAAAACAGATGAAGAAACAATTGAACATATATTTTGGGACTGTGACAAAACTCAAAATCTTCTAGATATGATAACTGCATACCTCTCAGCCAATGTAAGCTGTAGAATTTTAATACAGAATAAAGAATTTATTCTAGGTAATACAAAGAATTTCTGTGCTGAAAATCTTATTATCTTAAGTTAAAATACTATATTTACAGAATGCGTTGTGCAAACAAAGATATTTCTGCATTTGGAGCTATTACTTCATTTAAACAATTATTAGAATCATACAAATTAATTTAGTGCTATTAAACATAGCAAATTTGATGAGTTCAATAAATTCTGGAGGCAGTGGCTTCCAATCCTTAACTCTTAATATTATCATGTATGTGTGTGCTATTATATTAACAAATGATTTCAATATTATGTTACTTATAGCTGATATCATTCCAGATAAACTATAACTTTACACACACACACACAGACATATATATATATATATATATATATATATATATATATATATATATATATATATATATATATATATATATATAATATATATATATATATATGAGAGTGTACGGGTGTGTATATATATATGTGTGTGTGTGTGTGTGTGTGAGTATATGTATTTGTATGTATCTGATATGTATGTATGCATGCATGTATGTGTGTATATGGTATAGATATATGTGTACTATGTGGCCTTGAGGGATTTCACCAATTATTCCTTATTTTCAATTTATATAGTTACTTTGGCATTATTATTTCAGATTAATACAAACTGTTTATAAATCAAAGGTAATTGATCCTGTCATATCTCATTATCATAATCATCATTGTATGTTTGTCTTTGTTGAGTGAAAGGTGTGTGAATGTCGTCCCAATGTCCTACCTGTTATGGATATGTGTTTTGAATATATTTATATATATATAATGAATTTCATCTGCAATATCTAGGTTACATATCCTAAAATTTCTTCCTTTACGCTTTTGATTTAACAATCTTCCAGTTTCAATGAGGATTCTTTTGTATGCAAAATGAGATATATACAGTTCTTCAATCCCTAACACAACCTAACTATTTGTATATGAATTACAAACTGGACCTGGCCTTACTTTCCAAAATATATAGGAATATGAGATTTGTATGCCTGTGTTAAGGATTATTTGTTATTTATTATAGCTTATAGATATACAATGAGATAATTCACGAAGACAATTGTAACAAGATCGAGTACAAAAATGTAGATCACATAAATGTCATGTTCAGTAATTTACCCCATGAATATGTATCTTACAAAAAGAATATAGAAAGATATACAAACTAAAATATATACCTATGATATTTCATGAGCGTAAATTAATTCTACATTTAAAAGCAAGCGACAGATATTTCCCAAGATTACAAAGTTGTGTAGTGTTTGTAGAACTGATCATGAGTAATTGAAGTAATTTGAAGACACTGGGCCTTCTATCTGAATATGCCGGACATATAAAATGGAATTCATCCTCAATTTCGGTTTGCAAATTGGACATGTCCGTCTCTCGAGAAGAATATTCTTAAAACGACCTGTTTCCATGTTGCTGAGATTTTATTTCAAATAGGATTTAGTTTAAAATATGAAATAATATATTACATAAAATGGGCATGTAAAATCTTTCACCTACGACAGTTCATATCGCTTTAATAATTTGTATGAATTTATATACACCAATTTCAATACTGTGACTCCCATTTGTGTTGCAAATAGAGAGTACATTAAAAGAACATTTGGTCTAAAGTGGAATTCATAGTCAATAAATCTGCAATATATAGATTACATATCCTACATTTTCTTTCTTTACGCTTTTGATTTAACCATCTTCCAGTTTCAATGAGGATTTTGTTGTATTCTTTTTACATGTTGAAAGATTAGATAATATATATCCTTAAAATTTGAAGTTAAATTTGTAATGATTCTATCTTGTATGTGTTATAACTTTAGGTGTTAAAGTGGGGATGCTTACTCCTCCATGGTACCTGATCCAACTTCTTGGTTTCCAGAGGTCCGTGTTTGTCCATTTTTACCGGATTTGTATCTATGTCATGGACATTCTATTGATTTATACTTTAGTATCTGAGATTTTTTATATTTTTAATACAACGATCTTATAAAGTTTTACGTAGCTAATAACCTAGTCAGTATTCAGTTGTTGTACATTGTTTAAAACATATCCAAATATTCCACCTTCGTCTAATATACTCTTTAAGATTGTAAACTATTTGCATTCATATTGACAACAAAATTAATGTAAAATAAAATTGTGTAAAATATAGCAGTATTTTCATGTTTGCCATGCAACAGTCTGGACAAAAACAAAACCATAGACTTTTCTAACTCACCGTTAACAACATAATTTAGTGTAAATGATTTAAAGTGGTATTAGCTGTTTTTTCTTTCAAGAAAGACAGGAATAACAATTCTGAAATTGCAATAAATGTTGTGAAAATTGCTTTAGAAACCCAGTTTCGTCACTTTTTCAATTGCAATAGACTAAATCAGCCTTAGTACATTGTATTTGTACATGTATACCACACTGGACCTGAATTTTTTTCACAAAATCTATAGGAATATAAGACTTTATGCCTGTGAATAGCTCTTATTTGTTATTATACAGCCCATAAAGTAAAAGTAGAAAATATCGAGATATATATATATATATATATATATATATATATATATATATATATATATATATATATATATATATTGGTAAACACACTTGGTCTCTCGAGAGGACTATTCTTAAAACGACTTGTTTCCACGGTTAAACAATAAGAAGAGAGACGCATTCTGCTAATAAATTGTTCATACTTTTTGAAAATATGTTTTGCAGGTATGACTGTAAAGTTTTTTGATTAGTTAAATGTTTATGTAAAGAACAATTTGACGAAACGTTCAAGTCTGCTAAAATTATTTGTTTATGAATATCAAGTCGTTGTTTTACTCTTAATATACACAATAAGTTTGTCATCTAGGCCTATAATACCATGGTTTACCATAAATCACTTAAACCAATTTATGACAATATTGTATGAACATTAGATAACCAGATTTCACAATTATCATTATGTTACAACTCGTCATAAAAATGTTTAATACAAGATTTTAACTCCTATCCTACCAACGGATTTTCCCGCAATTTTAACTACAAGCACAAACTCATAACAATGGTGGCGTGATTTAAAAGGGAGATCACTCCAAAGGACACTCAGCACGCCAAAAGAATCCCACACAAGGGAGATAATACAGTGTTTAACTTTTTCTTTTCATTCAAGGATTTATTAAAAGAGTATTTATATATGCACCCTAACAAGGTGCGCAAGTAGAAAATGGTTAGTAGATCGTACAAGTATTAACAAGTATTTAAATTTTCGTAACTCTCTGTACAAAAACAAAGGAACCGTAATTAGTTCTGAATACACCAACGTATCTGGTGTCGATCTTTTAACCCCTAAAATACTTTTGTAAAAATATAAATGCGCTTTCTCCAAATCAGTAACAAAAAAAAAAAAAAAAAAAAAAAACCAAAAAAAAAAAAAAAAAAAAAAACACACAAACAACCCCCCCCCCCAAAATAAAACCCCGAGGCTCTACAATACCTCTCCTCTAAAAACCATAGTTTTAGTTTTTTCTACATCAGTGAGTGGCCATTTCCCCGTATACAGAGCTAAACACTGTAAACAAGATATAGAATTAGAAAATAACACAGTATCATCTGCATACATCAGTAAGAAAAGTGACAGTTCTTGAAGCTCGGTGGATTCACAACCGTTTCGTAAAAAGTTCATATCTCACAGTCATTAACATAAAATGAATAGAGAATTGGAGAAATTATCTCCCCTTGTAAAAAACAGGGGTTGTTGATAAAAGGTTGCTAAAGTTGTCCATTCAAAAGAAAAGATGTTTTAATTTTATTATACAAGGATTTTATAATTACAAGTATATTCCCTCTTAATCCCAAATGCATACGTTTACTCTATAATTTATTTCTGTCAATGACCTGCTTATAGTCGATGAAGCATATTTACTAATAATTGTGTGTAAGGTAAAGATAGCACCCACAGTACTGTGGTGTCGTCTGAAGCCAAATTGTGCATCAGTATGGACGTCATTTTCATCAGACAATGATAACAATAAAGTATTAAGAATTGATATAAACAGTTTACACATACAACTTATCAAACCTATGCCTCTGTAGTTTTGAGGATCAGTAGCACAACCTTTTTTATGAACAGGTACAACTAATGCATTACAATATATGGACGGGGAAAACCCTTTTTTAAACATGGCATAAAAAGTTTTAATAAGGCATGGTAATAACATATTTGCATATTCTACCAAATATTTCAAGTGCCATCAAACCCATTATTTTTATCACGCTTTATACCTTTAATAGCTTTCAGAATCTAATCTTCTGTAATATTGGTATTAAGTTCTTCTAAAATTACATTATTTTCATTTGATTCATTTCCAGCAATTTCAGTATAAGAATTAAGGCTATCACCACAGAGAGATTTAAAATGTACAAAAATTCGTTCATTGGAAGATTATTTTTCAACTTTTTCTTTTTAGCAAAACGAGCATAAAATACCTTACTAAGGATTGTGCATTCTTATAACATCCAACATATTACCTTGTTCAAACAAATTACTCTTTTCAGTCTAATGTCTACCTTTTTATAATTATGTTTACATTGCTGCAACCTAAAATGATTGTCTGGTGTTTTACAGACATTAAAATCAAATAAAGTTTTCTTGTACTTATTATACAAAGTTTTACACAAATCATTAAACCATGGTTTATGATTGAAAACGTTGTCAGTATTAAAGTTGTTTTTCACAAGCATGCCTGTATCTCGGTTTGTTTTTAGATCTACGAAAGTCAGACATGATTGAATTTAATTCTTTTATAAAAGAAACACATCCTTCTCTGAAATTTTCATTCGTGACATCATTACTATGAATACAATTTTTTAAACGATGAATCTTTTGCTCTAAGGCCGTTCTACTTTCAGACACCATGCTCTCATTCCACCTTTAATTTTACATAATCGTCATAACCAGTACCAACTGTTACAGGATTTGAATTTACAAGGGAGTATGATCAGAAAACATATTAAAGTAACACAATTAATGTGTTTACATACTATAAAAGATCAACAGTGGTTATAACATAATCTAATACACGACTTCCATTAGGACCACAGTAAGTGAAATCAAAGTGAAATTGTAATTTGATTCTCGAGTTCAAGGCACATATCACAATTGTAGAATTTATGATAAGATGATTTGGCTGGTGGTAAGTAAGCACACACCAAATAAACGGTGTTTCCATCAGACCAGACATTTAAGGACTAATTTTTAACCACATAAAGGTATCAAAGAAAATGAAATCAATAGTAATACTAGTTTATTCATAAAAATGTTTCGGATACCAATCATTATTCCCCTTCTTGTTTACATTTGGTCCTGGATGTAGGTATACATTTACAAGTGAAATCTGTGTGATATGGAAATCAAAATCATTTTCAATCCAGCATTCAGTTAAACAAAATATTTTATACTAGCAATTATACAATTAAACTATACAATTAAACAAAAGTTTATCATTGAGTTTTTTTCTAACCGACCATTTATGTTCCTGCATAAAAATTTGAAATTTGACTTACAGACATGCTGGCGTCCCGAACCCTCATGTCTGTCCTAATGTGAACTGTAGCGTGGACATTTACGTTCCTGGGGCCCGTTTTACGAAAGGTCGTAAGTCCTAAATCCTAACTTTTAGTCCTAACTACCATGGCAACGCATCGCTGATTGGTCAGTTCCATGACAATTAGGACTAAGACTTAGGATTTAGGACTTACGACTTTTTGTAAAATGGGCCCATGTCGTGTGAGTGTAGTATGATGTCCATTTCCATTTTCTGTATTAGCCCCAGTAGCGGAAGGCCGGATATATTCAACACCGTTGATGTATAATCGGTCACGTACTAGGTTCACTCTGTCGTTCTTTTTCCGTTCTTCTTTCATAACTGGATATAAGGCTTTTCCTCGCTGCTTTGTCTCAGGTGAAATTGTTCCTGTACTCATACATTTGTTCCTTTGTGTGCTTGTTTTCTAACGATTCCCCGGTCTTTAAAACTAGTGAATTTGGCGTTTATCGGCCTGGGGGTCCACGGTGATTCGGTTCCCTTCTACGTCCAACACGGTGAACTCTTTCGAAATGGATTTATTTGCGCATTTTCATGCTATTTGACGCAAAATCTTATATGATCTCGCATTTTTACTTTTCATCTTCGTGTATGTCATAAAATAACAAATTGTCTCTCATGGATCTGCTCTTTAAGTTCAGAATATCCTCTGTTAGCTCGTCTCTCATACACGCAACCTCTGGCTTCATAGATACTACTGTAGACTCTGTTTTGGTGACAGATTTTTTTCGTAGAGTTGCACTGTACCCTCAAGTCTTTGACCTCCTGTTTAAATCCAGCAAACAGATTACTATAACCATCCGGGTAAGTATCTATATCTTGTTGGTATTTCCGTAAATCGTTTACTATTTGTCTCACTGATCTGCGACTCTGTTCTTTTCACTTTAAGTTCTATATTTTCCGATCTATCGATAATGCTTTCCAATTTGATTAAGCGTTTATCAGTTTATCAACATCCTCTAATTTGTTCATCTTCTCATTCAGTGAATACAACATTTTGTAAATCCCCTCTAAGTCCTTTGTGTTGTATAACGTTCAACTGGATCTCTATTTATCATATTCAGACTGTTCGCTAATATATTACCCGTTTCGTTCAGGGAGCTCATGATATCTGTGCAGTGTGAAAACCATCCCTAGAAATTCCACATCGAATTCCTTTCAAAAATATCAATAAATTCATCGAATTTTTGGAGAAAATTACACAATCTTGATATACCATTGGACCACTTACATCTTTAACTGTAATCTTTCCAAATCCAGGTATAGTTCTTGGAAATGTTACCTTTATATGTATTTAACTAATAGGTACATGGTACATTAGTATACTATGTGTATTTAAATTAGCACACTCATATTTTAGCGCTCTCGGGTGGTAAAGACTTGTTAGCGCAATCTTGAATTCGCGAAATTAATTTCATTACCTTTGTTGTGTATAACAGAATGACAGGATGGAGAAATTTTAGCTGCCCTTGAATTAGCGCAATGGCAACAGCGCGAAAGGCGCCAATATTAGAATACCGCTAAAATAAGTACACGTACAGTATATCTTTAATTCATGATATTTTTTTCACTTTCACAAATGAGACTTTCTTCACATGAAATAATGATAGAAAAGGGTGCTCATTATCCCTTTCAGTTTTCTAATTCGCCATTTTATCAACCACTGTGCAATTTAAACCATTCAGACAAAGTGTCTGATTCCTCGTCTTCATATTTGGTCCATCTTCCTGTGTAATATTCGACAGAATTAAAAACTATATTCAATTTCTGTCGCCAATTTTATAGGAACAAGCTTCTCGATATTTAGGATCTATTAAAATGATATTTTTCATTTTCGGTGAAAGTAACATGACCGGTATGTTCGTTTTGGAAGTGAGATGAAGCACATGAACATGTGACAGATGGTTGATATCTAGGCACTACTTTATGTTTGTAGTTAAATATTAAAATTCTGTTACCTTTATTTCTAAAGTTACAGTTTGTGATGATTAAATCGTCTAGTATGAATTTACTTGCAAATTTTAGTTTTAGAAATAGACAGTTCTGTTCAGAACAGTTAACATCTGTAAGATGTGCATGTTTGAACAGTCTGTGATAGGCAATAGCCATTATACAACAGAGGTCAGTATATGTTTTCTAGAGTTGATGAAAAAATGAAACGGTCTTTCTTGCTACCCGGAAAAAGTGTATTAAGAAATCACAGATGAATGAATAAATCTTGGTGCCAATACGATGCAGGCTTTTTTTATCATTTTTTTTTTTTTTTTTTTTTTTTTTTTTTTTTTTTTTTTTTTTGTCAACGTAAGTAAAACGGAAGGAAAACTGAACCTTGTACAGTTGGTCTATTAAATAAACAATTATTTATGGCTTCACAGTAGTATATGTACTACACTTCAGCTCTCCTTTTTCCAAGAACTACCTGTACGTGTCGATTTCCCGGAATTCCGTTTGTCACGTGTCCCCATTTGTGACCCCGTTTGTTATTTATATACGTGGATATATATATAAATACTGTGTGTGTGTTTGTTTGTACGCGTTAGATGGTTTTTTCAATTTTATCTGTGCGTATAGACGTCACGCTCCCGTGCTCGCCAGGTAAAACTAACCGCACGAGTGTGTCCCGGTAGGTGCTCCAACGGTATAGTGTAGTAAATATTGAAAAGGCGTTTAAGAAAAGTCTGAAGTTATTAAAAAAAAGGACATGAGTTTACAGAAGCTATGCGTTGGCGACGAGAATAATAATCTGACGTGGTGGGATCGGCGCGTCGATTGGCGTCGGAGAACGTGTCTCGTCGATCCGTTAAAAGACCCTTCTTATCATAAAGAAAATGTTAAGGATTGGAAAAGTTATAACGAATCTCACCGTCCCAAACCCTGGGATCCTACGGTGAATTGGTTTAATAAAGATTACTTTGATCGATGTAACGACCAGTTCAAGGCTGGAGAAGATTGGGATCGGGACGTGGCATGGGCAATTAAATATTGCTGGTACGAATGTGTGAATCAGTGGCACCGACTCGGGGAAGTAAACGAACCGTGGGATCCCGCCGTCGATTGGGGAAAAGAGAAGTTGTTGGTGGCTTGAATATCGGCTATGGTTTGACGATAGTCGCCCCTGGGATCCCGAAGTGAATTGGTCACAGGTAGTGCATGAGGCTACAGATTAGCTGGAACCCTTTGAATAATTTATATGACAACATATAAATTAATTTCACTCGACGAACTTATAGTCGGTCGGTTGTTCGGTCCGCAAGATCAGTTTGGAGTGTTTGCGTTGCGACAGTTCGTGTTTGAGTCGTTTCCTATCCTCTTCGGGCACGACGTCGTTCTCGTCCAGGCATTCGTTGTAACTGAATTTGTCTTTGGTGAAGAAGAGCGCCACCCACTTGATCTGGGATCTAAAGTCTTTGGATGCGCTGTTGTAGCGTTGCGACAGGATCCAGACGGATTGATTGGCGTGTCGTCCCGAAAACGCCAGCATGGACAGGACATCGGCTTTCTTCTTGATCTGTTTTCGTGGCCGAGCAGTCGTCGATGACGTACAGCGTGGGCGTGCCCTTGTACACTTCGTAAAAGTGTCTCAACGTGTCTTGCAGCAATTCTTCGCCGGTCTTGGAGACGGGATTGACGATGACGACGCGTTTGTCTTTGGGGTGTTTGACGTCTTCGCCGATCCATTTTCTCGATTTGTACGCTCGGTTGAAGTCGATGGAAGGGCACAGGATGACGATGTGATCGAAGACGTCTCTGTATTCGTCTTCCAGCAGATCGAGAACGAATTCCGTCTTCCCGCAACCCGTGGGCCCCCACGATCATGGCGGCGTGTGCTTCTCGCATGAACATTTTTTCTTATGGGATATTTAATTTTTCTTAAGAGACGACGTTCTTGAAACGACCGTCCATCATGTTGATCTGTCCGTCCTTGACGACGAAGATGTAAACGTCCAAGGGATTGGTATCGGTTTCTGGCGTTCTCTCGATGAGGACGGAAACGCCTTCGCTTATGTTTTGTAACTTGCGACCCGTGCCGTGGAGATGGTTTTCGGGCGTCGTTCGCAGATCCAGCCAGAGACCGAAATGGTCTTTGAGATATTTTCCCAGAGTCATATCGCTCAGCTCGAGTTCCTTGGCGACCGTTTCCGTGACGATTTCGCGATTCAGGGGGAAAAACTTTTTAATCTTGTCGAAGTGGTCTTGAGGTGACATGTAGCCTGTGAAACAGTTGGTTTGGCTTACCCTCGATGGTTATTCTCACTTTGGTGATTCGCGGATTATAAAACTTTTCGGGATCCTTGACGGAAGGGTCTTTGAAGAGAAAGAGAATGCCCGCGAGAGAGCGTGCTGAAGTGTTGATCTGATAATTGAGGGCGCTATCCGATTTACTCATCATCGTCTTACGGTAGAGCATGATCTCGTTGAAGTAATAATAGACGTGCTCACCCGCGTAACTCTGTCTGATGCTGCGAGCGAGATGCTCGTTGGTGATTTGCTCGAACTCCAACGCGATGTTGGACACATTGTAACTCGTCTTTTTATCGGCATCGTCATCGTCCGTCGAGACGACGTGTACGGCGTTGTTAAACGTCAGCATGTATTCCAATCGATCTTGTAACCCCTCTTGATAAAAGGGTTCGCTCGTCTCCAAGATTTCGAAGTCCAGGGGAATGCAAAAGCGGTTCTTGAACACCGCACCCGATCTCGTAGTATTCGTTACTATCGAGAGGCATTGCATAGTTGATGGGTTTTGCTCTTAGTTTGTTGAGATCGTCGCTCTGTATTCCCTGATAGACCATGTTACGTCGTTCCGTCTTCCAAAGATCGTTGTAGACGAAGAATTTATCGGCATCGTTGATGCTCTGAACGGTCTTCCCCGAGATCTTCACCTCGATCGTCTTGACGATGTTACGCCCCAGATTATTATAAACACTCGTTTTGGAGAGGTCGCCGCCGTCCACGGCGACTTCCATGTCGAAGCACAGTTTCGCGGTGCGAGGGACGATGACGTCGTTATCGCTCAGATTGGGAAAGCGGACCGTCAACGTATGGTTTTCTGTGATGCTCGAAGGATTGTGGGTAATGGAGACCTTTTGGCGTATACCCTTCACGCCGAAGGGTGTGCGCAATTTCCTATTAGGATCGAGAATATGTCCGTAATTCATCATCTTTTTTCTATTACGTAATAAAAAAATTTAAAGCGTTTTAAAAAAATATGGCGGAACCGATTACATTCGATAATCCGACGTTCGGCGACGATGATGTTGTTGATGATAATAACGATGGTGATCAAGGTACCGTCGAACAACCACCCGCGGATGAAAATACACCCTTGCTGGAGGATGTTAATTTACCAGAAGTTCCCATCACACCTCAAGGAGATCAACTCGAGCGTTTGAACACCCAACGTCTCGTGGATGAATGGAAAAAAGCAACGGGTGGTACCGATAAAAACTTAAAATTTATATCCAAGGGTAAGTATTCGCTCTATGCCGTGTGGGAGGGTAAGGAGATTTTATTAAACGATAAACGTAATCCTAAGAATTTTGTAAAAGCAAGGACGTTAAAAGATATATAAAGGTATACAATTTGTTAGAACCCTGGGTTTAGAAGATGAACTTCCCGAAATAAAAAAGGCAAAGAATGTAATACGCGATGTTAATGAGGTTGTAGAAAATATAGAATTGGATGTTTTTGACCAAACGAGTGTTAAACGGGTAGACGATGGGATTGAGAGATTATCTGAAAGTATAGAAGACTTAAACCACGAATTGCCCATGAGAGAACTGTTGGGTTTAGATAAGAGTCTGCGAACCATTCGCGGTTCTCTGCGCGTCCAAGAAGCCAAGAGAGTGGAGACGGAACGCATGTTGTCGCAGTGGCAGGAAGATCTGGAAAGGAATCCCGACGATCGGGAACGCATCGAGAGGGAGATCGCCAAGATGCGAGGTGAATTGGACGCCGTGAACGAGAGTGTCGACATCCTCAAGGGAAGGCTAAAGTCGCAACTGACCGCTATCAAAGAATCGATCGCGAGGTTACTGGACGATAATCTTCCGTTGCGAGAACGGATCGCCGACCTGTTCAGGGAACAGGGTATCACCATCTTAAGCGTCCTGACGGCGATCGGCATGACGATAGGTTTCTTGGTCGAATTGCTCCTTCCCGGGACGAGCACGCCACCACCCACACCACCCTCCAAACCTCCCCACAAGGGAGGGAGGAGTGAAAGAATGGATCAAGAAACAGCTGGACGCGATCGGTAAATTGCTCGCGAGACTGGCCTCTAAATTCGGCGAGGCGTTACCCGGCATCTTGGGAGCCATCGTGTCCTGGATCTTGTCGACGCTCGGCAAGACGGCGATGTGGTTGGGAGAACATCTGTGGGTCTTGGGCATGATCGTCGTCGGCTGGTTGTTAACTAAACTCGACGAAGACCAGAAAAGAAAGTAACGATAGAGCCAAGACGGCGGCCGTCTTCTGATCCTCGTGATCGTCTGACGGCGGCTTGTCCTGTAACGCTGACGGCGGTGGTGTGACCTCTACGGGAGGTGGTGATGTGATCTCTACGGGAGGTGGTTTAACCCTCGCGAACGTTTTCGCGTTGAGGTCGACGTTCGTTCCGGGTGTCGTGGTGTCGGGAGCGATCAAGATCTCGTTATTGTAATTGGCGATGTTCTTGCCGATGTTCAGCTCCATGTTGCTGGGCAGCATGTAGAGTCCCGGATGGACGACGTAGTCGAGCTTGGAATTGGCGTACTTCAGACAGTCTTCGTAGCGCGAGATGTCGGCGGGTAGGTCGAGCGGTCGGTTGATGGCGTCCTCGACGTTGACCAGGAACTGCTTCTGGGCGTCCAGCGACGTGGCACCGGCGTCCACGATCGAGGCCCTCGTCTCCCCCTGCGAGCCCAGGATCGCCCAGGCGAAGACCCGGATGGACGCGTCCAGTCTGGCCAGACCCGGAAGCGTGAAGCCCTCCGGTCGGTTCGCGATGAAGGTGGACCACTTCGTGTTATATTTCCCGAAGATGGTCCCCTTGATCTTCCAGTCCGCGTCGACTGGCACCCCCGAATTCGCGACAGATCCGCTGGTACGCCGACGCGTCGACGTTGTTCGTGAAGTGCTCGAAGTCGGCGTCCCGCTGGGTAAGGGGGCGGCGATCTCCTGCAGGATCCTTCTGATCTGATAATAGATGTGGAACCGGGAAGAACGACTTGGACAGGTGGTCGTTTCCCATGTCCAGCGTCACGCCGCATCCGGTCGTGGCGCACCACACCGCGAAATTCAGCTGGTTCTGCCAGAATCCCTCTATGGGATGCCGGTACCACCGCTTCAGCATGGTGTAGTACTTCGACGTGCCGTCCTCGAAGACGTCCGGGTTGTCGTACTTGACGAAGATGTTCTCGAACGACGCGCGAAACTTTTCTTCTTCGTTGACGTAGACGTCGAACGACGACAGATCTAGATTCTCTCTATACTCGTAGACGTTCATTCTCTTTTTTAAGTTTAAGATTTATTAATATTAAAAACAACATGTTCTATCTCGTGACGGATATCGAAAAAACCCGTCAAACTCTCTCGTTACATCGACAACGCGAACGGCGGGTGGTGCGTGAGCGCCAAGTCCGTCCGTCTTTACAACGGGTTGTACAACGTCAAGAAAGACGTGGAGATACGCTACGCCAAAAGGGGTGACAGACCCAAAGTCCAAAACGTGCACGCCGGGTCGTACACCTTCACCGACCTACGACGAATTCTCGCGAAATACTTCGACAAGGTGTTCCTGGACAAGACCACCATGAGGTTGAGAATCGACGGGTCGGACAGCACGGTGGTGGCGCTTCCGTCGGAACTCGGTAAGATTCTAGGCATCGACGAGAACGCGTATCTCCACGGCACCATCGTCCCGAGCAACAGCATCAACCTGCAGCCGGTGGAACTCGTCAACGTCCATCTCGACGAGTTGGATGAGGGCGGGAGAGACGGCAAGGCGACGGACATCCTCGCGTCCCTACCCTGTCCCAACGTGAAATTTTCCGAGTTGTACGAAAAAGATATAGTCAATCCCGTGTTCCTGTCTTTGAGACGGGATCGCATCTCGGAAGTGACGATACGTCTCAAGGACGAGAAAGGCAAACCCATCGACAATCACGGTCAATCCGTTCACGTTCTATTGGAATTTAAGAAATTCTAAAAATAAAAAAGGAAAATGTCTAGATCGGGATTCTATTGGGAAGACGTGGAAAGGGAAGAACTGCGGAGGACCTCTTGGAAAACATCAAAGAGGAGGTCGATCAATTGAACAAAAATCGTCGCATCATGAACACCTTCCAATTCGAGGTGAATAAAAAACGGTAGACTCCGACCCATACTGGGCATACGGATGTTGTTCGACGGTCACGTCATCCGCCTGGGTCTCTTGGGCGAACTGGACGTGACGCTGGTGCTGAACGACGTGGAATACAGGACCTCAAGACCAAGGCCGGTGAGATCGTCCCGCTGAATCCGCCGTTGCGAGTGACGGCGGGCGACGTCCTCAACTTCGCCGTGAACAAAGGATCGAAATCGGGCTCCGTCAACGGCGTCGTCGTTCTCGACGTATAAAAAAACTTTTAAATTAAAAACAAAAGATGAGTAACAACAACAAAGAGGTATTGTATCCGACGTTAGAACCCGATCCGCAAGAGTATCGTCTCCGACGGATCGGCGAGATCGAGCAGACGTTCAGACGAGAGATCGAGACGCGGAAGAGCGTGCACAAGAAGTACAAACGGATAATCAACACTGCGGACGGGGTAGACGGAGCATTGATCACGGGGAGTGTAGTGTGCGGAGGGTTGGGATTCGCCCTCCCCATCGTGGGATTACCCTTACAGATCGTGGCCGTCACCGTGGGCTCCGTGGGACTGGTCTTGAAGGGCATCCGGCGTGTGTTGCTGAAGAAATCGGAGAAAACATCTCAAAATCGTCAAACTGGCCGAGAGTAAACTGAATTCCATCGAGGATCAGGTGAGTCGCGCACTGGAAAGACGGGAAGATCTCGGCGGAGGAATTCGCCACCGTGTCTCACGAACTGACCAAGTATCGCGAGATGAAGGACAAGCTATACGCCAAATACAAAGCCGACGACGGAGTTAAAAAAGTCTCCGAACAAGAGACGAACGATCTGCGCGAACAGCTGCGTGCCCTTCTGGGCGAGAAATCGTCTTTCTCGTTAAATTGTAGCATTATAAAACGATGAAAACACTGCTGCTCCTCGTTAACCGTAGATTTTTTTAAGACAGTCTTAAAAAAATCCGGTTAAAACTTCTTCCTTGGGACGTCTTCTTCTCCTCTTGCACCGCGGATGCGTCTTGTGCCACTCGTCTGCGCGTTCTTTTCCGCCGCACGCATAACACGTTTCGTATTTAGTGCTATCGGCCATCCATCTTCGGCAAGAGGTGCAATACTTCATCGTGTCGATGCCTCTCTCTTTCAAGTAGTTGTGGTGAATGCTACAAAACAACGAATTCACACGACGACCGGATGCTTACACGGATAGTCTCTGCGCATGCGAGGCATTTGACACGTGAGTTTGACGTCGTCGGCCAAGACACCAAGACTTGGTTACCCAACTGCATGCACGTTATCTCCCCCAACATCTGTTTTAGGCCGCGTTCGGTAAACGTCTTGTCCAGTAAAATAAACATTTTTTATTTATATATCTATTGTTTAAGTGTTTTAACAAATTTTTTTACGTTAAGAAATGAAACGTTTTACCGAGATGTTCTTGTTCGCGTTGCTCTCGTTCATCGTTTTATGGTGTTTACTCTTCTTATTTGCGATACTCTATCTATTACGTTTAGAACGTTATCATCGATGGTTGAGACGACTTTTGCAAAAGATTTGAAAATGGCATAAAGAAAAGTCTGAAGTTATTAAAAAAATGGCATTCGTGACAGTCGAGAACTTTGACGTGAACAATTTAAGGGTGGGTGCTCATTACGTCGATAAGAAAGGTAAGCGTTATCAACGCGTTTACGTCGCGTATCAGTACCCGACAGGCGACGTGAAACCGTTAGTGATACGCACTCCCAAAAACGGAGTCGTCCGGCTTGTGGCAATACGAGGACGGTTCCGATTATACTATGAAATTTATATGCGGAAAAGAATTCGCCACCATGTTGGAAAAGATCGAGGCGTTCTTGAGGGAATCCATAGAAAAACTCGCAAAAACACTGAAAGAAAAAAGGTAGAAAAACACCCGTGGATGTCAACGATATAGTCCTCGTGAAAACGGATCAGAACGGTAACAAAGTGATCTACTCGAAAGTTAAACAGGGGGACAGAGACAAGCCTACTTTTTATAGAAAGAGAACGGCCGACGATCCGAAAGATAAACATCCGCTCGTCGAAGTCGATCTTCACCAATACGAGAAAAAACGATGTCTGGCCATCGGTTCTTTACGCGTAGACAACGTTTACATCGCCAACAAAGAATCGACCGTATCCTTGCAAACTCTCTTACACCAGGTCGTCATCGTCAAAACGATCGACGTTGCTCCTCTACCGGATTTGGCCGACTGCGTAGAAGACTTGGACTTGGAGTCCGACACGGAATAAATAAATTAAAATGACAGTATTTTTGTAAAAACGTTACGTTTTTTACAAAATATAAATAAAATGTATAAAAAAAAGAGATGAACGTGGACGAGATACTAACGAACGTCGCTACCGCCGCCGAGACGACGGTAGACGACTCGCTCAAAGATAGGTTATCGACCATCGTCGGATCGGGACGAGCGCGTCACTTCCTGGGAAAAGACGTGACCGTCGCCGACCTGAACAAGATGAACGACAAGGAACTGGACAATCTAAATCGTCTACTCAACGCGCGACTCGGCATGCGCATGAGTAAATCGATCGCCAATTCCGTCATCACGCTGTACACCCAGAGTCTAAAATATTTTTTCGATCTGCAGAACGAACCTAAACTGATCGAAGAAACTGAGCGAAGAGATCCCTTCCTCGACGCGGCCATCGGCGAAGCGTGCTGCAGCCTGTTCTACCACTTCGGTTCCTACCTGGCCCCTCTCAGTCTCGCCGCCACGTCCAGTCGCTATATAACGGGATTTAAAAAATCGGAGGGAATAGAAAAAGGCGATGAATCCGGAAGAACTCCTAACGAAAAAGAATCCGAAACGTCAAGAAGCGGGGAAGAAGGGAGCGCAAAAGAGGTGGAGTCGAAAAAGTCAGGACAGCAATGCTAATGGCCAGGATGGCAATGCTAATGGCAATGCTAATGGCCAGGATGGCAATGCTAATGGCAATGCTAATGGCCAGGATGGCAATGCTAATGGCCAGGATAGCTGGAAATGGCTAGCGGTCGGCGGCGGACTCGCGGTCGTCGGAGTGGCGGTGGTGTTGTACAGGAAAAACCAACCGCAGCCGACACCTCCTCCTCTTCCAGAACCTAAAGAAGAAGAAGTCTCCAAATTCAATCCCCACGAAATGTATTAAATAAAAATCTTTTCACTATAAAAATGTATAACGTGACACTGAGAACGTTCATGGACACGTCGATGTTTATGGCGTCGGGAATCCTCGCCACGAGTCTATTCGTTTACATGATCGCACAAGTAGTGGAAGCTAAAGTCCAACACATCCACCATCACGACTGTACCGAAGACGAAGAAGAAGAGGGATAAATAATAATTCTTTTCATATAAAAAAATGAGCGAAAAGGATTTGGTCAACACCGCGTATCACGAGGCCGTCGGAATAGAAAAAGACGACGCCGACTTTAAGGCGGACGACGAGGACGACAACCAACCCATGCTCTTCAGGATGAACACTTACTGCGACGAACTCTACAACACGAACAACGACACGACGGAGACGGTAAAATCCGATAAATAATAATCCTTTTCATATAAAAAAAATGAGTGAAAAAGATTTGGTCAACACCGCATATCACGCGGCCGTCGTGACGGGAATCGCCACGTTGTATGCGCAAGTTTCCAAGAAGTTCCTCAAGACGGCCGCCGCCCAAACTGGATCTAGATCTAAAGGATCTCGGGATGGTCTTCGTCGACTACGTTTTGGCCGAGTACACCAAAGACATGCTGGTCAAGAAGGGTATCATCCCCGCCGATATCATGAAATAAACTAAAAATTCTATTTTAAAAAAATGGCAACGATCGCGATGATGATAGGAGGCGCGGCAGTCAATGCTCTCGCCTTCTCGGGATCACAATTTCTATTCTCGAATCACGAAGAACAGAAGAGACACGACGAAGCGATGGAAAAACTGACCGCGGCTAGAGATCGGTGGAATCACGAACGCACGAAGCGATTAGATTTTCTCAACGAAAGACTCAGGAAAGAAGGACATTCCCTGTACACCTACAAAGAAGTGGATGCCGCCATGCGACTCTACTCGCAGATGACGGAAGAAGCGGCGATGCCGCCCGAACCGAAGTTGAGCGATTTCTATCAACCCTCGGAAGAACAAAAAGACAAGGAACTCCTCTTCGTGATCGTGGGAACGGGACTCGTGTTCTACGGCGTTAAAAAATACGTCGCCTAAAGTAAAAACAATGGAAGAGATCTATCACAAACACTATTGGAAGGGGAAAAGGCCGCCATCGGGAAATTGGCCAAAGCGGCCAAAGTCAGCGAGAAGGAAGCGTTGGAATTCCTGAAAAAACAAGACGTGTGGCAAATCTACCTACCGGCTCCCAAGAAGATCGTGAGACCTCGATTCGAAGACGCGAAAGAAAACGGACACTCACCAGGCCCGACCTGTTGTTTTTACCGCACGACAAGGTGGACGGGAAAACGTACAAAATACGCGCTGACGTTAGTCGACGTGGGCACGCGCTACAAAGAAGCGGAACCGCTGACGACCAAAGACAGTCGAGAGGTGGCCGACGCTTTCGAAAAGATCTACGAACGGCGTCTGACGTTTCCCAAATTATTACAAGTCGACCCCGGCCGCGAATTCATGGGCGCCGTCACCAAACTCATGACCCGACACGGAGCTAGAATAAAAAGGGGACGGGTCGACCTTCACCGCGACCAAGCCATCGTCGAACGATTTAATAGAACGTTGGGCGAACAGTTGTTTAGCTATCAATACGATCAAGAGATGAAAAACCAAAGACAGAAACAGAGAATGGGCGAAACAATTGCCGGAAGTCGTCAAAACGATCAACGAAGAGACCGATCCGCCCAAAAAGGTAGAACCCGTCGATAAAGTACAACCGTCCATCAGTCCCTTTGCGAAAGTAAGATATCTATATCAACCGGGCGAATTGGAAGGCGGCGGGCGCAGGAGGGCCACCGATCCCATCTGGAGCGTCGACAAACACGACATAGACAGGCATTTCAGAATGCAAGGCATCGACCTGTATCAGCTCAAGGAACCGGCGCCTCAGAGAACGTTCGTCCGAGAAGAATTATTGGTCGTCGTTTAAAAAAATTTATTAATAATAATAAATTTTTTAATACCCGTAGGGTAACGTGTCGTACCCGTCCTTCATCACCCGTTTATCGTAACACAACGTAAACTCTTTCTCCTGATATTTATTCACGACACGTTTGGTTGCGGAATCTCTCGTGATGGCGTTTTCTCGAACGGTCGTAATCCTCTTACGCGTTTCTTTAACGACGTCGGTCATCGCTTCTCGGTTGATATAGAGAGAATTTTCGTAATTCAGACTAAATCCTTTGACCTTACACACCTTTTTACCCGCGTTCGTTTCGTACGAATAAGATTTGGGTCCGGTGGCGCACCACGACGTGATGAAATCGCCGCCTAACTCGTCCGTCAAATCGCCCCAAGTTATCACCCGTGTCGATCGAGACCCCGTCGTCGCGATCGACGTACCACACGCTATCGGTATCGAATCCCAACACTCTATCGTCGAGTCTGTCCAACACGTCGTATAACATGGTTCTGGCGTGAGCCGTCGTAAAACACGCTATGAAGATGTTGACGTTCTTGGACTGATCGACGAATTGCCCTTTGAGATCGTAAGTCATCTGGACCATGTCGTCGTTGATGAACTGAATGTTGAGATTGTCTATCGTGTCGTCCAACAACAGTTTGTAAAAATGTGCCGGTTCGCTCACGTATTCGGTCTGTTTCATGTTGACCCTTTGACCGAACTTGCCCCAGAGAGAGTTGAGACATAATTTAGAGATGGCGCGCATGCCGGGATTATACTCTATTTCGCCCAAGTCGATCACCAAACGTTCTCTGACCATGTCTTTATAACGTTCTTCCGACTCGTAAGTGGTGTCCGGCCCGACCTTCAAAGCGGAACTTTCCATCTTGATCTTCATAAACTTCTTGACGTAGCCTCTAAAGAGGTCCGCGTCCTCGGTGGTGTAGAGAAAATCCCAAACTTCGTAAATCTTCTCTATCTCGTACCCCTTATCCAAGGCCTGAATAGCTCGGGAGTACACCACGTGCCCGCGAACGACCTCTGCTCGTCGGTGTGTTCGCACGGTTTCTGTGACCGTCGTTCGGCGCACGTCTTACACAGCGGGAACAAGAGCTTTTCGGCATTTCCGCATTTCATCTTGACGGGTAGGACGGGATGATATAATTTTCGGGGGCGGCACGACTTTACATTTGACGAACCCCGTCCAAGTTCGATCGACGCGCTCGGGATTAACTATTTTGGTGGGGTGACCGACAGGGTAGGTCTTATAAAACTGGACCGTCGGGTACAGACTGACAAAGTCGACGTATCGTCCCTTTTCTCTACCGTCGAAGTCGTACAGCAACTTGGTCACGTTGGTCCTACCGCCGAAAAAGGCATCTCGCGGGTCTAACGGCGTCACGATCTCTTTAACGGCTATGTCTTTCGCATCGCATTCCCAGACCTCGACGAACGCGTAACCGGCCCTTTCGTATCTTCTCGTTTTTCGCGGAGGTTCGTTTTCTGAGCGTGTCCATCTCGAATTGGTTCTTGTTATTGACGGTGTTTCGAGCGTAACACTTTTTACACCCGTGCCAGAAACATCCTTGAAATTCGTAAACCGTCCTCGTGTCTTCGCAGTACCCGTCGACTTTTACCGATGTCGTCGGGCAGAGTCACCTCGCCGCCGTTCAACGCGTGTCGTATGACGACGCCGTCTCTCTCGGCCACGTGATCCAACCAAGAAATGGATTTCGCACTGTACGTATCGCGAACGACGTTATCGTTATGGACGGCTATCATCTTTTCGGGCATGTAATTACTTCTGTAAACGGTCATGCACACGGACGCTATCGTCACGTACTGTAACGGATCTATGTTTTCCAACGCGATAAAGTCTTCCTGAATTTCAACATGGACCGTCGTAATATGTCGACGTCGGACGTGCAGTACTCCCTCAGTTCTTTCTGGAAATCAAACACGTCGTTCTTTCGCATCTCGTACCACTTTAAAAAACTCTTCCCTGTTGCGTTTGCTCATGTAATCGACACCGTAGTGTTTTTTTACTAGGCAACGGTCCCACGTAACGTTGGTGACACGGCTTGTTGAAATAATGCGGGAAATAACCCTTTTTGAGTTCGGTCATACCAAACGTCTTCGGAAATTCCGCCAGAGCGGATTGGACAAAATTTATGGAATCGATAAAGCGAACACAACCGACTTCCATGTACATGATCTTCGTACCGTTGTAAATACAATAGGGTTTAATGTTATGTTCCACGAAATACTTTAACAAAAACTGCGCGTCATACGCTTTGGCATTGTGGGCGATGAACGTACCCACTTTTTGTTCCAACACAAACTTGCAGAACTCGTCGACGGTAGAAAATTCGTGTTGTTTACCGTCAAAGTCTTGGCACACGATTAGATTTGGTATGTGAACGCCGGTGTCTTGCGAGGCTTCTATGTCGTAAAATAATACTCTGTCGTCCGCGTTTTACAACTGTAACACTGGTTCTCGGGTTTCTTTTTTTTGCACTCGGCCGATTTGCATTTTCCACCCTTACATTTTTTCTGGACCATGAAACACTTGTGCGTCGTCATGTCGACGTATGCACGACAATTCGGACATTCGGAATGACCGCATACGTGGGACTTCAAAGTCCTTGGTCACCCGTTCGCACTCTAAACATTTCTGAACGATTGAACAAACCACGTCCGGTTCGCCGTCTCGCGTGCCTCTGTTGCGTTTATGTTCCTTAAAACAGACTTCGCCGAAAAACGCTCTGTTACAATCGTCGCACACTATCCTTTCGCCCCCGGGGCAATCGTAACCGAAGCACGATAGACACTTTTTCGGACATCTGTGACGATCTCGTCTCGTATATCCCTTCTTACAAGTGTGACAGTAATATCCCGTACCCAAAAAACCGTTCATCTTCGTAATCACGTCGAAGTGATTTTTTATTCTTGTACAGATAGATCGCGTCGTCGTCACTTCCTTCGGTCGTATAGATGATCTCGTTGAACCGTTCGCCGTCCACCACGTTGATCTGCACTCCCAGGTGATCGGCAAACGTTTTCGCGTCTTCCAAGGTACAACCGTCATCCCGGACGGGAACGCCCGCTTCTTCGTGAAGTTTTAACGCTTCGGCCCTTTGTAATTTACGACTGTCGAAGCTGGGAATTCGTCCATTTGTCTTTATGTTTGTTGGCCACCGCCGTCACGATGGCTCGTGCCAGACACGTGACGTCGTCGTTTTTAATCGTGATGATACTTCTCTTCTTCGACGAGGTCTCCTTTGTTACCGTTCTTTGGATCTCCCCCTTTCCCCTCGGCATTATCGTAGACTGGACGACTATTTCTACTTCGTCTAAGGACACCTCGTAATATTCTATATACTCTTGCAGTGCTTTGAATAAATCTTCGGCTAAATCCCACGAGACGTTAATATATTTCGTACTGAACGGATTCGGGAATTTCGAGTGATTGATGATGAGGCGAAATTTATCGCCGTTTTGCAACCCTCTATCGTTTATCACCGACCTTACGAGTTGTACAAATAAACGGTCTATATCGATAACCCGGTCGTCCTCAACAGGACCACTCTATACTCGTCGAACCTGGTTTCAAACTTCAACCTGCGCGTCGAGGAAATTCTGTCGTAACGATAGGTCTGGCCCGTGTAGACACGTTTGGGTTTTAAATATTTTTTTTTAAAAATCGTCAGGAAATCGGGAAGATCTAATAACGGTTCAATATATTGAGTAGTAATAGATCTCTCGGGCGGAATCGGTAAATCCAATAACCGCTCGGTAGATCGTTGTGCATGAGACATGTTTTTTAAATTGAGGTGTAATTACTTATGGCTTTTTCAATATTTACTACACTATACCGTTGGAGCACCTACCGGGACACACTCGTGCGGTTAGTTTTACCTGGCGAGCACGGGAGCGTGACGTCTATACGCACAGATAAAATTGAAAAAACCATCTAACGCGTACAAACAAACACACACACAGTATTTATATATATCCACGTATATAAATAACAAACGGGGTCACAAATGGGGACACGTGACAAACGGAATTCCGGGAAATCGACACGTACAGGTAGTTCTTGGAAAAAGGAGAGCTGAAGTGTAGTACATATACTACTCTTCACTTCCATTTGTACGGGTTTGACCGGCCGACAGGAGATGCTTTATCCTTAATGCTACCTAGATTATCAGAGGCCTGTGTTTGTCTAGTATTCACCAGGACCCGGTTTATATATTGTCTCCTGCATCCTTACAATTAATTAATTTGGTATCTGTGATTTTTATATTGTATTAAAAAAAGTCCAATTACATTATCATTGCTACACTATAGACTTGTATAATTCCCTACCCGTAAATACGATCATTAGCAATTAGGAATTTAAAGGGCTAATACTACCACTGCCGCTTCTACTACTACCGTACCTGCTGATGTTGCTTCTTTTATTTTAAATACACAGAGTATATTTTGGTGGCATTGATTGTTTATAGCGATAGCGGTTGTTGAGTCGTCTGTACTCATTGTGACAAGGAATTATCCCTTACATATTTCATTTGAAATTGACTGTGGAGTCACGGCGGGTTTAACCAGTCAACAGGGAATTTATAGCACGAACTGTCAATTTGCTCTTTCAAATGTGAAAATCCACTATATTTCTCGTTCGTAAATCGTTTGTATCATTCAGTCACTTTCGTAAACGTTTGTATCATTCAGTCACTATATTTCTCGTTCGTAAATCGTTTGTATCATTATGTCACTATATTTCTCGTTCGTAAATCGTTTGTATCATTCAGTCACTATATTTCTCGTTCGTAAATCGTTTGTATCATTCAGTCACTATATTTCTCATTCGTAAATCGTTTGTATCATTCAGTCACTATATTTCTCATTCGTAAATCGTTTGTATCATTCAGTCACTATATTTCTCGTTCGTAAACGTTTGTATCATTCAGTCACTATATTTCTCGTTCGTAAATCGTTTGTATCATTCAGTCACTATATTTCTCGTTCGTAAATCGTTTGTATCATTCAGTCAAATGTAAATCTTGCAATGTTAACAGATCATGATCATATGATTCAGAATCTATCACAAAAAATGGAACTCGCTTAAAGTTGTTACTTACCAAAAAAGTATGGATATGTGTACCTTGCTGTGCCTCGACAGAAACATGGACGGGATTATTGTAGTTATAAACGTTGGTTCGAGTGTACGGGATAAACAACGGAAATTATGTGAAGAGTTTATAGTGTTAATATTATACTGTTGTTTGTGCGTTAGGAGGCTATCAAAAGGATTACACTGCTCAGACGTATTGTTTTAATTTCTAATTACAAAGTATATCTTATTCACAGATTCATGACATCCGTGTCTCTGCTGTTTTAAACCTTTTCTTTGTCTTACATGGTCCGTAGACATTATACTGTAACCACGATTCTATAGAAATTTAGTCTGGATTTATTGAGATTTGACTAGATATCCCGTTTCCTGCCTTCCGGACATTCATTATACTAAAGCTTATACCTTGTACTGTATCAAAGTAACAGTTGGTAACTAGTATTACCATAAATAAGTTTAACTCAATCACCACTAAAACACATTTGGACTGACTTAATACATTGATTTACAGAACAGTCCATTGTTTTTTTCAGGGGTAGATGAAAATCTTATTTTAAGGGGCCCTAAATACCGGGAAGCCCGTTCCTTTAATTGGCGTCAGAATTTCAGTTTAGTTATGGATTCTGTCGAAGATTATGCCAGACGATGGGCCAAACATGAAGACGTAGAACCAGACACTTTGTCTGAATGGCTGAAAACCATACGATGGTTGATAAAATCTCGTATTCGAAAACTTAAAGGGACTATGAAAACACGTTATCCCTCTGTATTTAATGATCCAGAAGTAGTAACTGAACTGGATAGGTTACATGACCCAATATGTACTGGTACCAGCAGACAAAGCCTCAAATAATATAGTTTTTATTTGTAAGGCACATTACTATAATTGTTTATTAGAAGAACTTGGGTTTAATACGAATTCTGGTAATCCTACATACACACGTAGCTCACTTTCAAAGGACGAGATCCTTCAAAATCACGTATCCGTATCAAGCTCATTTGATATACCTACAACGGATACCGATTTCGAGCTACCATATTTATATTGGATACCTAAACTTCATAAAACCCCATATAAGCAAAGATACACAGCAGGATCCAGCAAATGTTCTACCAAACCTTTATCTTTACTCCTTACCAAGATATTGACAGCCGTTAAGGAGAAACTTCAACAATACTGTACAGTTGCTTATTCCAGAAGCGGTGTAAATCAGATGTGGATACTTAAAAATTCTAAACAGCTTTTAGAAAATTTGAAGGCACACAATTTTTCTCGAATTCACAGTATCAAAACTTATGACTTCTCTACTTTTTACACTACTATTCCACATAAAAAATTAAAAGAAAGACTTTTCAGCATCATAGATAACTGCTTTTTCACTAAAGGTGGTACCCTAAAATTTAAATATCTAGTGATTGGCTTTCAGGATACTTATTTCGTCAAACACCACTCTGATTCTACACATAAATATACTGAAGTTGATATAAAAAACATGCTGGAATTTCTAATAGACAATATATTTGTAATGTTCGGAGACGTGGTCTTTCAACAAACTGTCGGCATTCCTATGGGAACCAATTGTGCTCCTTTATTGGCCGACCTGTTCCTTTATTCATACGAAGCAGACTTCATTCAGAAACTGCTGAATCAAAAGAAGAAAAAGTTAGCGGTGTCCTTTAATTTGACATTTAGATATATCGACGATGTTTTGTCAATTAATAATGACAATTTTCATACATATATGTCAATGCAATATATCCCAGCGAACTAGAAATTAAAGATACAACAGAATCACACGCTTCATACTTAGACATTTTACTTAATATAAACACAGACGGGAAATTAGCAACGGAGCTATACGATAAACGCGTCGATTTCGGCTTTCCCATCGTAAATTTTCCACATTTAAGTAGTAATATCCCTCAATCACCCGCATATGGAGTTTATATTTCACAAATGATCCGATATGCCAGGGCGTGCACAACATATGAAGATTTCATATACAGAGGTAAACTACTCACTGACAAATTATTGACACAGGGATATCGAAAACCGCGTTTAATGTCAACGTTCCGCAAGTTTTACGGTCGGTATAATAGTCTTGTTTGCGACTACTCTGTTTCACTAAGTGAAATGTTGAGTTGCCTTTTCGTTGGCGGTTGTTGAGACGTCTGTACCAATTGTGACGAGGATACACTCCTCACGTGTTTCATTGGACTTGACTGTGGACTCACGGCGGGTGTGACCGGTCGACAGGGGATGCTTACTCCTCCATGGCACCTGATCCCACCTCTTGGTTTCTAGAGGTCCGTGTTTGTCCATTTTTTACCGGATTTGTATCTATGTCCTGGACAATCTATTGATTTATGCTTTGGCATCTGAGGTTTTTATCATTATACATGCATGGATTTAATCCAGAAGAAAATGCACCAATCTGTGTTCTTTCAATTGCATTTGTCTCAGGACAACAAATCATAATACGTACTGATACATATCTATATGACTGTAAATGAATTGACAAATGTTGATTTGTATAATAATTACGTAAAGTGACAAGTCGGCCTGGCTCAGCTGGTAGCGCGCTCAACTCTTGATCGTGAGGTCGTGAGTTCGATTCCACCCGGCGGCAGGTTGGTTTCCTGTCCTTCGGATGAGACAGTAAAAATAGAGGTCCCGTGTCACAGTAGGTGTCGGCAAATTAAATAACCCTCACTGCTGAATGGCCGTAAGTGCCGAGCATAGGCCAAAATTTTTAGCCCTTTACCGGTATTTTTTTGACGTCTCCATATGAGTGAAAGATTCTTGAGCGGGACGTTAAACAAATATTATAAACATAATACCAAAGTTATAATGCTCAAGACGATATCGTTTCTGTCAATTAGACTTCATCAGTTGAGCTCCAATTTGAAAAGTGCGTGTTTTTTCTAAAGATAAAGTGGTATCATACAAGGCCAAATAATATCTCTAAATATATAGCCGAAATCCGTCTAAGACTAACCACTGTAAAAAATGACTATCTTATCTTTAAAAAAAATTTCGAATTTAAATGCTGGTAACAGTGCCAAATATTACTTCAGTATAAGATGAACAGCTGGTACCGAAATACCAGGTACTAGGTTTATGTATACCCTCGGGGACTCAAACGGTCCACCAGCAGTGGCAACGACCTAGTGGTTATGAATATTATAAATATAATACCAAAGTTATAATGCTCAAGACGATATCGTTCTGTCAATTAGACTTCATCAGTTGAGCTCCAATTTGAAAAGTGCCAAAATATAACCAGTATCTTACAAATATTGATTTTTGCTCTTTTCATATACTGAATTCATATGCTGTGGTACTATTTTGCAGTTATGGTAACGACCACTTTTTATAGGAATTATCATCATCATCATCATCATCATCAAACGTAAAGTTACAAAATATAACCAGTCTCTTACAAATGTTGATTTTTGGTTTTTTTTCATATACTGAATTGATATGATGTGGAACTATTTTTCAGTTATGGTAACGACCACTTTTTAAAGGAATCATCATCATCATTATCATCATTATCATCATCATCAATTTACAGACATAAACGTAATGCTGGAATGAATGTCCAACAGAAAATTATCAAGTTTTAGGAGTTTCATAAATTCAACAATACAAACATGCAACGATATCAAAACTGTAATACAATTTCGTAAACTACATTACTTCAGAATATATAAAATCATTCTGTGTGTGTGTGTGTGTGTGTGTGTGTGTGAATATAAAAAAAAATCAGATACGAAACCAAGAGGTGGGATCAGGTGCCATGGAGGAGAAAGCATCCCCTGTCGACCGTATATCCACAGTCAAGTCCAATGAAACACGTGAGGAATGTATCCTCGTCACAATTGGTACAGACGTCTCAACATCCGCCAACGAAAAGGCAACTCAACATTTCACTTAGTGAAACAGAGTAGTCGCAAACAAGACTATTATACCGACCATAAAATTTGCGGAACGTTGACATTAAACGCGGTTTTCGATATCCCTGTGTCAATAATTTGTCAGTGAGTAGTTTACTTCTGTATATGAAATCTTCATATGTAGTACACGCCCTGGCATATCGGATCATTTGTGAAATATAAACTCCATATGCGGGTGACTGAGGGATATTACTACTTAAATGTGGAAAATTTACGACGGGAAAGCCGAAATCGTCGCGTTTATCGTATATCTTAGTTGCTAATTTTCCGTCTGTGTTTATATTAAGTAAAATTTCTAAGTATGAAGCGTGTGTGCTTGAATCTGTTGTATCTTTAATTTCTAGTTCGCTGGGATGTATCGCATTGACATATGTATGAAAATTGTCATTATTAATTAACAAAACGTCGTCGATATACCTAAATGTTAAATTAAAGGACACCGCTAACTTTTTCTTCTTTTGATTCAGCAGTTCCTGAATGAAGTCTGCTTCGTATGAATAAAGGAACAGGTCGGCCAATAAAGAAGCACGATTGGTTCCCATAGGAATGCCGACAGTTTGTTGAAAGACCACGTCTCCGAACATTACAAATATATTGTCTATTAGAAATTCCAGCATGTTTTTTATATCAACTTCAGTATATTTATGTGTAGAATCAGAGTGGTGTTTGACGAAATAAGTATCCTGATAGCCAATCACTAGATATTTAAATTTTAGGGTACCACATTTAGTGAAAAAACAGTTGTCTATGATGCTGAAAAGTCTTTCTTTTAATTTTTTTATGTGGAATAGTAGTGCAAAGAGTAGAGAAGTCATAAGTTTTGATACTGTGAATTCGAGAAAAATTGTGTGCCTTCAAATTTTCTAAAAACTGTTTAGAATTTTTAAGTATCCACATCTGATTTACACCGCTTGTGAACTTAGGAATGTAGAAATATTGTCTAACTGAGGCATAGTTCCCAGAAAAATCTTTTGTTGTAAGAAAATTGTTTCGTCTTGAGCATTATAACTTTGGTATTAAAAATTTGACAAACACAGACCTCTGGGATCCTCGCCACAATTGGTACAGACGTCTCAACAACCGCCATCGAACAGGCAACTCAACATCTGGTGAGATGGACAACAAAAAATATGAAAATCCAGAAGTGGGATCAGGTGTCCAGAATTGTCCTATTGACCGGTCGCACCCATCGCGAGTCCACAATCAGATGAAATAAATTAGGAACGAATCCTCGTAACACTCGGTATAGACAGTTCAAAAACCACTATCGACCAGGTAACCCAACGTGTTATTCTGTTAAACATAATAATTGCAAACAAGACCATTATTCTGACTACAAAATGTGCGATACTCCTGATATTCTTGTATTGTGAAAATAACATGTCAGTAAATAGTTCGCCTCTGTGAAATTTTCAAATGTTGACCACGTCTTGCATATCGAATCAACTGTGAGATATAAATATCAAATGCCGGCGAAAAAGGGATATCACTACTTTAAAAATATGGAAAGTTTAACAAAAAGAAAGACAAAATCGTAACGCTTTTCGTTAATTTCCCTTTTGTGTATTAATAAGTAAAATAACCAAGTAGGAAGCATATGTGCTTGATTCTGTGGTGTCTTTAATTTTTAATTTTTCGTTCGTTGGGCCATATAGCAATGAACATTGTCTTTATAAATTGACACCCTCCCAAGAAAAAGGCCGTTGATAAATCTGAATGGCAAATTGAAGGACAGCTTTTCTGCTTTTTGAATCAGAACTTAAGCTTCTGTATGAAGTTTGCTTCATATAAATAAAGGAACAAGTCGACCACAATTGTTTCCCATGGGAATACCAACGGTTTGCCGAAAGACCTGGTTATCCAAACACTGTATATATATATATATATATATATATATATATATATATATATATATATATATATATATATATATATATATATATATATATATATATATATATTCTGTACCAAGCTTAACTTTAACTAAACACACACACACACACACACATATATATATATATATATATATATATATATATATTGTCTGTTGAAAGTTCAGCATCTTTTAATATCAAATTTAGTGTATTCATACCTTGGATAAGAGTGATGTAGCACGATATCGCGAAAAACAACGGCTAAGTGTTATTTGTTTGTTTGAAAATTTAGCATATATTGTACTGGTAATCCGTTATCGTTTGTTTGATTACGCTACACACAATATTAAAGTCGTATTTGGCGACCAGTTTTTTAATGGTGGAGGAAAAAAACCCAGTTACATCAAGCCCGGAAGGAGACCAAGGCCTTCCAGGAGAATACTAGCAAGCTTTCTCACAAAATTAGCTTATTACGTTCCAGCGGGAATCGAACCTACGCTGACCATACTAGACATTTAAGCACACACACACACACACACACCTACACACGCACCTACACACACACACATACACACACACACACACATATATATATATATATATATATATATATATATATATGTATATACAGTGAACCCGCTTTACAACGACATTATTCGGTATCCGACAAGAATTGCTGGGGAACAATCATACATGTACATAAAAAGTACTCATTACAACGGAATATTCGGTATACGGTATATATATATATATATATATATATATATATATATATATATATATATATATATATAAACTAAATAATTGATATAGTGTATCAGGCGTATTGATATACCAATTTTCAGAAAATGCCATGGATTTTACATTTAATCATCAAGTTTGATTTTGATTATTCCTTTCGTTTAAAACAAAACTAAAAGAAAATAAAAATTCATTTGGTGTAATGATTATATTTCAAATACACTAATTATCAGAAATGAAGTTTTTCGTTTTATTTTTATTTGTATAGTTAATACTGACGTCTCTCTTTCTTTTTCAATTTTTGGAATTCCATTCAACATGAATATGAATTATACTCCATATCACGTGTTTCAATTTTAAAAATAGGTTCTGGAAATTCCGTTTCAGTAACGTTTACTTTCGTTTTGCAAAATGTACGGAATCCTCATGCGGTCACATTCAATTTACACGTTTTCATTCGTGAAGAAAGAAAAAAAATAAATTACAGTGACAATATAATAACAATTTTATAGTTATGTCACGATTCGATCATAATTTGAATAACATATAATCAAGGTAAGGTACTTGGTGTTATAAGTTTTATTTATGACAAGTATGACCCACCATAATATATTTCTGTAGACTATCGTTCATAGAAACCCTTTCATGGATTGACGAAGTCGTATAATTTGTTGTCAGGATTGTTAATGTTAGCAAGGTAATCAATTTTGCGATATTGTATATCAAAACAATTTGAACATTTATCTCCTTTATTCTTATTTTGAAAATTGATCTATATCTATAATCGTCTATGGACATAATGCTGTCTTCAGTAAGCACTGGTCATTTAATAGATAGATCTACTACATTTATTATTTTTTTGTTCTTAAGTTTGATAAGTAAATCTTAATACGTTGATTTAAGACTTATAAATCACAAGAAATATTTAAACTTGATATGTATACACATTTCTACAAAATGTAAACATTCGATCTAACTATGTAGAATCTGATATTCAAAATATAGGTCAAATGACGTATAATCTCTTTGTGAATATGTATTGAATATTTTGTACACGGAAATGCAATAACGAAACTTAATATATTTTCTGGAAATGAACATAACGTATCAAATCTTGGCTTGATTGATAAATATTCATATCTGGATTAATATTTGGTAGTAAATTATCATCTGCGTGTTTTATAGCAGTGCTATTATGAACCAGCTAAGGTATGTGAACTGGGTTGTCCGTGTATATATGTATTTATAAATAAAATACTTAACTGTAATACTGTCGTAGAACGTATTCAGTTGATACGTTTCTTTAATATTCGAATTTAATGTCAGATTTACAAGGTGTCAGAAATATAAGCTTATTTCGTTCATAAAAACCTGCCTAAGCGTTTCGTAGGGAAGAGCAAACAGCTTATTCTATTTGTTTCCAGAAAGTTACTGAGAATCATGAAGTGTTGATGCCAAAACTAGATTATCTCTCACCTCACATGATGCTAGTTTAAACACACCATTGTGCACGTATTTATGTCTTAATTCATTAACCCCTGAAAAACAATGGACTCTTTTGTTAATCAATAATTTAGGCCGATCAAAATGTGTCCCCAGGATCAATGCATTAAAACTTCAATTTGAAAATATTTTTCAACAACCATACACTTGTGTGGAAGTTGTTTTGTTTTAGTTGTTCTTATTTTCGTTCTTTTTACCCCTTATTCACCCGCTTTTTGTTTTCTTTTCGCCGTAAAGTCGAATTTAGATAACTACACACGTCATTTTACGATTTGTTTGTCAATAGATAACGTGCCAATCAAGTTCATTATCATTATCATGAATGATACATATATAGAAACCAACGATCACAAATTGTGAAAACGATATTTGTAGTATATTTATATATATTAATATATATATAAGAAATAGTTAAAAATAGAGATTTGACTGATCCAAGTCAACATATCTGTCATATAAATGTACGTCTGCAATAGGACTAACATTTATTTTTCGTTTTAGATCATCAGTTTGAGGAAAATGTCAGAGCGAGCATCGCCCCCATCTTTGTCTTTACCAATCGAGGAGCTAAAGGAGATGTTTCTACAGTGTTCCGTTTGCTCTGGTGATTATGACGAAGGTGACAAACATCCAAGACTTCTACCGTGTCTACATACGTTTTGTTACGAATGTGTCACAAAAATGGTGAAGAATAACGCCGTTCAGTGTCCACAGTGTAAATCAGACCACCATCTTAAATTTGACGACATAAACGTATTTCCGAAAGACAATACACGCCGTGATTTGATGGATTTTGTTAAAGTTCAGAGGTCACCAAATCAAATATCATGTATCGTCTGCAATGGTAATGTCGCTACAAGTCGGTGCAAACAGTGTGCTGAATTTTTGTGCACAGAATGCAGAGATGCTCATCGGCGGACAACACTTACCCGAGATCATGACCTGATAGCTATTGATGATTTAAAGAAATCACAAAACCTCGAAGCTTTCAGCCATCAGCAAATGTGTCCTGCTCACCCGGAAAAACCCCTGGAACTTTATTGTGCTAAACCTTCCTGTCTGAAACCCATATGTATTGTATGTGCGTTTGTGAGTTGCAAAGAAGGTCAAGGTCATATCATTCAGAATGCGAATGAGATAGCAGACGACAAACGAAAAGAAATGAGGGATCAAATGACAAAATTAGAGCAGGTCAAAGACGAGGTTATTCAAGTTTCTACACTCGTAACGGAAGAAATGAACGAAGTAGAGAAACGTGAACAAGATGTGGTTTTGGAAATAAATGCTACTTTCGACAACATGTTAGAGATAATAAACAGACGAAGAAAATATTTGATACAAAAACTTGGAAATCACGCAAGGAACAAGGTCAAAATCCTAGAAAACCAACGAGAAGATCTTGACACGTTTGTAAGACAGATAGATGAAGCATGGAGCTTTTCTGAGCAAGCATTGGCATACACAAATCCACCTGCATTTCTTCAGATCGAGAAGACAGTAATAAGGTGCCTTAACGGATTAATCAATAAACCATTTGACAAAGCACCTCACGAATCTGCCGGACTTGGTTTTGCTCAAAAGGGAATAGCAGTGGAGATCCAAAAAAATATAAACGAAATAACCAACATCTGGAACTCTTCTGCCTACCCTCCAAAGACCCGGATAATGCAAGAGAGTGAGGCAATCACAAACCAGCTAGCGACATTGTCTGTTAGCATCCACGATTACCAAGGTCAATCACTAAATAGAGAAGACGGATATATGAGTTCAGTCACAGCTGTCATTGTCGATCCCAATGGTAGTAAAATTACTATAATCGTAGACCTATAAGTCTCTCTCTCTCTCTCTCTCTCTATATATATATATATATGCGCGCGCGCGCGCGTGTGTGTGTGTTTAGTGACATTGCGCCTTGGAAAGCCTAATCTTAGGTCTAAATATTGTTCAGTAGTAAAACCAATACCTCACACTGGAAAGCGTTTCCTGTTTGATCTAATCGACCCACAAAGGAAAACTTTTGTTTGATTAAAATAGTTATGAACTTTACACAGGACTACATACCTTTAAGCGCTTTGCAATACCAAAATCTATCTATGTATATTAAAAATATTTGTTTTAATGATTCACTGCTTATTCATATTAATGATGACACGATTGCAAAGATAAGGATGTTTATATACCATGTGAATTATGTATTGACAATGTCGCTTTCGCTTTATACATGAACTGATTGTGACAAGTGGTTCTATCTCTATCATGCTGGCTTTTTTGTCGTTGTTGTTGGTTTGATCGTTTTGTTTTTTTTGTTGTTGTTTACTTTCATTTCCTCTTAATTAGGTAAAGAGTCGGAGTACCAGGTAGTCGAAAGAAATGGATGTCAAATTTCGTTTGTACCATTTATTCCTGGAGAATATACACTTGAAATTAAAGTTTTGAATAAAGTGATTGGTCGAGAGACATTTGATGTTCGCCCGGACAATTACACTTCAGGTATGATTTTGAACTTTAGCTTTAGCAGTCTTTGAAAACGTTAATTTATACATACCTTCTTCGAAACTGATCACCTTTCATGGACCCGCTAATGTTTTACTTTTTAAAAGTATGTGCTTAAACAAAATCTTTTTCATTTTCTTTTGGGCATCCATTGTGACTTGGAATTTAACTCATTTGTATTTTCACGAACTCATATCATAAATTGGGTTATTTGGACAATGTTTATTTTTGGCTAATTTGGCCACCCTATTTAAATAGACAAAATTAAACCGTCCAAATATATAAACACAAAGTTTCTACCGGCAATATTTAAAATAAATTATAGTGTATTATAGATTAATAAACAAAGAGTTTATAAAATAACACTGCGTGGACGTTAAACTTAATTGAAAACCATGCATGTGACACATCAATTATTATTATTCTACCGAATCTTTTTAAATTTTGATATTTCAAACACCTTAAATGTTTCACACAACAAGACCAAGGTCTGATGGTAGGCTATATTCCAACAAGATATAACCATAGATGGCCAAAATTAAGCTGACCAAAAATAACCCTTCATTTTATGGCAAAAGTGGAAAAGTTTTGGCGACCCCAAAATATCGCAATTTACGGTACATTTTAATATATCATTTTCCTTTAATTTTACTTATTTTATTTTTTCATGTATCAAATATTTGTGTCATCTGTAGAATTTCGAATATGTTTTTATTTACTAATTAAATACTCTCAATCTGCCAATATATCACTGTTGAGTTTCCTTCATTTCAGCATCAAAGATTGACAGAAGTATCTTGGAAACAGTGGAACGTAAGAAATACTTTTAACAATCATAGATATTTTTGGTAAAAGCATTTGTAAATAATAAGCAGAATTGAATGGTGAAAGTAATGGGTTTCTTCAGCTATTTTCACAAAATATATTGGATTTCAATAGTAATTTTTTAATGCCTGTGTATATGTCTTTTTTATTATCTAAGTAGTAAAAAAGTATTTTTTTGACAAAAACACAGCTAATATTTGTTTAATTCAACTACATCGATATATATTCATGCGTTATAAATAACATTTACTAAAGTAGTTAGTGCACTCTACTCATAGTCAAGTTTTCATTCACAGGGCCTGACTTTACACTGGATGGCGCAAAGGCTCACAAAGATGTTACGGTGTCACCTGATGGGAAAACATTTCTTAACTCTGCTTCAAAGGTTCTATCTGGTGGTTCCAACCAAGGTAGATTGAATAAATATAAAGGCACATTTGGCACGTTTCCATTCAAACGTAAGGGGAGCTTTTACTATGAGTTGAACGTGAGGTACAAAATCCAAAAGCCACTTGAGAAATGCAATCTCGTTTTTGAGATCGGCCTTGCTCGGCAAACATCTATAGATATAAAGCATCACGTGGAGGGTCAGCCATACGCCTGGTCTATGATTGGAGCACACCACAGCGATTGTGATGCCATTTGTCTCCACATTGCGCATGACAAAAAATGTTTGTTCCATCAAATGTTATCCAAAAATGTTGCCGGATCAACCATGAACCTGACCTTCGGGTTTATTCTGGATACAGACAGAGAAGAGTGGAAAATTTTCAATGCCGGCGAAGGTCAACAAATATGTGTCCTCGAAGCAATCGACACATCAGAACCGTTGATTCCCGTTGTAGCTGGTTACAATCCCCAACAGGTAGACGTTGCAATGACATTGATTACTGGCGCAAATATTGAATAGGACCATACCGGGTACTTCCCAGACTGCAAAGAGAAGTGTAAACATTCTGAAATGGTTTAATTTGTGTTGTTTCTTCAGACCCTGTTACAACACAAGCATTTGTAGGAGAATCGAACTACAGACAAATTTGATTATCAATGTTTATTTAGATATTGTTATCAATTACATTAACAATCGATCGATTGACATTAGGAAAAGGTAAATATCTAAACACACGCGTATATATATTTTCCGAGACTGCAATGTATTTGAAATAAAACGAAAATTTAGAATTTACGTATAAATTCAGTAATTCTGTTACCAAATTTGTCAATGAATTAGAACATTTCATACTCTTTATAGACACTTTCAAATATGATTTTTATTGTTACCATGTATTCCTATTTATTTGTCACGTAAAACAGATTTCCTTGTATTACAAGAAAAAAATCACATGCGTAATTGTTTGTAAAGTAAATGTAATGAATTGTCTAAAGTCACAGATAAATAATGAAAATACATAGATAATATGTAGTGTACAAAAATAAATCTGATGTGATGACTATATATATATATATATATATATATATATATATATATATATATATATATATATAACTGACTTTGGTTTTATGATTATAATATTTGAATATTTGTATATACTTATCGGTGAATAAACCCATAAAACATTATTATTATTATTATTATTATTATTATTATTATTACCACACTGGAATTTCTTACATTTCTTGCTATGAATTTAAAATATGTATTCCGTTTCTTATTATTATATCTCCTTTATATTCACTTTTATGGCAGAATGTATTGCACTGATTGTGTGTGGCTGAAAGTCGTCCATAGGAACAATTTCAGACATAAGTACAAATAAGTACATGTACATGTATTTATTTGTGTTTGAAAAAAGCTAATGGAAATGGTTCAACGAAATTTTTAAAAATAACACATGCGTCTAGAAGATCCAGAAGTGGTATCAGGTGCTTTGGAAGTGTAAGCATCTCCTTTCAATAGGTTTCTCACACAGAGTCCACTGTGAAACTAAAAAAAGAAGCTTACGTCACTGATTATATTGCTTTCACTTTTGTGTGCTGACCTTTCGTTCTTCAGAATCCATACAAACGCTACACCTTTATTATATATAATGAGTTTGATCAGTCTAATACATTTTCACACAAACGCGTCCATTGTGGTCGTCATCAATGATAATAAACTCGCAATAAGTTTCTTAAGAATTATCACACATCAATTAACCCTTTCAGCCCTAAATGCCATAATAGACTGGTCTTAACAATAGAAAAGAGCATACATTCTTGATTTTCAGGGGTGATAGGGTTAGTGTAAATGTAATGTAATGTTAACAAATGTAAATAATAAGGTCCTGCAATGACATGATGATAAGAAAAACCAAATGTAGTTTTCTGTAAACATATTTTATCTGTACTAGGATGAAACTCCAAGTGGCTGTTTGAGGGGGAAAACATGTTCATAGGCCAATATATAAAAGTTATAAGGACAAAATGACCTAAACAAGAATTCAGACACTATTTGGCATCGACATACAAAAGAAAATATTTGCTATTTACAGAAATGTAACAGGACAGACTATAGGACAAGTGTCATCTCATGTATAATGTAAATTTGATAAAAAATGTTAAATACAAAAATAAAAACATTGTACATATCATCCAGCAGTGTTTGAGATAACTGATCGCACGAATCATAATGTGCTGATTAAAATAGTGAAAATAAAAATAGCCAGTGAGTTGGAGCGGACCAAGCAGAACATTCTGAAATAGATAATTATGCTTATTTACAAAAAACATGCATAGATATTCACATAGTTCCTTTTATTTTTCTACCAGGCATCTTACTTTCAAAGTATCATCTGTTGAAATGTTGTTCATATATTGAAAGTTTTTTATCTTAATCTCAATGATATACAACAACGTTGTTTCATCATAACGGATACAAGATCCATCAACTATCACTGTGAGCACAGCGTTTTAACATGAAGTAGCATGTATCTACATTTTCAAATGAAAATCTTTTAAAACGTTTCTGTTTATCTTATTTTACATCAAATATATACAGTGAAACCTTGCTTAAAGCTGGCATTTAAGACCACAAATATTCATTTTCTTGATAATTTGGTAATAGATATTAAATGAGTTCAGACGTTCACCTAAAAGAACAGCTCGATTATCAGATCACTTCACGTCAGTCAGTTAGGTGGTTGTATTGATAGCGAGGTTTTGCTGTATTACTAAGGTAAAGAACACCTCGATTATCATATCACTTCACGTCAGTCAGTTAGGTGGTTGTCTTGATAGCGAGGTTTCGCTGTATTACTAAGGTACATTGTAATTGACTTTATTGAATAAAAAGGAACCATCCCCATCACACACATACAGTTCGCCCACGCGAAAACAATGAAACAAGCAAACAAACAAAGCCGAATAAGCTATTCTTTGATTTTTTTTCCAAAAAAAAAGAAGAAATTCCAAATTCATTCCTTGATATCGCAGAAAAAATATAAGTACATATGTATCAGTATTTCAGAGGTTTGTGTTTGTCTAAAGACTACTAGAGGTTTGCCAGTTTACTTGCGGAAGGCCGGTGGTCTCTTCTGGGGTACATTGTGACCGTGTTCTCTTCATTAAAACCTGGCTGCCACCATTTCACTGAAAAATTGTTGAGTATAGCGTAAACACTATTAAAAATCCCAAATGACCACTGAATTTTTAAAAAGTCTAGTGGGCTTCCTTACGGTATATTCTTTTTTATGTCATATAGATAATAAACAATAATTACATACTAGTATACAAATAATGATGTACTAATAATAAACAATGATAATATTTCGTTTGTGAAATTTTATTTCATTTTTATGACTTTAAATATTTTACAGTCCGAAGGTGACTGATATATAACACATACACCTGAGTCTGAGCCGGCCCTATACTAAATTGGGTAGAAATAACAAACAATTTAATAATACATTTTAGTATATGAATATTAAACAATAATATTATTTATATCTCTAGTGAATGCTATTTTTTCTAATAAACATCATTTATCTATCTATCATTATTTTCATTCCGTCTTCTCCCCTTTGTAACTTGATTTGTGATCAATATTCACGATCCAAGCCAATAATGTCTGACAGTCATTCAGAGCGGTTATGGTCAACATCAAAGTGAACGCATATTCCACTTCAAAGTGATTATGTTTGGTATCAAGCTTACGTAAAACACATAACATTTTCGCTTTGCCTTACCCTTGTGTCCACTATGAGAAGAAAGTCCGCCAGCGTCAGCATGCCTTACAATGCCACCAGTGCATGAGATGGCAGCATCGGCTCTGACACAGGTAATGTTAATTAAAATATTTTATTCAAAAATAAAACTTTAACTATTGTCATTTGAAATGTAAAACTTTGCTTTTTATTATGGAAATTTACATATAATTGGAAATACGCATATAAACCTACCATCATCTTGTTTGTCATATCAATAAACCCAATATTGCATTCTTTTGTTTGCTTGTATTTCATATATATATAATTTCATATGCATCAACACTGAAAAAATATTATTGAATAAACATATAATATTTCCTACATTTAAATCATTTTAGTTTTTAACTATGAGATGAATTGATCAGGCAACACAAATAAACTTGATATAAAAGTTACTATATTTATAAGTCTTAAAGATTATGAGATGAATTGATTTATGCAAACATATACATATAAATATATGTTGACACAGAACATTTATGATAATAATGAGATTAAAGTTGTTCCAAGACAATAATCGGTAAGGTTTGTTTGTTTGTTTATTTTAATGACTTTATATTTTAAGCTTTTATTTTTTATGACCTATAAATTTAATTTCTAATTCTGTGATATACTATATCTCATACGAATTATGGTTTATTAAGATATTAAATATAATGCGTATATTTACAATTTTTAAAATCATATCCAGATATTTCAAAATGTCCTCACATTTGATCACTCTATATTAATCAATATATATCATAGATTCAATATATAAATCTTATATTCAATTCATTATCATTCAACAACAATATATATCTATAATATATTTATCTTATATAATATATATGTATATCTTATTAATATAAATTCTATAACATAATAACATATATTCACAAATTTATATCTTTATTTAGATATAAACGTGCTCTAATTATTATGTTTCTCTTAATGATGTTTTCATTATATATTATTTGATTATATAATTAATAAAATCAACATATATAATATTTTATAATACTCATTTATTAAACTAATACAAAACTAAACACTCACACATCGTTCAAACATCATACCAGACCCACCACACAAACAAAAAAACCCATAACAACCAGGACAAGCGACAATATCTCACAAAAAGCAACAACACCAAATATTTTACCACATTCACACTGATCTCACATATCTAAAAACCAAACTACAAATAAATAAAAACTATACCGAACACAAATCAACCCAAAAGCTAAACATAAAAACCACAACAAAAACAACACACCCACAAACCTTATACGAAACACCGCTCAGACCCACAAACTCACAAGAACAACATAACCAACAACTTTCAAACAATCCACAAAAAAGTCAGCTAACACACATAAACCAAAAGAACACGTACATACCACAAATCACACCCATCACAAACACATACAAACAAAATAAAACCCATAAAACACACTCACTCAAAACCAAGCAAAGATACACAATACAACAACACACCCACAACACATAAAACAAATAACACCAACATCCCACTAAAAACAATCAAGCACGCATTCTCTAACACGGCAGCGAGAGAAACACACACCCAACAAACATACATCAATATATAAAACACCATCAAACCACCAAAAGTACCCGTACACCAACAAAACAATAAACAATCCACAACAAACCACAAAAAACATAACAAAACATCACAATACAAAAAACAGCATGTCCACCTAACACACACCTCAACAAGTCACAAGGCTATTCACACACAAAACCACACCATAAACTCAAACACCCTCCCACCACACACCAACATACCCATACACACACACAATGCCAATATACAAACACATACAACAAAACCGCAACAAATAAGAACATACTATCACAAACTAAGACGAAAAAACAAAGCACCAACACAACAAACAAAGACACACGACACAATACACACCCAATTTACACAAGACAGATAGACCACAATTTTAACCACAAACAACCACTCACCACATCCACCACAAAAGCACAATATCATAAGCCCTAATAGAAATCTACCACAACATTTCACAAACATCAACAACCATCCCTCAAAATCAATCAAAAAATAAACAATCCACAAAATCCTGACAACATAAGACATATATGCAACACCAACCAAACATTTCATTTTTATGAGAGAATTTCTCACACTCAAAAAACTACGACACTCACCACCAATACCAATATAAATACAAAAACACACACAAAAACAAAAAACCAAAAACATACCGACCCAAGCACACCACACATACCAACATCCCCCAAAACATATTTGATTTTCAAGCACAACCAACACGAACATCCACACCATCAACTAACAAACGTACAATCAGAAACAACAAATACAACCACATACACTACTCCCTACAGCATAGAACAAACAAACCACATCCACGACAAAAACAAACACCAAAACACATCACACATCAAAACAAACACCAAACCATCAACCCACCCAAACAAAAACGCAGCACAACGAACTCAGTCACACAATCAAACTAAGCAACAAAACACAATCAAACCACATCCCAACAAACAAAGCGTTATCACACAACAACATCCACCACAATGACAACCAAAACATAACAACAGACCAACCACAGGCAAATCCAAGTATAATTTACAACAACAAATTCCCACATACAAACGACACAACACAAAACAAGCACACGACGCCACAACCCCCCATATCATAAACAGTAAAAAAGACTTCAAACACAACATAAACAAAAAGAACATACAGTTAATACAAACCCAAAACCAATCACAACACAATCCACACATGCCAGTACTACAACACCCACACACAACATGCACAAACAGACCAGAAAAAACCAACCCAAAAAAACAGAACCACCGAACTCAACATACACACACAACACACCCCCCAATTCCAATCAGAACAACACTCCACCATAACACTTCATACTATAAACTCACACAACGAAACACCACCAACACATCACAATACCCGCGAAACCAAACCAAAAAGTGCCGCCTAAGACCCAACCCAAACAATCAACAACATTGCCATCGAAGCAACACAAGGAACGAACAATCAAGCCACCCAACACATACCAAAGCTATAACATGCTAAAACCGCAGGCCACAACTCGCAAACCCAAAAACCAAAACAAGCACACCTAACACAACAACCCAAAACAAACACCACAACCCCAAAACCCTAAACACCCACACAAATAACAACACTATACCACACACACACCAAACAAAACGCTTTACAATTCACCCAGTAAAACAACAACATAATAGCATAAAGTAAACACAAACCAAAACAACACAAACACATAAAAAGAACAACCACAACCACAAAACACATCTAACCACAACAACAGCCGACGAACCAACAAAAAAACCGACACAGTAAACAACATCTAACCGAACCCCAATAACCACACAAACATCAAACAACTAGTCCCTACATAACAAACACGCAACACCAATAGCGACAACATCCAACAAACCACAAATACATAGAAACCGACATAAACCCACAACCGACCCCATTACAACCACTCAATTACACATCACAACATATCACAATTAAAAACACAGCCTAACAACACATATCATACATCCAAGAAACCAACTCACCACCCACACGACACACACACATACAATAAAAATCCTCAAAAACAAACAAAAAAACAAACCAACAACACCTAATTAACAGCAACACAAAACGAAAAAGCATACGTACCCGGTAACAACACAACAACCTCCAGACATACCAACTACAAGACATACAAAAACCACGACTCAACAAAGCGAAACGTCCACACCAAAACACACTAACAAAATCAAACCACTATAAACACAAAGACACACTGTCAGTGTACAAAAGTAACACAACAAACAGATCACTTTCAGACCGAAACAAGACAAGAGACCCAATAACATAAAATCACCCAGCTGACACAGATGAAAACTTCAAACAAAAACAGTACAACACCACACAAACAATTACACCAAACACACACAACAACCAACAATAAAACCAAACTCCCACAATGTTTTGTTTCATGGCCCACCAAACACAAACAAAAACAGCCAAACACCGATTGCAAACCCCAGGGACAATCACAACAACCCCCCCATACGCAAAACAAACCAAACACACAAAACAAGCGCACCAAGCAAACCACACAAACACTCAATCATCAACCCCCTAAACCAACTATCACACACAACACACTCAAACATTAAACACACCCACCCCCACATATACCTTAACTTCAACAACACAAAATACCAAACAAAACGGAAACTATACAGAAAAGAAATAACACTGCGACAACAAGCACAACACAGAAAAAAACACACACAAAAAGAATAAAAAAAGATCAACCATACGACACAATAAACACACAAACACTCACCACACACAACACAAAAAGAAATATCCCATCAATCACACACCACTCAAAAAACTCATCCACCCCATCCACATATAAACAACACTATTTCAAAAAACAACACAAACATACAACATCACTCAAACATACCCAATCAACAACGACCGACCCACATGATAACAAACGCCACACACATAAAACAACAAAGTACCAACACACGACAACTATAAATTCTAATTCGACCTCACACACCAACCCACCAACACTAAAACAACACAACAGCCACAACGCATCCAACCTAAACAACAACACAACACAAACACAAAAACAAACACACACACTCAAGCACACACAATACAACCAACAGCCAAAAAACAAACAAAACTCATACTAACAACTCATGACACAACAAATAATCAACAAAATACACACAACAATCCACCACAACCCCATGCAAACAAACAAACAGAGACACTCACCCCCCAAAACACAAACGCATCCAAACAAACAAAACAAACTCACAATCCATAAAACAACTCAATCCACAACAACTAACTAATCAACAACAAAAGTAAACGCAACAAAGCCATACACAACCTTAAACAAAATTCTAAAACATCACACAGAACACACAACAACCACATCCACTACAAACAACAAACACAATCTTCCAAAAACAAGATAAACAAACACACACCAACACGCACAACATCCCACACGAGCCAAAGAAACAACAACACAACCCACCCCAACACCAAAAACAAAAACGAAACACCTACCCACACCCGATACAGAAACACACAAAGAAAAAAACACTGCCAACGACATACAGTCCAGAAATCATGAAACACCCAAAAACAAAACACAATTTACACTTACCCCAAAATTCCAAAACAACTAACACAACACAGCACAAGACACAATCCACACCATTTTAAACAAACCAAACAGTCAAAATCACACAAACACCACAACAAAAAATACACCAACCAAATCGCCCCAACACACAACACACACAAACAACAAAAACAAGACTACTCACAAACAACCAATACAAAGCATAAACGAACATAGACAACACACACGAACCACACCACATACACTCACCAACAATCACACCAACACTTCCAAAAACAATCAAAACACCAACCACTACAGACACCCAACCAAAAAAGGCCATAACAACAACCCAATAACCCAAGCAAAACACAACACATAACCGCGCACCACACACACACAAACACAACATCCCCCCCACAAGAGAAAACACAAAAACACCACCCACAGAAAACCAAAAAACCCAACAAAAATAAGAACCCCTCACATCAATACAACACACAACCTCACATAAACAAAACTACACAACAACTCACGAACCCAACAATACAACACAAAACCACGCAAGACACTCCCAGCAAAACACCAAACATACCAATACAAATCCTAAGCAACAGAGAACAAAACAACATCAAATACACACAACATAACACAAACAAAACTATCAATAGATCCCAAACAATACAAACACCAACAATCCACCCCACACTCATAGGACAACTCACCACAACACAACTCATGAAAAACCAAACCAACACATCAACAAACAAAAAAAAACTACAGCCCTCCCCCCGTAACAAATCATCCATAACCCCATGCGACAAAACATAACTGGCAAACCACGCAACCAACACCGACGCCAAACAACACATTTAATTTAGAGCAATTTTTTATCATCCAGATAAAACACCACACAAAAGACACACCCTCCCCCACAAACAAACTACACACACGACCAACCCAAACCTCACCCCAGCACAAATTGCCACCAGAAAACACACCACTAATCACCAAAAAAACACACAAACGACACCACCCACCAACACACAAATCAACCACCCCAACCACACACAAGATACGACAGACAACCACACATCAAACAGACACAAACACACCCAACAACCTACTCACAAAACTGAACAAACACACCACACAAACCACCCACACAACCACACAAAACACAACACACCCAACAACACACAACCACCCGAACAACTAGCAAATATTAAAAACATCCAAAAATATCCCAATACACATAACAACCAAAATAACAAAAACCTAAACGACACCAACCGCCAAGTAAAAGATACTCAACAACAAAAATACAGCAACCACAATAAACACAACAAACCCAATAACACAACCCAAAACCATACTAAACACTAAAGAAACTACACAAAAGAAATAAATACAACCACCTACACAACCAACACACAAAAACAAAACAACTACCCAAACATAATAACACAAAACACCCCTCTATGTACAACATACAAGATTCAACATCTACTCGCACAAAACAAACAAACAACACCAACACAAACCCAAACGCACAAACCAACCAATACAACACAATACAACACGTCCACACACACACCAATCCCCACAACACAAACACTTCCAACACAAATCCAAAACAACACACCATGACACAAAACAAACCATAACAAAAAACACAATCAAACCCAATCACCAAACACAACACGCACCACCGCAAAATAACAGACTCACAAAATTACCTTAACAAGAACAAACCACACACGACAAAAACACGCAACAACCTCAGAAACACAACACCACCAGCAACAGACACCTCCTCAAAACAAAGAAAATATCCCCACACACCAAACCACAACAGTAAAACAACCGTTAAGACGACAAAAACAGCAAACAACCACCCCAAAAAAAGCCAACCACACCAAGCAAACAACAACACACAAAAACCATACACTCAGAACACAAAAACAATTACACCCACACATCAAACAAAAAACTACAAACAAACACACAACCGCTAACCATCATTAAATACACCTAACACACAACAAAACACACACAATTACAACCAAACAACCAACACCACACTCCCTGCAACCCATACAAAACAATAACAGTAGTAACACCAGAAACTCAAAAAGACACACACCACGCAATAAAACACCAACAAAAACACCAACCAAAACTCACACACCGACCAAACACGGCACAACCAACATTACCCCCGAATAACACACATCCAACACAAAATCGCAGCGATATGTTGACACAGAACATTTATGATAATAATGAGATTGAAGTTGTTCCAAGACAATAATCGGTAAGGTTTGTTTGTTTGTTTGTTTATTGTTGTTTAACGTCCCACTCGAGAATATTTCACTCATATGGAGACGTCACCAAATGCCGGTGAAGGGCTTCAAATTTTGGCCTATGCTCGGCACTTACGGCCATTGAGCAGTAGGGTTCTTTAACGTGCCAACACCTACTGTGACACGGGACCTCCAGCTTTTACTGTCTCATCCGAAAGACAGGAAACCAACCTGTCGCCGGCGGGACTCGAACTCACGACCTCACGATCCAGAGTCGAGCGCGCTACCGACTGAGCCAGGCCGGCTCTAATCGATAAGGTAATTATATAGTCATTTGTAAATTGTTAAGACTTAATTATACCATAATTAAACGCATATAACAAAGGCAAGTATGAAGAACAACGAACAGCTAAAAATTATGCCAAATGTATATTGTCCATAGGATGGTACAAATACAAAACGTATGTTAAATGATCTCATATAGTTTTTTTTTTAATAAAGTAATATATCATATCATTTTTAGTCTTATTTATTTCTTAAATGGGGCCGGATCAACTGAGGCCGGATCCACTAATGGGGCCGGATCCGTTTGGGGCCGGATCCACTCATTACCCCAGTAATTATATCCTGTTAACACTTCATCAACCATGATCATTCTAATCAAGTCTGTGAGACGCTTGTATATTGTAATGCCCTAATAATTTTTCAATTAAATATGTGAAGAAGTCTAAATATAGCAATTGGAAACTCCAGAAAAAAATGTCGGTTTTAGTTTTGTAAATCTACGGAATACTCAAAGGATTAACACAAATGAAATTTTATTCCTTAATTTAAAAAAGAAATAATTCAGAGAAAAGAGAAATAACGTTAAAAGCCATATTTCTCATTTAAATTACCAGTAATTCTCAATTTGTCGATTACAAATTAACCGTTACATCATGGATCTTTCCATTAATTACGTAGTTACATATATTGCTCTCCATATATTTGCCGACTTCAAACCTTATCATTCAGGCATTGTGCAGTTTTGACATACATTTTAAAGGACAAATTAATGGAGGTAAGAATTATTAAACATTCAAAATTTATCAAATTGATTAATGTCCCAACTTTAATATCAAAGATCTGTAGGAATCAGCTCACTACATATGGATGAATTGTTTATATTTGTATGATTTAAATACTATAAACATAATACCAGTTTAGTTTTGCAAAAAAGAGGCCAAAAGGAATGACGATAGTTTTTGTCACTAAAACTTTATCAATAGAGTGTATATCGCTATCACATACAATTTACCGTTATCAGAAATAATTGTTGAAGATATATTCTGTCCTTGTGTGGAACTTTGATCACTTGGAACACAAGTATATTTCGCAGGTAAACTCTCACAAAATTAGATCATTATATAACTGTGTGGATATAAAACCTGGAAAATTTGAGGAATATCTTGGAACATTTTCTTTCAGTTGTCTCATTATCTCGAGGACAAAAGGATCATATTTATATCTATCGATCTATATATCTATCTATCAATCTATCTATATATGTGTGTGTGTGTGTGAGAGAGAGAGAGAGAGAGAGAGAGAGAGAGAGAGAGAGAATGAATTTGGTATTGTCACTGATATTATAATGTTTATGATTTCAGTTGGACGATGGCAGAGCTTGACCAAATTCCATATCTGTCTCTACCAGCAAAGGAGCTAAGAGAGAAATTCCTGCAGTGTTCCATATGTTTTGAGGATTTTACGGAGGGAGACAAACATCCTCGCCTTTTGCCATGTCTTCACACATTTTGTCAAGAGTGTCTTTTGAAAATGGTTAAACATTCTGCGGTTGAATGTCCACAATGTAGGTCAAATCACCTTCTTAATTCTAATGACATCAACGTTTTTCCGAAAGACAATACTCGTCGCGATTTAATGGATTTTGTCCGGGTCAAAAAGTCTCCACAACAAATTAACTGTAGCGCTTGTAATGAAATGAATGTTATCGTTCGTTGCAAGCAGTGTGCTGAATTTTTGTGCGATGGTTGCAGATTCGCTCATCAACGAACGACAATGACGCGAAATCATGACCTGATTACAATGAATGACCTCCTAAAAGCAAAGAGCCTGGAATATTTTTGTCATAAACAAATGTGTCCGTCGCACCCAGGAAAACCACTCGAGCTGTACTGTGCTAAAGACTCGTGTAAAAAACCTATTTGTGTAGTATGTCCGTTTGTGAGTTGCAAAGAGTGTCAAGGTTATATTATCCAAAACGTAGACGACGTAGCTGACAAAGAGCGAGATAAAGTAAGGAAGCAAATGGTCATGCTGAGACGAACCAAAGATGAGATTGATGAAACTTGCCGTCTCGTAACAGATGAAATTACCGAAGTACAAAGGCAGGAACAACATGTACGTCTGACGATAAACGCTGCCTTCGACAATGTGACAGAAATACTAAACAGACGCAGAAATGTTCTGGTACAAGAACTAAAACTTTGTACGAAAAACAAAGTCATGATACTGGAGGAGCAAAATATGGAACTTAAGTTATTGAAATCTCAGATGGATGAAGCATCGCATTTCTGTGACCAGGTGCTTGCAAACTCCAATCCCTCGGTATTTTTGGAGATTGAAAAGACGATATTCATTCGTCTAAATAGTCTCTCTAATCAGACGTTCGATAAAGTGCCACACGAACACGCCCTGTTTGGATTTGAGCGTAAGGGCTTAACGACGGCGATAAAAAAGAATGTAAATGAAATAACTCATATCTGGAACTTTTCCGCATATCCACCAAAAACCCAGATATCTCTGGTAAGAGAGGCTTGTACAAATCAACCAACGACGTTCAATATCAGCATCTATGGTTACGACGACAAAGTACCGAAAAATTCAGAGATATTCAATGAAGAATATATCAAGGCGTTTATAATGGATCCATCTGGTGAGCTTTATTTAATTCCATTAGTCTAAGATAAGATTAGTCAGTATCATCCGATAGACTCGTGATTTGCATTTCTTACCGCAGGTGCTTTGTGAAGGAAGAGTCATGACCAATGTCGGACAGTCCATTGTTTTATCGGATTTTGCACTCGTTCTACCACTTTACAATTACTTCCAATGTCGGAGTGTAATGAATGTAGAGGATTCCTCCACAAGAAATATTCGATGATTCAAAGAAATACCTGAATCAGTTTCAAAGATTCAAAGAAATACCTGAATCAGTAATTTGACATAAATATTTTTGATAATTTTAAGTTGATGTAAAACGTAAAAATTTATTAACTGTTGTAATTAAAACTTTGTTTACAATTGGTATTTAAGTTCATATAGACGTATATTAGTTAATCTTTATTATAACATTTTATTTATTTGCCAGGTAAGGAGATCGAATACCGTGTAGACACGGGAAATTGCGTTGATGCGGTATATGAGGTTACATTTGTGCCTTTTGTTTCCGGGGAATACATTTTTGAAATACGTGTCTTGAACAGAGTAATAGGACAAAAGAAATTCGTAGTTCAAATGGACGAAAGCACTGCATGTAAGCTGATTATCGTATATATATATATATATATATATATATATATATATATATATATATATATATATATATAAATATATATATATATATATATATATATATATATATATATATATATTACACGGTTTTTGGTTATACGTTTAGATTAATTATTTGGCCTTGCATGACATCACTATATATAATTGGAGCTCATCTGATGAAATCTAATTGACAGAAACGATCGTCTTAAGCATTATAACTTTGGTATTATGTTTATAATATTTATAATCACTAGGTGGTTGCCACTGCTGGTGGACCGTTGAGTCCCCGAGGGTATACCTAGTACCTGGTAGTCCGGTACCAGCTGATATTCTTATACAAAAGCATTATTTTGCACTGATAGGACCATTTAAAATACGAAATTCTTCTGAAACTAAGATAGCCATCTTTTACAGTGGTAACTCTTAGACGGATTTTGGTTATACATTTCGACTAATTATTTGGCTTTGTCTGATACCACCACTTTCCCTTTAGAAAATATATCTAAAATCTAATTGACAGAAACGATCGTATTGAGCATTATAACTTTGGTGTTATATTATTATTATTATTATATATATATATATATATATATATATATATATATATATATATATATATATATATATATATATATATATATATATATATAATTTATTTTAATTACGTTTCAGCATGGAATAAATTTGCGTTTCTCGCCTTTCACATCATGTTATTATAACATGACTCTGAAATCCTAATTTCGCATTTGATATAACTGTAATAACACAAGTTATGCTATTAGATATGGAAATCAATTAAAATTGACAATAAGAAAAATGAACATGGTAATCAACAAATATCTCTTTATTCTTCAGTGTCAGATGTTGACAGAAGTCTGCTGAAAAATGTTCAACGTACGTATGTTGGCTAAATTTTAAAAAATGTGTGTGTGTGTGTGTGTGTGTGTGAGAGAGAGAGAGAGAGAGAGAGAGAGAGAGAGAGAGAGAGAGAGAGAGAGCATACATTCAAAACTCGTTTTTGCAACCTCCATACAGAAATGTGTATGCCAGAGATTTTCTCCAAGACATTTCGATTCCTCAACGATAAATGAAGACTCAATATTTTGTCACAATATAAAGAAAAATGACACATCATTTTCCAGTTAATTTCACAGCAAGTACGGATTTGGAAATAAATTTAGATTTATTATTTGGCCTTGTTTGATATAACTTTTTCTTTTGGATATTAAATTCGAGCTCAACTGATGAAGTCTTATTAACATAACCGATCGTTTAGAGCATTTATTATTCGCCTATCGTCTAATACTATAGCTTTGATTTTGTTAATACTATCTATAAATATGTTCATAATGATCCATTTTCTGACATTTGAATAAATTTGAATTTGAGAAATTAACGGTGTAACAATGATGCATTTTCTAATGTCCATTCAAAAACACATAATGTTTGCCATTCATCGATATTAAATTCTATTTATTATAGATCCAGAATTTGAATTGAATGTGTCACATGCTCACAAAGATGTAACAGTGTCGCCTGACGGAAAAACGTTTCTAAACTTACCATCAAATATAGTATCTCTTATGTCTACAAAGGACCGATTACAGAAATATAAAGGAACTTTCGGAACCTTGAGCTTCAAACGTGGCGAAATTTACTACTACAAACTAAACGTCAGATACAAAATTAAAAAGCCACTTGAGAAATCTCATCTTGTTTTTGAGATCGGTCTTGCTCACAAAACATCGATAGATGTAAATCATCACGTGGAGGGTCAGCCGTACGCCTGGTCTTTGATTGGAGCTCACCACAGTGATTGTGATGCCATTTGTCTCCACATTGCGCATGACAACAAATGTTTGTTCCATCAGATGTTATCCAAAAACACTTCCGGTTCAACCTTGAACTTGACCTTTGGATTCATCCTCGACACAAGAAAAGGCGAATGGAAAGTATTCAACGCCGAGGAAGGCCATCAAATGCACATTGTGGAAAATGTAATTACATCAGAACCATTGTTTCCTGTCGTGGCTGGATATAACCCACACACGGTAGAGGTTATAATCAAATTATTAAGTAGGTTGGATAATGAGTAGACTAGTCGAGAAGACACAGTGACACCTGGGGGAATACTTCTCGACTTTCTGATACATATCAGCAAACCACAATTTTAAAGTTTGCAGTCGAATATTGTGGTATGTAAACCCAATAATTACAGGACATTTACTTAATTAAGATTAACTAATTATTTTGAGCATCACAATATTTTGTGTGAACACCAAAGCGGAATTCGATCCACTTACTAAACGTTAAACAATATACATGTACATGTTTTAACTTTACAATGTTACAATGTTTTACTTAGGTATCATTCATGTTTAAAAAGAACTTTTACTGTGTGTTTTTATATTTTAAAGTTGACAAGAATGGCTTGTGGCAAAAACTGTTCAACAATAGTAAATTACAATTGCTGTGAATAACACATTTTCAAATTACTTTCTATGTATATCGGGAGTCGTGCAGGGAGAACATTTGTCGCTATTCATGTGTGCTCTTTTCCTGAATGATTCCGAACAATTATTATCTGAGAATAACTTTTTCGGAGCCAACAGCATGTCAAATTTCCTAGAAATGACTATTATGCTTTAGGCTTATGACACACAGTTTTGATTTCCGATCAGCTTAGCACATATTTTACATTTTGTAAAAAAGGGGAAACTTGAGGTCAGTATTGAAATAACACAAGTTCTAATAATTTCATCGTTTGACAAAAGCATTATTTGTACTATGATACGAAAAGAATTGAAATTGGTAAAGGTTTTAAATTTCTGTGTTATTTTCACAATTATGGTTATTTATAGAAACAAAATATATTTGTTTTATATTTCTGAGTGTATAATTAAAGCCATGTACTCTATTCTTCAAAAGGGCAAAATTCTGAATCTCTCTATAAACCCTTTAATTGTTACTGTGGTCATGTAACTTTGAGTGGCAAAATGGTACAGATTCCCGGATAATGATGTCAAGAAACAATCAATTCCTATAACGACGTCTATGTTTTTGCGGGTATCTGTATTATTTTGCCACTCGAAGTCACAGGCCTGGAGTTGCAGTTAAAGAGTCTATTGATGACGAATTACATGTATTTGATGACATTGTTGTTCCTATTTTATGTTTGTGTGAAATCAATTTGAAATGAGGGGAATTTTGACAGTGAAAAGAATGTAAAGAGGTCGTGCTTTTAAATATAGAATATCTCAGATACCAAAGTATAAATCTATAGAATGTCCAGGACACAGATACAAATCTGGTAAAAACGGACAAACACGGACCTCTGGAAACCAAGAGGTGGGATCAGGTGCCATGGAGGAGCAAGTATCCCCTGTCCACCGGTCACACCCACCGTGAGTCCACAGTCAAGTCCAATGAAATACGTGAGGAGTGAATCCTCGTCACAATTGGTTAAGATGTCTCAACAACCGCCAACGAAAAGGCAACTCAACATTTCACTCAGTGAAACAGAGTAATCGCAAACAAGACTATTATACCGACCGTAAAATTTGCGGAACGTTGACATAAAATCTTAAACCAACTACACCAAATTCTAAGATATATAGAGACGTGCTAAAAGTATTCGGACACTGTTATTTTTACTATGTATTTGATATAAAACTATATTTTTTTCAAAGAAAATGTTGCGAATCAGTTTCTTATCGCATTTCAATAGAATTTTCATCGTTAGAGATTTAAATACAATTCATTTTTTATTTTTATTTTTAATTTTCTGAATGAGAAATTAAAAGATTTTTTTATTTAATAAAGTTGCATTTTTGTGATGAAAACTCCCTATATGGGTAGGTAAAATCTTTGTAATGCTAAATTAGAAAAAATACATTAAAAAAACAGTGAAACTTGGAAATATTCTCTGCTTAACAATGGACATTCTATTTAAATGCGATAAGAATAGGTTCAGAATTTTTTTTAATGTGGTTTTATACGAAATATATAGTAAAAACAATGGTGCCAGAATACATTTTGCACGTCACTTGTAGAAAAAAAATGAATGTTTACATAAAAAAGGGATTATACTTTATCGCTTCAAAATATCGAATGGTAGACAGACCAAATAGTGATATATATTTCATAAATTTATATGTATTTGTACCTATCTGTAATTTAACAAATGCCAAGAAACTAATTATTTGAGGACCTTATAGTCAATCTGAGATAATTAACTTCGGACAAATTAAAAGTTGGAACCCAGTACCTGGTATTTTGGCTGATTATTTTATATCAATTTAATATTTTGAATGGATTGTCCTGTTTGAAGTCTAAACTCCTCAAAAGCTAAGATAGTCAACTTTGTACAATGGCTACACTTCGACGCATTTAGAAATGCAGTTAATATGTTAATTTTTGGTCTTGTTTGTATAATACCACTTTTTGTTTCGGAACTCTACAACATTATTGACAGAAACGATCGTCCTGAGCATTTGTTTAGACTTCTTTGAAAAATTATATTTATGATATTCAAACTCAATTACATACTAAACATGTGCATGATAGAAGCATTCAGCAGTGACTGATAGATCAATTTCAACAAACATAGGAATCAAATTGTAATATGTTTTGCAAGGGCGCTAGATATCATTTATATACTAATTGCAATTGTGTCCGTCAATATCCATGTACATGTATATAAATGTTTCATTATGTGACTGCAAAAACGCATTTTATCTAGTTTTAGAATCTCGAATATTAATGACCGATTGGAACAGGGCATGGAATGGAGCAGAAAGGGGAAATAGAAAATGTTAATTGTTTCTCAGATATAGGAGACGAATTTCATTATATTTTGAGCTGTAAGAATCTCTGATTTTACAAAAAGTATGTCTAGAAATCAAACCAAAGTACCATAAGACCAAGTGTTAGTTAAATCGATTAATTTTATGGTGTGGTTATAAGAAGTATCTAAAAAGCCGGTTCTGGGAAATGTTTTAAATTTGTCGTTTACAGTAAAACTTGCATGAAAGATCACCTTTGTATAAAGCGCACCTGCAAATAAAGGGAATTTAAACATAACTTTTGTTACATTTTTTAATGAATAAACCTTTTTATAAAAACCACCTGTCTTTAACAAACTTTTGCCTGTTCCCTTGAGTGGCCTTTATATACAAGTTTGATTGTATATACCTTATGAAAGAATGTTTTCTCCGAACATAGGATTGTTACCTACACGCTAAACGACAATATTGCTATATTTTACTTAACGATCGTATTTATTTGCAAAACAAATTACAAAAGTTTAAACTATATTTTGTCATGCAGGAATATTTATAACAATTGTGTTAAGTTTTATATGATACGTAATACAAGTATACTGTATAGATATATTGATTACACAATGCGTGAGTTCATTTAAAAATGTACTTATCGGCAAAATCGCATGTCATTATGCAGATATGATGATATTAACCATGACAACTATGTATGGAGCTCTCTATACAAATAAATCAATATCAAAGTCAAGCTGACGTAATGCCAGTTTATCTAAGTTATCAGACTTTATGTATTCAAGTTGATTAAAAAACATACACCACAGTAGTAGCTAATAGGAGAGAGAAAGAAAGATATTGATAAACAATTGTGGACAAAAGAATAAATAGATAGATAGATAGACAGACAGATAGATAGAAAGATGGATAGATGGATGGATGGATGGATGGATAAATAGATAGATAGATAGATAAACATATAGTAATTAAACCGCCGAGTGGAGCAAGGCGCGAACATTTTCGGAAATTTCTTTAATTTTTCGACTTGTTATAAAAAAGTGAAAGGTTTTACACCTATTTTATCAACTTCAGGCGGCACTCTCTCCCTCATCACTGCACAAATTTCTAAGTGTTGGATTAATTGTGAGATAATATTTTATTAGGGATAGGGTTTTACACATTTATCAGATATTTTTTTTTAATTTGAAATCCCTTTTTCTGCATCCAGACACGAAAATACTCATAGTAATACGCTAATAATCCACTTTGATTATCCTTCTCAAAAGAAGGGAAGCTCAGCAAAAGAGTTACTAAAATCGGGACAGAATTTTGACCTAGTATGCTCCAGACATTGAATTATGACCCCTTTATCGTTAAAAATATCGTTGATGGATTAATTCGGTAGCCCGATGAGACATCCTCTAGGTTCCAGACACAAAAATCGCCATTTCTCAGTGGTGCAGGGTGTGCTTACCAGGAATGTTCAATTATTAAAGCTTAGTGAGTTAATTATCACATTGCAATCGTTTTTATTTCCGCCATTAAATGCACATGCGTATCATTTATCAAAAATAAATTGAGTATTAGCAAACATAAATGAATGCAGAGCATGATGAGAGAAATTTTTTTATTTTTAAAAGTCCTGGAAAGCTTTTTTCTGGATTCCAGACGTGTTGATAATGTATAAAAATTGGTATATAAGAAAGTATGGGGAGGGGACATCCCTGGCCGCCCCGGAACCTACGCGTACATACGTATAATGTGTAAATAATTTGTAAGATATAACTAACATTTTGATACAATGCAAAATTTGCCAAGTTTACAAATAAATTTTCATATTCATACAAACTGAGGAAAAGAAAACGAAAATTTCTTTACCGAAATGATGGGCAACAGAAAAGGAAGAGTATATAAAGTGTAAATTTTGCCGAGCGTAGCGAGTCGCGAAAATTTTGGTAATAGTAAGTACGGATTCCGGAAAATCAATTATTCAAGAATTATAACTATTGCTTTGAAAAAAAAACAAGTATTTAAAAAAAAATTGGCTGGATGGTAAAAGAAATTACGTAAAAAGGTGGGGGCACAAACATACTTGTGCCACCCCATTTCAAAAGTGCGGGGGCACGTGCCACCCCCCCCCCCCAATTGTCCTGCGCCCTTGACACAGATCACCGACTTTTTTGCGATATTTGTCGGAGTTTTAATAATGTGCCGTGTCTTCGAATTCATTAGAATTACACTGGGGGAGAAATCGTTCCTAATCGTTATCACAGGTACGGTTATCCACTTGGTAAAAAAAGGCTTTTTTCGTGAAGCCTGTCTCAACGGAAAAGTGAGTAGAATCATCCGTATGATAATCAAAAGGTTACTCCGTCCTGCCAAGTTAATTGAATCGGAAGGTGGTGTCGGTCGATTTTAATTGTGGTGGAGGACGACCAGTTACTATGTATTGTCTGATTATAACTTTGGTATTATGTTTATAATATTCACATAAGATGACGGGGTGGAGTAACCTGTTGATTACCATACGGATGATTCTACTCACACCTTTGATTACCATACGGATGATTCTACTCATTTGTCGGTTATAACAAGCTGCACGGGAAAAACGTTTTATTCTTTACTGGATAATCTACGTATGTATGGTGACAAGTAAGGTAGATTACTCTTGCCAGTGTAATTTTAATCTTATGCTTTATTTACCTAAAATTTAAACTCATCCAAATCAAGAATGGTTTCACAAGGCTCCACCCGCCAGGTTATATGGATTTTACTATACTCGTGACAGATCCACAAGCCTTCCGTATATGCGATACGTTGTTACCAAAGTCCGCACATTAGGTAACAGTATGTACAGGTATATTAACTCAATCTAGAATTTGGGGGTATTTATTGTTTTATAGATATTTATCACCTTTGTTTATGAGTAGTTCGTATACAACACAAACAACATATATCCGATGACATATATTGAACATGATACCAAAGTAATAGTTTTGCCAGAGAAGCCAAAACAAATGTTCATGACGATCGTTTCTGCCAATAAGACTTCTTGGGTTGAGCTGGCATCTTAAATATATGTATTGTTCCAAAATAATTATGGAACAAATCTCTGAAAAGCGGTATATCGTAATAAAACAAAATTATAAAGTTTAACATCTCGATATATTGTCCAAAGCACAGTCACCTGTGCCATGCAATCCCCGAACATAATAATACCCCTAAACCAAGTTGATGTTATTACAATCGGGGGATTGCTTGACAAAAGTGTCTGTGGTCCAAAGTCAGAAACTTTTATGTCTACCAAGGTACAGTGGCACATCCGGGATATGATAAACCAAAACAGGCACTGACTTTTTTCTAAAACTAGGGGTATACAGGTAAAATGTTTTACCTTGTTCTGATTTCATACGTAGCTGTAGCAAATATTTTATAGTGTCTGTCAACACTGATCTAATTTAGACTCGTTGTGCATTAATTTGCCAATTTATCTTCGTAACCCTATGTACCATTTTGTGATGTTCAGTGCAACAGATATCAAGGGTGTTATCTTGTGATAGGGACTAAAGTCAATGTAAAATTCAAATTTATTATAATGGTGCTTTCCCTTCGCTTTAATTATATTCACTTCTTTAGACAAGGAAACATCACAGCATGTTTACCAACAACTTGTGGTATAGTAAACTTTCAGTGGAGCTAATAATGTACCTTTACCTGCTGTAGACCATTTACAATTAATAGACAAGTTCCTAGATAATTGTTTTTATTGACAATCAAACACTTTATGACATAATAACACCAAAAGCAATATTCACAAAAATTACATACATCAACAATATATGATTTTTATACTTAATAAACATTTATGTTTTTTAAAAATATTAACCTTATCCTTATAAGAAGTAAACAACGTCAAATTTTACAGAAAAGCACAAACTACATCAATTTACATTGATATACATTTTACCTAACCAAATATGTTGTAAAAAACTCAAATTTCAATATTTTGTTTAATATATTACATAAAATTACACACACACACAAGAATAGGTTCAGAATTTTTTTTAAAGTGGTTTTATACGAAATGTATAGTTAAAAGAATGGTGCCAGAAAACTTTTTGCACGTCACTTGTAGAAAAAAATGAATGTTTACATCAAAAAAAGGATTATACTTTATCGCTTCAAAATATCGAATGGTAGACAGACCAAATAGTGATATATATTTCATAAATTTATATGTATTTGTACCTATCTGTATTTTAACAAATGCCAAGAAACTAATTATTTGAGGACCTCATAGTCAATCTGAGATAATTAACTTCGGACAAATTAAAAGTTGGAACCCAATTCCTGGTATTTCGGCTGATTATTTTATACTTATTTAATATATTGAATGGATAGTCCTGTTTGAAGTCTAAACTCCTCAAAAGCTAAGGTAGTCAACTTTGTACAATGGCTACACTTTGACGCATTTAGGAATGCAGTTAATATGTTAATTTTTGGTCTTGTTTGTATAATACCACTTTTTGTTTCGGAACTCTACAACATTATTGACAGAAACGATCGTCCTGAGCATTTGTTTAGACTTCTTTGCAAAATTATAATTTTCCTGTTATATCTATGATATTCAAACTCAGTTACATACTAACATGTGCATGATAGAAGCATTCAGCAGTGATTGATAGATCAATTTCAACAAACATAGGAATCAAATTGTAATATGTTTTGCAAGGGCTAGATACCATTTATATACTAATTGCAATTGTGTCCGTCAATATCCATGTACATGTATATAAATGTTTCATTATGTAACTACAAAAACGCATTTTATCTAGTTTTAGAATCTCGAATATTAATGACCGATTGAAACAGGGCATGGAATGGAGTAGAAAGGGGAAATAGAAAATGTTAATTGTTTCTCAGATATAGGAGACGAATTTCATTATATTTTGAGCTGTAAGAATCTCTACAGAAAGTATGTCTAAAAATCAAACCATAGTACCATAAGACCTAATGTTAGTTAAATCGATTAATTTTATGGTGTGGGTATAAGAAGTATCTAAAAAGCCGGTTCTGGGAAATGTTCCATTTAAATTTGTCGTTTACAGTAAAACTTGCATGAAAGATCACCTCTGTATAAAGCGCACCTGCAAATAAAGGGAATTTAAACATAACTTTTGTTACATTTTTTTAATGAATAAACCTTTTTATAAAAACCACCTGTCTTTAACAAACTTTTGCCTGTTCCCTTGAGTGGCCTTTATATACAAGTTTGATTGTATATACCTTATGAAAGAATGTTTTCTCCGAACATAGGATTGTTACCTACACGCTAAACGACAATATTGCTATATTTTACTTAACGATCGTATTTATTTGCAAAAAAAATTACAAAAGTTTAAACTATATTTTGTCATGCAGGAATATTTATAACAATTGTGTTAAGTTTTATATGATATACGTAATACAAGTATACTGTAGATCTATTGATTACACAATGCGTGAGATCATTTTAAAATGTACTGATCGGCAAAATCGCATGTCATTATGCAGATATGATGATATTAACCATGACAACTATGTATGGAGCTCTCTATACAAATAAATCAATATCAAAGTCAAGCTGATGTAATGCCAGTTTATCTAAGTTATCAGACTTTATGTATTCAAGTTGATTAAAAAACATACACCACAGTAGTAGCTAATAGGATAGAGAAAGAAAGATATTGATAAACAATTGTGGACAAAAGAATAGATAGATAGATAGATAGATAGATAGATAGATGGATGGATGGAATGATGGATGGATGGATGGATAGATAGATAGGTAGATAGATAGATAGATAGTAATTAAACCGCCGAGTGGAGCAAGGCGCGAAAAGTTTTGGAAATTTCTTTAATTTTTCGACTTGTTATAGAAAAGTGAAAGGTTTTACACCTATTTTATCAACTTCAGGCGGCACTCTCTCCCTCATCACTGCACAAATCTCTAAGTGTTGGATTAATTGAGATAATATTTTATTAGGGATACACATTTATCAGATATTTTTTAAAATTTGAAATCCCTTTTTCTGCATCCAGACACGAAAATACTCATAGTGATACGCTAATAATCCACTTTGATTATCCTTCTCAAAAGAAGGGAAGCTCAGCAAAAGAGTTACTAAAATCGGGACAGAATTATGACCTAGTATGCTCCAGACATTGAATTATGACCCCTTTATCGTTAAAAATATCGTTGATGGATTAATTCGGTAGCCCGATGAGACATCCTCTAGGTTCCAGACACAAAAATCGCCATTTCCCAGTGGTGCAGGGTATGCTTACCAGGAATGTTCAATTATTAAAGCTTAGTGAGTTAATTATCACATTGCAATCGTTTTTATTCCGGCCAATTAAATTCACATGCGTATCATTTATCAAAAATAAATTGAGTATTAGCAAACATAAATGCATGCAGAGCATGATGAGGGAATTTTTTTATTTTTAAAAGTCCTGGGAAGCCTTTTTTCTGGATTCCAGACGTGTTGATAATGTATAAAAATTGGTATATAAGACAGTATGGGGAGGGGGTATCCCTGGCCGCCCCGGTACCTACGCGTACATACGTATAATGTGTAAATAATTTGTAAGATATAACTAACATTTTGATACAATGCAAAATTTGCCAAAATTACAAATAAATTTTCATATTCATACAAACTGAGGAAAAGAAAACGAAAATTTCTTTACCGAAATGATGGGCAACAGGAAAGGAAGAGTATATAAAATGTAAATTTTGCCGAGCGTAGCGAGTCGCGAAAATTTTGGTAATAGTAAGTACGGATTCCGGAAAATCAATTATTCAAGAATTATAACTATTGCTTTGAAAAAAAAACAAGTATTTAAATAAAAATGGCTGGATGGTAAAAGAAATTACGTAAAAAGGTGGTGGCACAAACATACTTGTGCCACCCCCATTTCAAAAGTGCGGGGGCACGTGTCCCCCCCCCCATTGCCCTGCGCCCTTGACACAGATTACCGACTTTTTTGCGAGATTTGTCGGAGTTTTAATAATGTGCCGTGTCTTCGAATTCATTAGAATTACACTGGGGGAGAAATCGTTCCTAATCGTTATCACAGGTACGGTTATCCAGTTGGTAAAAAAGGCTTTTTTCGTGAAGCCTGTCTCAACGGAAAAGTGAGTAGAATCATCCGTATGATAATCAAAAGGTTACTCCGTCCTGCCAAGTTAATTGAATCGGAAGGTGGTGTCGGTTGATTTTAATTGTGGTGGAGGACGACCAGTTACTATGTATTGTCTGATTATAACTTTGCTATTATGTTTATAATATTCACATAAGATGACGGGGTGGAGTAACCTGTTGATTACCATACGGATGATTCTACTCACACCTGTTGATTACCATACGGATGATTCTACTCACACCTTTGATTACCATACGGATGACTCTACTCACACCTGTTGATTACCATACGGATGATTCTACTCACACCTTTTATTACCATACGGATGATTCTACTCACACCCGTTTATTACCATACGGATGATTCTACTCACACCTTTGATTACCATACGGATGACTCTACTCACACCTGTTGATTACCATACGGATGATTCTACTCACACCTTTGATTACCATACGGATGAATCTACTCACACCTGTTGATTACCATACGGATGATTCTACTCACACCTTTGATTACCATACGGATGATTCTACTCACACCTGTTGATTACCATACGGATGATTCTACTCACACCTGTTGATTATCATACCAATGATTCTACTCATTTTTCGGTTATAACAAGCTGCACGGGAAAAACGTTTTATTCTTTACTGGATACTCTACTTTTGTATGGTGACAAGTAAGGTAGATTACTCTTGCCAGTGTAATTTTAATCTTATGCTTTATTTACCTAAAATTTAAACTCATCCAAATCAAAAATGGTTTCACAAGGCTCCACCCGCCAGGTTATATGGATTTTACTATACTCGTGACAGATCCACCAGCCTTCCGTATATGTGATACGTTGTTACCAAAGTCCGCACATTAGGTAACAGCATGTACAGGTATATTAACTCAATCTAGAATTTGGGGGTATTTATTGTTTTATAGATATTTATCACCTTTGTTTATGAGTAGTTCATATACAACACATATATCCGATGACAAATATTGAACATAATACCAAAGTAATAGGTTTACAAAAGACGAGCGTTTCTGCCAATAAGTCTTCTTGGGTTGAGCTGGCATCTTAAATATATGTATTGTTCTAAAATAATTATGGAACAAATCTCTGAAAAGCGGTATATCGTACTAAAACAAAATTATAAAGTTTAACATCTCGATATATTGTCCAAAGCAGAGTCCCCTGTGCCATGCAATCCCCGAACGTAATAATACCCCTAAACCAAGTTGATATTATTACAATCGGGGGATTGCTTGACGAAAGTGCCTGTGGTCCAAAGTCAGATACTTTTATGTCTACCAAGGTACAGTGGCACATCCGGGATATGATAAACCAAAACAGGCACTGACTTTTTTCTAAAACTAGAGGTATACAGGTAAAACGTTTTACCTTGTTCTGATTTCATACGTAGCTGTAGCTAATATTTTATAGTGTCTGTCAACCCTGATCTAATTTAGACTCGCTGTGCTTTAATTTGCCAGTTTATCTTCGTAACCCTATGTACCATTTTGTGATGTTCAGTGCAACAGATATCAGGGGTGTTATCTTGTGATAGGGACTAAAGTCAATGTAAAATTCAAATTTATTATAATGATGCTTTCCCTTCGCTTTAATTATATTCACTTCTTTAGACAAGGAAACATCACAGCATGTTTACCAACAACTTGTGGTATAGTAAACTTTCAGTGGAGCTAATAATGTACCTTTACCTGCTGTAGACCATTTACAATTAGCAGACAAGTTCCTAGTTAATTGTTTTTATTGACAATCAAACACTTTATGACATAATAACACCAAAAGCAATATTCACAAAAATTACATACATCAACAATATATGATTTTTATACTTAATAAACATTTATATTTTTTAAAAATATTAACCTTATCCTTATAAAAAGTAAACAATGTCGAAAGATGACTTCAACACGTCAAATTTTACAGAAAAACACAAATTACATCAATTTACATTGATATACATATTACCTAACCAAATATGTTGTAAAAAACTCAAATTTCAATATTTTGTTTAATATATTATATAAAATTACATATATATATATATATATATATATATATATATATATATATATATATATAAATCGAAGAGGAATGAATATTTCTTATTTCTTTCCAAATAAGAAAGGGTTCCAAATTGATTGGTTTATAATGGTAATAAAGAAATTTGGCGGGAGAATCCAAATCATTTCAAATAAAACAGGATTTCAATGTAAAATGGTTCAATATAAGTGGGATAGACTGTATACAGAAATTGTACATACTAATGCAGTGATCTTTATCACAGACTTCTTACTTGTATACATGTATATTGTTTACGGTCGATGTTGTTATGTTCAACTTGTCAAATTGTAAATAAAAAGCACTTATATACAAAATTTTTGTCTTACAACCTAACATTCTGTCATAGTACCTTTAAGAGTATATTGCAGTTTTACATATACCTGTAGTACAGTAAGCGGTCAATGACTTCCGGGTATCTAGCAGCTCATTTACAACTTCAACATTTATAATAATGCTGTAACACAGCATGTATCTGTTAAAGAACATTCCATTTTCAGTACATGCATTTCAAATCATGGGTTTCAATTTCTCAATCCTTTGATTTAGCAAGAGATGCCACATTTTAATTTATAGCTAATATTTCAAGAGTACAGAACATAAATAGGGTGTCAGGGTCACCAAAAGCCGAAAATCAACCATGGTAAAAATGTTCTGGGTGGAAATAGTGCTATGAACCAAAATTGATATATGGCAAATTAACATCAATAACCAACATTTGTTTTTAAGGAATCCATTTCTCTGAAACGGATTGAAAATAAATATTTCAAGAGTGGTGGAAGGAAATAGAAGTATTACAGGAAAATCTACTAGAAAACATTAAAATTTACAATACAATGCTTTTAAAGGCCTTGGCGATCACTGTACAGACAATAACACATATACATAATGACTACCAAAATGTTAAGAGTAGTTAATCTCGCAAGTCTATATATTAGTACATTTCAATATAATAAAAAAAAGAAGTGCACAAATCAATTTAATAAAAAAGGAACACTGTACAAGTCAATACAATAAATTATTGAAGAAGTGGACTGACGGGTACTTCTGAAAGAGCTAGACGTGAGATCAGATCCAAGAGTGACAATCTTACATTAAAGTCAAAATTGGAGGTTGGTGTTCAAATGTCCTGTAAGTCATTTACCCCAAAATAAAATACTTTTGTATATACGATGATTGATAGTTCCTGGTTGTAAAAACACCCTGTCATAGAGCACGTACAAGTGCTTAATTACTACCCGGGTCGTTAATTGACACCTCCAGGTGTGTTGTGACTGTCGAAGCCGCGTGTATTTCGCCATGTTGTTGATTAAGTCTCAAATTGTCCCGCGAGAATTATGTACGAGTTATCTCCCTTCCAAAAGTAGTAAGTGTATAAGCAGTCGCTATACGCAAGTAGGACAACCACCGACGGACAAAATACAGCGGTCGCCGGTCGCGTAAGGCAGGTGGTCGCTATATAAAGGGCAAATATATAGTAATTCTCAAGGGGCAGTCAAAATACGGTCGTTATGGACAGGAAGTCGTTATATGAGGGGGGTCGCTAAGGCAAGTTTGACTGTATTCTCATCGTTAGTTCAGCTATTGTGAAAAATTAGTAAATGTGTATTTCACTGAAGACTGATGCTGTATATTTATCCAAATTAGCGCAAGTGCTCTGACAGGGTGTGGACTTAAAAGAAAGTGCTCCGAGGGTGTGTGGATTTATAAGCAAATGCTCTGATGGGTGTGGACTTGTAAGCAAGTGCTCTGAGGGGGTGTGGACTTATAAGCAAAATCTTGAATTCACACAATTATAGCAAGAATGATTTAAAGGGCAATTCTCAAATGTATTCGTATTGTATTCTTTTGAAACAGAAAATATTGTAATCATAACAGGACACTCCAAACTATGCACACGACGGAGAGTATTTTGTACTATCATTAGTTTTGCCATGTATGTAGAATGAAATGATGGAGGAATTTATGCGCTGCACTTGAATTGGTGCAATGACTTAAGCATGAAAAGTGCTAATATTAGGATACTGCTAAAATAAGTACACATACTATATTTTACCATTAATTTTGGACTGGTTTATGATCCCGGACCAAGTACACTAGAAAAGTGAGCATCTCCTGTAGTCTAGTCATATTTACCACAAACCTTACGTCAAGTCAATGCAAAATAAAGGCTAAAATACATTGTAATAATTGGTATAAAGAGAAATACAACCACCTAATATACTGAAAAATACCAAAATTCAAATAACACAGTCTTTTCCTACTGTCTTCAAAATACCTCACTAGGAAATATATCACAGGACTATCAAATGGGACTACACATATTACTTTTCAATATAGAAGATCAATATATAAAGCATCATTATAACGAGGAATATTTTATCGTGTAGGACTTCAAAAATAATTTATATTAAATCAATTTATTTTTAATCAATTTTAATTTGATTAGTAATAATTAATTCATTGAAGATATATATCAATATTACTTAATTAACAATATGAGCAAAAGCAGTCAGCAAAACATTACTCTAATGACTTCTGATCTCGCATGTGGTATACATCAGGGGCATCTTATTTGTGCCCATTTTCATTTTATTTTTTGCATGGAATATTTTTATCACATGGATATATGGCATATACTGTAGGTAGCGTAAATACATATTACAGTGGTTTACAATATGATGACATATGAAAATTCTGATATGATGAATTCATCCAAAATACCAAACATAAGTAATTATAAGAAAACCACAACAAAATGAGTTAATACTTCCTTTGAAAGTACTATAGCTCTTGTTTATACAAATACATGTAAGTAAATAATTAAAATATATGTTTTACAGAAATAACATATGTTAAAGCTCTAATTTACAAAGTGCTCAAAAAGTTAAAATAAAAATCACAAAACAGCCCAAAAGATATAAAAGTAAATCACAACTTAATAAATACAAATGTATTCAAGAATTAAAACCCAAATAATGTCCAAACAACTTTCAAATTTATATGTGAAAGTGGCATTATACAAAAACAAACAAACAAATCTATAATATGTACCTGTACATGTACAATCAAAAGGTCTTGTGATACAAGTAATTGACATTTCCCATTTTTTCAGTCATGACCTTTCATATATGACCTAGTGAACATGAACCAAAATAACTTCCTAATATATATATATATATATATTAATTGTTTAATTGCCATTCTCAATATGTTGATAGGGCCTTTAAGCTTGACCTTTGCAACTTTGATCTGGCAACATAATCCAAAATAGAAACTCCCCACAATATATATATACAAAACACATACAAACTCACAATGCCCCCAGCTGGGGTTACTGTATACAGAATTATTTTCACCCTGTGTTATTTTCACCATAATGCAAACGGTTTCACCCCATTTTCAATTCACCCAAACTTTTATTATCAAAAAAGATGAATTTACCATTTTGAATTCGATGAGGGCAAATAGGTTTCAAACATCAATTAAAAACTATACATTTACATGTACTCCCAGAATCACTTTATTGGCTACAACTCAAATATCTGTTTTAACTCATTCGCACTGAAAGACACTGATTCTAATTCTTTTATTTACAGAAAAGTTCATTGTTTTGCAGGGGTTGATGAGTTAAACTAACAGTAGATTTTAATGTACCAAAAGTAAAGATTTAGTAAAATATTAAGTAATGGCCTTACATCATAAATAATTGAAAAATAAAAATTTAGAACATAGATCAAGAGAGACATGTACATACAGTTCCCACTAGCAATGCTGAAGCTATCTTCTTAATCAATAGGCAGAGTGACTTAGTAAATCATTACAGATTCACTAACATATAACAGATATTAGACTACATTTCAAAAGTAAAATAACAGATTATTTTTAATTTATCACTGGGCTAGTAGTAGGGCCATGGTACCACGGTATGTGAAAAGGTGCTCAATACTGACTGTGGTTAATACGGTGTGTTCCCTTAACTCCTACTGGACTAAAACAATACCCAAACATCTAGAGCAATTAAGAGGCAAACTAAAGGAACTTATCTGTGATTTACCGGTAGTAATTTGAAAAAGTATTGAATGTCTATATGCAACTAAATGACTGTCAGAAAAAGACAATTTAAAATTTCTATTATTTTCTTGCTTACTTCCATGTGGTGTATATTATATACTTGTACTGACAGCATAACTACATAAGCATGACTTACAAAAAATAAATGATTTTACACAATTCTATTTATATTTTAGAATCATCCTTCATTACTGTAAATATATATATATATATATATATATATATATATATATATATATATATATATATATATATATATATATATATATACACATGTATATATATATATATATAGATAGATAGATAGATAGATAGATATAACGATAACTAGAAATTATCAATTATATTGCATTGATATCAAGATATTTTATGCATTTTCTAGAAAATGTAGTTGTTTCTTGTGTATAAATTTGTGAAAAAAAAATTATTCATGCAATTATGCTATAAAGGTAACGATATGGTGCAATGTGTTATATCTAATTCTTGAAATTTTAGCAAAAAAGATTCACCTGCACATTTTTTCTTGTCTATCTGTATAAATTCAATTCATTTAGAGAAACTTTAAAACACATACAGGTAGACAAGTAACAGGTAAATTTCACAGGTAAGCTCTTTAGTTGGCTTAATTGGTCAAGAAAATTGGATGTTGGTAACAGTTGATACGCATTTATACTGGTCAATTGAAATTTGACTGGTCATTATATCATAATGGTCTTGATTTATTAGGTAATTTATCTTAACAATTTGTAATATTTAACAAGCGTCGATTATATTAATAGTATTAGATAGCTAAAGCTAATATTTTGAGACTAAAACACAGGAATAAAGATGCTTATTTTAACAATGATATTCAAAACTATTTCATCCCTGCTGGATTAGAGGCTATATAATCCAGCAAACCTTACATTTGGTCCACAAATTGAAAAGACAGGAAATCTCCTATTGTTTCAAATCATCTGGAAAATTCACTTTGATAAATTTTTTAACTGTTAAATAAACATTTTACAGGTGTCGCAGGTGATCAAAACCTTATATAACATTATTTGTACACCTGTAATCATTGCTTCTGTTGATTAACACCTATACATAATACTTGTACTCTTTACCTTTGCTCAAGTAAATCTTAGAACTGTTAGATAATTCTTGTTTAAATGTTTAAAATTTTGCCAATGAAAAGAAGAATTAGATAAAAACCAGAAGCAGATTTTAAAACAGTTTATAAATAAGTTAGATATTGTTATTATTCTATAACTGATCAAACAGTTGATAATTAGCAAACAGTTAGTGAATGCTCCATATTTATTCATGCATTATTACAATCAATATTAAAAATTTATAACATTCTTTAATTTCCTAATATTTTTACCAAATAAGGCTAGTTCAGTTTCCATTGACCAGTACTGACTATGTCTAGAGTTTTGACTGGGAAGGTTTATACCACCAAAACCTGCATAATATTATTACCTCTGACGAATGGAATGATTATTTTTGTACCACTGACAAATAGATTGATTTGTCACTATCACACCACTGACAACTGGAATGACTTATTACTATTGTACCACTAATCAATGGACTGAATTGTTACTACTGTACCACTAACCAATGGAATGGCTTGTTACTATCACACCACTGACCAATGGAATGACTTGTAACTTTAACTTCTTGACATGAATATTATGAGAGGAAACAATCACTATTATGTGTTAAAAATTATAATACAATTCACCAGCTGGTAAACATATCATCACTCAAATATTAAAAAGCTCACCAAACAGACAGTTTTGATGAGGACCTTGACCTTTGACCTGGACCAAAATATTTTCTAAATTCTAGATTATATATATATATATACATGTATATACAAGCACACAAATAGGGGTATTTCAACCCCACCGTAAGCACTCAATCCTTATCCTTGTGGACATGTATTTTTTAATTCTATTAGAGGACTTTATTCCATTACTATTCATGTATTCTGATTTCCTTCACAGTACATGGGAGTAGATACGAAGATTTTATAAAATGAAGTGCATTATCACTATCTGACTACATTAGCACCACCATCTAGGACTGTAACCCTGCTCCCAGGGTCATCAATTTTACAATCTCAGTTGAGTGCTTTATGCCTTATTACATGTACTAAACTTTATCAGTTTTTCTATATAATTCATAAATATACAGAAGTCAATTTTCTAAGACAAGGTGTCTTACAGTTATATGGATATATTGACCCACTCTAAGAACGGAACCCTTTCTAAGGGTCCAAAATTTCACAATTCAGTCTAAGGCTTTATGCTCTTTCTGAAAATATATACAGTTTTTCTTTAAAACCCATAGCAGTATTTTCTAAGCCTAAGAACTGAAGCCTTACCACCTGAGGAAACAAATTTTGGTAAAGAAATTCATACTTTTTCTAACCATGAAACAAGTTTTTCTCCACGAGTAAAAATGGTATTTTTAAAAACTGGACTATTTTTGGAAGATTTGTCTAACTGAAGGTCCAGAGGTCACTAGAATCTTAAAATTCAAAATACATCTTCCTCTTATCTAGAGGATGCTTCTTACAAATTTTTAATAAGAATGACGCAGTAGTTTTCCAGGAGACATTTAAAATATTCAATTGTTGAGGAGGACAACTGACAAAAACCAATGGATGAAGACCAACTGTAGATTATCAGGTGCCCAAAAAAATTTGGGGAGGCCATTTTCCCAACTTCTTACTTCTTCTGGAATCCATTAATTAGTGTTACAGTTACATCAACTTTCTTTGGATTGTAGGCAGCAACAGTGGGGAAAAGTTCCTCTGTACAATTTATGCCATTCACAATGCAGACCTCTTTATCCTGGTCATTCTTAAATATTTTCCACTGCCCTGCATCAGTATCCAACAAAAATCCATAAGTAAAGCTGATTGTGCTTCCAGTTGTATTTGAGACCAGTGGATCATGCAGGACACACTGATTGCCTTGCGCCACCACTGAACACGTGGACTTACAGCTTGCGTGGGTTTGACCAATCAATGACCATGCATAATGACTACCCTGAACCATAATCTTTGGACCTATGGCAGATTTTCTTGCAATACCAATCTCAAAGACAAGCTCATAATCATCCAGTGGTTTCTTTATTTGTGCTTCAATCTTTAACTTGTAATAGTATCTCCCTGGCTGCTTGAACCCACGATTTCCCATAACACCTTTGAATTTACTTGGGTTACTTTGCAATGAATCTGGTTGACTGGACGATGGCTTGTTCTGGAAAACCTTTCCATCTGCTGAAACTGTGACATCTTTGGGGACTCTTGTCTTGTCAAATATAAATTCTGTAGATGCTGTAGCCACTGTACAAATAGAGACATTTTTATTTGCATATTAAGATATCCTTAATTAGAGGTTTGCTGCAGTGACAATACAATCACATCCTTTACAGATTAATCCCAGACCAAGAAATCATTTGTATCATTACTGGTTTTTGTTTTAATGACAATCATGTTGATAAAAACTTGACAATGCATGCTTCGATTTGATTTAAGGAGTGGCTTGACTACTTAAAGGCCCTTACCACTCTTAAAAATAACTTGACCCCTGATGTGATCCAAAATGGCATGCACAACCATCCATAAAATACACAACAAACAACATACAAAAATGGTTTACAAATTGACTGATCAGATGACATGAAAAGGGACCTATTGATTGAATTCACAGAAAAATTGGAGAATGAAAATTTATAACTTACATGATGGCTTTGAGCAACTGGAGTTACCATGTGCTAAGATAGAATGAAGGTTTACTTTATTGTGTTTTACCATGTTCATATCACTATTTTCATCTTTAAAAACTTATGTATATAACAAATATGTATTTTCAGAACCTTAGATTAGTTTATCAGCAATATATCCAGAAATATCAGGTTCTATACATTACTGATAATGCTTTTAGCTTCATACACAGATGCATGTTCATTTATTAATGTTACATGAGGTTTAATCACAACTAAAGATAGGTTTCTGAGAAGCTGCATTTCTGAGTATTGTATGCAATTAGACAATCTAATTATAAACCAATCACTGATTACATCAATTTTTTGTTATAGGCCTACGTGACATATCAGATAATGGGAGTAATGAGAGACCGGTTTTAACTAGATTGACAAATAGATTGCATCAGAACATAACTGTACTTATGTAATGACTTAAAATTTGTGCAACCATTGTGACAGTGATGAATAATGTTAAGGGAGAAATCATTATTTGTGCTTGAGAAAATGAAATGGGAAACAACTTACTTTCTCTATGACACTCAACAAGCACTCAATAAGTACAAAGTTCTGAATACATCTTTGTACACATTTTTAATCAGTGATAAGTTAATAGCTCTGAATACAAATACTGAAAACAGTTGAAAATACAGAGTCCGTTTTCACTTTTTCTGGAGACAAGTGATAAGCTGATATTAAAATCCTATATGTGTATAAAATAGAACACCATTATGAACTCAGTTTTACACAATGAAATTCAAATTTTTACTAAAATATTATAAACATTATACCATAGTTATGATGCTCAGAATGATTGTTTCTGTCTATCAGACTTCATCAGTTGACCTCCAATTTAAAATGGATCTTCTAAAGGGAAGGTGGTATCATACAAGGCCAAATAATAAATCAAAATTCATAGCCTTATTGTATTATATTCTATTTTTGTTAAATATCCCACTCAAGAATCTTTCACGCATATGGAGATGTCACCTAATGCCAGTGAAAGGCTTCAAATTTTGGCCTATGCTCGACACTTACGGCAACTGAGCAGTGAGGGTTCTCTACTGTTACAACACCTAATGTGACAAGGGACCTTAGTATTTACTGTCTCATTCAAAGGATGAACCCACGCCGCATGAACCCACGACTCTCCACGTTCAAATTGAGCACTCTACCTCAGAGCCACGATGGCTCTCAAATTCACAGCCAAAGCTGTCTGCGAGTAACCACTGTAAAAAGAGGACTATCTTAGCTTTTGAAGAATTTAGGTGTTATCAAATCAAATAAGTTAAAAAGAAACACTGGTTCTTCAGGATTTAACTTAGACTATATGAAATATATAGTTCTGTCACTGTTATACATGTATTTCTCAGTACCACTGACCATGTATTTATATAGTTTTGTCACTGTAATATATAAACTGCTTAATTGTTTAACCCACAGTCAACAATTGTTCAGTTATATGGTGGTTGCCACTTTTTAATAGTGGAGGTGACAACCATGTACCCGTAAAGAGATCACTGGCCTTCAGCAAGTAAACTTTCTCACAAGATCAGCTTAGTTTCCAGCAGAACAGAAGTCTGAGCTGACAGGAGGCGAGAGACTTCATGGTTGAAAGTGTGATGGTCTAACCACTCAGAGCCGCCTACACATATTTAATTTCATATAAAGCAACATACCACATTTTGTTAGATATCGTGTAAGTGTAAATTTAAGTGAGAGGCAAATTTAGCATTTTGTCCTAAAAATTTGGTATATAATTTTAGTGAGAAATAATTTTAGCAAATTTATGATTAAAACAAGATAATTCTTTCCTATGATGATGATTCAATTATTAGTGATATTCAATTTTTAAAGCAATCTCAACAACCTCACTAATAATTGCCAAAATTGAATCCTCGCTAAAATTTCTGCTAATACCGTATATGAAGAAAGAAACTACCAAGTTATTTGACTGAAACATGTTACAAACAGACTGACAAATGCACAGACAGATGGAACTTAAACAATACCTGTTGTGGTTGAGAAGGACAGTTCAAAAACCAGAGGAATGTGACATAAGTTAAAAAGTAAGTAAAGAGAGGATTTGAACAGAATGTGAAAGACAGTGGAGGAGTAAAGTTATGTGCAAGTGTACATGTAGATGGGGAAAATAAGAATGAACATGAACAAAGAAGGAAAGTAATGTGCAAGTGTACATGTAGATGGGAAAATATTAATGAACATGATGATTCAATTGAACAGGTGATATAGGATTCAAATTTACCTGCAGATGTTGCTAGACAAAGGAGAATAGAAAGATGCTAGAAAAATTTAATGTTTATGTTCTGGGGTATGTCTATTACAAGAAATGTACAACCATGAAATGTTTTTAAGCACATCAATCCTGGTAGAATTTTGAGTGACATTCTAATTTTAGAGACTTGTTCTTTTACTTATCTATTTATTCATTTTTTATGAATGCAAATACATGTATATTTGCTGTTAAACAAACACTACATTACCCCCTTCCCAACCCCCCCCCCTCCCAGATCTTAGATCCCTGAGGTATAAAATACTTACAAGAGTTTAACCTTTTTGGTACTTCAGGCTGATTTCTGGGAGCTGAAATGGATTAGTTAATTTTATAGTAGGCCTAGAATAACATTTCTGTACAAAAACAGTGAATCTAATGATTTTATAAAGCAGATACACGAACAGATGTATATCTCTGTTTTAAGAGTATGGGGCAAACAACATAACATACATTTCAGTTTATAAAGGAAGTCATAAAAACATTCAACATTAGTTAAAGTTTCACAAACTGGACAACAAACAGTCTATATAGCAAGTTGATAGAATAAGGAATGTGTAAAAATAATTTAGACAAATTATGTATTTGAAACAAATTTTATACTGTACATAATACATAGGCGTTGGAAGCAAATTGAAAGTGGGGGGGCTAAACCAACTTAAAACACACACACGCCAGAAACGTCTGGGGGCTAAGCCCCAATTTTCAACACCTATATCTATCTTTGCAAAAAAAGGGGGGGGCTAAGCTAAGCCCCCCCTACTCCCCCCGGTTCCGACGCTTATGTAATATATATACATTTGATCATATGCAGCTTCATAACATATTACATAAATTTTCTATATGTAACACATATGATAAAGCATCAGCAGCAATTGGCTAACATCCAGCAAACTTAACTAATTCGGAGTGTCTATTTGTCCGGCTAACCGGACAAATAGCTCTCTGACTATTTGTCCGGTCACACAAAATGCGCATGTCATTTGTCCGATCACACAAAATGCGTATGTCATATCTTATCTCCAGCAGCAGGAGCCCGCGTCAGAGCGATGGCGGAAAATGGAGAAATTGGTATTGGGGACAAATTTTCTTCATACGAAGAGCTAGAATAAAAAATTCGTGTGTACGAGTTGAGCAAAAATTGCGAATTTTATAAAAGATTCCCGGAAAATTTCATCGGCAAGGAAAAGAGGAATAAGGAGAAGCCCGATAAATAACCTCACAGATATATATTCGGTTAGCCGGACAAATAGCCTCACAGATATATATCCGGTTAGCCGGACAAATAGCCTCACAGATATATATCCGGTTAGCTGGACAAATAGCCTCACAGATATTTGTCCGGTTAGCCGGACAAATAGCCTCACAGATATATATCCGGTTAGCCGGACAAATAGCAACTGCCTAAGATGGCAGCCAGCATATTGGATATATATGTCCCTTCAGCCCGATAAATAGCCTCACAGATATATATTCGGTTAGCCGGACAAATAGCCTCACAGATATATATTCGGTTAGCCGGACAAATAGCCTCACAGATATATATCCGGTTAGCCGGACAAATAGCCTCACAGATATTTGTCCGGTTAGCCGGACAAATAGCCTCACAGATATATATCCGGTTAGCCGGACAAATAGCAACTGCCTAACTAATTTTATTCACTTCGTACATACTGATAGACTTAATTCATCTTAAGTTTGGCAAAAATGTCACTTGGTGTTCGAATAAAATGTAAATGGCAATTTTGCTAAATTCAACATCTGATATTGAAGTATGCTTAGATGTTAAAATAATAATTTAAAATCTTGCCTAAATGTATGTATAAAAAACATAAGCAATATTTTCAATATGTTTTATGTTCTTCTTTCTACACATATATTTGACCTATTTGGAACAATTGGTTAACTCGACAGAAAGGAAAATATAGATTCTCATCCCTAGTCATCAGAAAATGCTGTTTAAATTGTATATGTTAGATCATATGATAAAAAGAATCTGTCACAAGATTTCATTCATATAAAATTTATGATAATCTTTATGAATTTTCCATTTCTGCTCACCAGAGGCTCGCAAAATGGAAATTCAAAACTCATATCATAAATGTGATATGAATGGAAACTTGTGACAGTGTATATATATATATATATATATATATATATATATATATATATATATAAGATGGCTTCTCTTACGTCTGCTCGGTGCACCTGACTTTACTTCAAATGTCTGGCTCCCAACCACTTTGTCCAAAATCTTCAGTTCTAGGATGTGAGAACCACTCACAGTTGGCTTAGCCAACACATGTATCTCGTTACCACTGCCTGGTTTGAAACTAACTTTACAATCCATTTTTCCTGAAATATACCATTGATCTGGATGACAAAACAGTGACAGCATTATACCACAATTTAAAAGTCAGTCTGATTACCATGGGTTCAACCCCGTTGGAACCTAACATGATTTTGTGAGGAAGTTTCCCAGTTTACTTGCAGAAACATATCAGTAGTTATCTTTTCATCAATATTTCTTGAGAGATAATTTCTAAAGATGATAGCTTTCCAGACTTTAGTAAATTGTATTAATCCTTTCAACCCTACAGACTGTAACAGACTGGTCTGAACAATAGAAAAGGGCATACCATCTGGAAACTTAGGGGTGAAAGGGTTAAAAGTGATCTTCCATAGAATTACATAAAATTAATTATTACTTATAAATATCATTCACTACATTTTTTTTTTACAAATTATGCTCCCAATTAATATGCTCGTAGTTGAAAAAGAGTTATATATATATTACAATATATTCTTTATTCTTTATTTTAAACATATATTCAAATATAATCAAACCAAAGCAGAATAATTTTGTATTGCTGCCTTTTAACGTATTGATTTCAAGAATACATAGTTACTTTTAAGACATCAAGTAATTTTAAAAAACACAAGTTTACCCTATAATGAAATTTTGGCTCTAAACACAACTACCTATGTATAAAAGAGCAATTTTAAATTTTGTTAGACATTCAATTTTTGGACAAATGAAATTTGCAGTCAGATAAGAAGACTTCTATACAAGACTACATGCCAGGTGCAAGAGGAAAATCTGATGACATTGCTCCCTACATACCTCATAATTTATATAGATACAAGAGATTATAATCCACAGTCAATCCTGCTTTACTGACCACCTGTGTATAAAGACCACTTAGTCACAAAGGCAAATCAACCTCTGTATAAAGACCACTTCTCTATAAAGACCAGTTTTCCTGTGACCCTAAGGAGGTAGTTATATACAAGTTTCACTGTAGTATCAAGTGTGTTTTGTGTCTCTGACAGTAACAATGTCTCTATTACTCTATGAAAGGATTGCTGTTACAGTGACCATCAAGGTCAAGGTCATATCTAGGTCAAGGTCATGATATCTCAACAAAATACACATGAAAATACATTAATGTATACAGTACACAGGTTATGAAATTTCTTACCAGATGGTCCATCGACTGATGCTTCGAGGGTCGACAAATTCACCTTCTTTGTCACTTGTTCACCATGATGATTGTTAAATATGACAACAAATGTAACATCTTTATTTTCCGTAGCTTCTTCGTTTTGCTTTATTTGTGTCTGCGGTAAGTAAACAGAACTTGTCCAAATGCTTGCCCTTTCTGAAACACATTTCTCTACCTCAGTGACCAACTCATTCATCATGAAGCCAAATGTTGCTATTTCATGAGGGGTTTTGTCATACCATTTTTCGGTAAGTCTCTTTAGTTCAGCAGAAATGGTTCTATCAATCTGCAAGAAAGCGGCTCCATTCTTGTACTCCAAGGCTTGCTGACTGAAATATAATGAGTCTTGTATTTGTCTCCTGTGTGATATCATATCACTCTTCTGATTACCAAGAACACTCTGTTTGAAAGTTACAAACTCTTTCAACTGTTCTTTCAAATAGCTTCGTCCATTTTCTATAATCTTTTGCAAGTCATCAAAAGTATTATCAATGGCGATGTTTACGGAGTCCTGTAATTTCTTTATGTCAGAAGACTCTTCCTCTATCCTCGCTGTAACTTTTTCCACATCTTCCTTCACATCGGAAAGATTTTTCATGGCATTCCCAATGTTATCTTGTCGCATCTTTTCAATTTCTCCTAGGGACTCCACAATGTGACCATCACCTTCTTTATGGCTGCATATGGTACACAACACGCATGTTGGTTTCATACAGCTTTTCTTTGAACAGTACAATTCCAAATCTTTCTCAGGGTGGAAATGACATTTCAAACCCCTGCAAAATGCATTCAAATCTTGTGACTTGCTAAGTTTTTCCAATTCAATTAACTGATGCTGGGCTGTTGGTCTAACACGCTGGTGGGCAGTTACACATTCTGCACAAAGGAATTCTCCACAATCACGGCAGCGATGGGATGCTGGAGATTGGGGGCAAATTGTACAGAAAATTGCAGATGGTGCTCGCTTTACCTTGACAAAGTCCATTAAGTCACGTCGAGTATAATCCTTGGGATATATCAAATCCAATTCATCCTGCGATATTTTATGTGTGGCACTGCAAATGCAACACTGGAATCTTTGCTTCTGAATTAACTTCTTCACACATTCGTCACAGTATGTGTGTAAGCATGGCAAAAGTCGTGGAAAATTCTTTTCTTCATTGTAAATTTCTTTGCAAGACACACACTGCAGGAAATGACTTGTCAAATGGTCGGGAGACTGAGACAAAGTTGATGCCAAGTTATCTGCCATATTTCTGTTTCTTTGTTTTTACTAAATTCCTGTATTGAAAATAAAATTAAGTTATATATAACAAAAACATGATCATAACATCCACAAAAGCCCTGAGAACATCCTATCTACAAATTGCCTGACTACACACTGTCCATAACACCCCTGACCACAACCTGTCTACACAAGAGGCCCAATGGGCCTTAAGGGCACCTGATTGAAATAATTCCCAGATCTGGCCCTTTTAGGGGTACTAGCCCTTTCTCATTTGCAAACATCATATGGCTTCCCATGCAAATAGTTTCTACAAAATTTGGTTAAAATTGTATCGTTGTTACTTCAGGAGTAAATACTGTCCAGAATTTGAAGAAAAATATACTTTCTATTTACTTTGGTGCCTGTGACCTTGACCTTTGATCTTATGAACTCTAAACTTTTTCTAAATCATCCTTAGATAACTCATAACAACTTTCTCATATATCTTCATACACAAAAAGTAAATCAGTTTTAGATTATTAGATCTGATTCTGTCTACAAAATTCCTGACCACACACTTTCCACAAAACCCCTGAACACACCCTGACTACAAATTCTTAACATACCATATGGACAAAACCCTGACCACATCATGTCCACAAAACCCCTGAACAAATCCTGTCCACAAAACCCCTGACCACATCCTGTCCACAAATCCCCTGAACACATCTTGTCCATAAAACCCCTAAATACATCTTGTCCAGAAAATCTCTGACCAAATCCTGTCCACAAAATACATGACCAAATCCTGTTCCAAAGTCCCTGACCTCACCCTGCCAACAAAATACCTAACCTCACCTTGTCCACAAAATCACTTACCACATCTTTTCAACAAATTTTTGACCACATCTTTTCCCTGAACACACCCTGACTACAAATTCTTAACATACCATATGGACAAAACCCTGACCACATCATGTCCACAAAACCCCTGAACAAATCCTGTCCACAAAACCCCTGACCACATCCTTTCCACAAATCCCCTGAACACATCTTGTCCATAAAACCCCTAAACACATCTTGTCCAGAAAATCTCTGACCAAATCCTGTCCACAAAATACATGACCAAATCCTGTTCCAAAGTCCCTGACATCACCCTGCCAACAAAATACCTAACCTCACCTTGTCCACAAAATCACTTACCACATCTTTTCAACAAATTTTTGACCACATCCTGTCCACAAAATGCTTTAACACACCCTGGTCATGAAACATCTAATCACACACTGTCCACAAACCCTGTCCATAAAATCCCTGATGACATCCTGTCCAAAATCTCCTTGACCACACCCTTCCACAAAATCTCTCACCATACACTACAACATACACACAAAACCTTTGATCACACACTGTCCACAAAACTCTTGATCAAACATTGTCCACAAACCCCTGACCTCACCCTGTCCATGAAATATCTGACAACAAAACCTTTGATCTTATGATGTCAACAAAACCCCTGACCACACACACAGTCCACAAAATCCCTGATCACAAAACCCTGACCACATCTTGTCCACAAAATATCTAATGACATCTTGTCCACAAAACCCCTGACCACATCCTGTTCACAAAATCCTTGACCAAATCTTGTTCACAAAATCTCTGATCACATCCTGTCCACAAAACCCCCTGATCACATCTTGTCCATGAAATCCCTGACTAAATCATGTCCACAAAACCCCTGACTACATCCAGTCCACAAAATCCCTGACCAAATCCTATCCAAAAAATACCTGACCATATCCTGTCCATTAAATCCCTGACCACATCTTGTCCACAATACCCCTGACCAATGCATCATGAAATTAAACAATTTTGATTCTGTTTCTGCAATTGAACTCTTAAAACTAACTGCACAATAAGTTCAACATGGAACCAAACTAAAATGCATGTTACAGGTGTTTTATGAACAATGTATCTTAATGTATAAGCTGAACATAAAATACACTACATTTTTCAAATGAAAAAATGAAATTAAAAGCATTTCCTGTTTCAATTTAAGTACTGCTTAAAACATGAGAAAAATTTTCAAGTATAACATAATTTGTGTAGCTAAATCTTATCATAGCATATTGTTTTTGTTCAATTGTTGTCCGTCTAATTGTCCATTTGTAACATTTTGTTACCATCAAATACCTTGGTTTTCTTTCCACAAGTTTAACCTTTAGTAAGATACTTTGTATGAACAATTAACCCATTCACCCCTGTAGACACATTTGGACTCATCTGTGTCATTGATTTAAAGTAGAGTCCATTGTTTCTCAGGGGTAGATGAGTTAAGATCTTGGATGGGATTTTGATTTTTCTTTCGACTCTTGAAGAAGAAAAAAAAAGTCAATGTAGTAGTCTGCCATCCTCATTGTCATGGTAACCACCCGTACATGTGTCAGTGGCATAGTGGTTCTCTAACACATTTTGTTTTTAATGTAAGCAGTCTCTCATGACAGAGGTCAATGTTCAGAGCCTAGAACCATAAAACTTAAACGGGCATCAGCTGTGTTTACAAAAAAAAAAAAATATTTTGATTTTTTCTACTTTTACAAGTTTTTGAAATTAACCAGTTTTACCAGAAAACCCCAAGTAAATTTTACAAAAGTCCAGTGAAATCTATCTGATAACTGGTCCAAATGACCAGTAATTTTCCATTTCATTTCAAATGTGTATATACAGACCAGAAAAAAAATTCTTTGACCAGTGAAATTCCTTTATTCACTAGTCCGGTTGTCATGTAATTTTTATTTCATTTTAAAATGTCTGCTTTAACTACTTGTGCTTGTACAATAACAAATAAGAGTTCTAAACAGGCATAAAAATCTTAAATTCTTATGTATTTTGTTAAAATAAAGTCAGGTCCAGTATGGTATTCATATACAAAAAGTAAGGTTGAGTTAATTAATTGCAACTGAAAAAGTTATCAAACAAGACAAACTGAAGCAATTTTCACAAAATATATAGGAATTCAAGAATTCTTATGCATGTGTATATCTCTTTTGTGTTATTGTATATCAATCTTATTCTAAGAAATAAAAACACACACAGCTGATGTTATGAGAGTTAAGTGTGGGTATGTGTACATTACATATTTGTTTACTCTAAATAACACACCTGTAGGCCTACAGGAATCTGTATTGTAATGGGGCTTATCTTGAAGACAAGACAATTATTGAGAGGTCACAAGGCAATAGTGACTTACATCCCATCCTTTTAAGAATTACTTATAGCTAAGGATTTTTGGCTAATCCTGAATCTGATTGGCTGATCAGGCCAATTTGAGAATATCCTCAGATATGAGTAGATTCTAAATTCGTAAGATTTATGATGCTGGGCCCAGACCTCGGAAAAGGTCAAACCTGACTTTTTGAAATAGGCAAGTCACTATTGCCTTGAGACCGTTCAATAATCGTCTTGTCATCAAGATAACCTCTGCAGAAGTACATGTTGGTTTGAACATCTGGCTCTTCATTTAAAGTTGATGGTCATTATAACAGCGAAAAGGGGAAAATATATATCATAATCTGTACTATATTAGGGGCAGCTCCTTATATGAGTAACAATAATTGAATAAGTTACCTTTTTAGATTTTCGTCAATTTGACACGATATGTAGACTTGTGATTCAAGTTGTGTGTACGAGCACACTATTTGTTTACTCTAAATAACGCACCTGTAGGCCTACAGGAATCTGTATTGTAATCGTGCTTTTGTAAGGTGTCTATAATCTTTATGCTACGTCTAACTTCAAAACGAAAGTAGGAAAATTAATTGAAATATATAGATTTATATTCTTTTTCACATTAACTGATTTTTCGTCAGTAAAATCAGTGTAAATATTGTATCTTATCTATATAATCAAACAAAAGTAACATACCTGAATACACGGTGAAACACTTCGTTGTCTGGACAGAGTTGAGAACCTACGCCCAACCAACAACCAGAAATCTATATTTATCAATTGGAGTTTCCTTTCCAACGACGTCACAAACTACGGCGCACAGGTATTGTCATTAAGTTTGGTTTATTATTTCGTTTTCTACAGACGATTTTTGTATATTATAGATTTATTTAATATGGTTTCCGTGGGTAAAGCGAAGTGACTAAAGTACATACACGTAGACCTATGTCGTACAATACTTTCGGGGTTTTTTTTCTAACCTTTACCAACACGTAGTTTTAAACTATTTTGTTTGTTTGAATGGACCAATGGTGTTATAAAAGATTTCATTTTTATTTGCAGATTTTGCAGATATAGACTGAACAATCATGTATACAAAATTTGAAAAAAAAAAACATCTGGTCATTGGTTCATGATAAGAATATATTTTTTTTAAATGTAGGCTACCATGCTTTGGTTCCTTTTACCCCTTTGTGGAGCCCTTGTGGATCATACAACATTTTGACTGTGGACTCGCGGCAAGTGTTGAGCCGTCAACAGGGATGCTTACTCCTCCTTGGTATCTGATCACACCTCTAGATTTCCAGAGGTCCCTGTTTGACCAATATTCATCAGATTTATATCATTCTCTTTACATAGAGTTGTCGGCCTTTGCATTATTGTTGAGGATTGCAAGGACCGACAACTCTGTGTAAGCGTATCAAGTGGCGTAGGAAGCAAATCAAATGCGGGGTTGGGGAGAGAGAACATTGTCGCCGGTAAAAAAAGGCGTTACTTTAGATTAAGAAATAAACATATACAATAGTGGCGGATCTAGAAAACTTTCAAAAGGGGATGGTTGAGGCTGGTAACATAAAATTATACTTTTTAAAACTGCCGCACAACTGTTATGTAATTTTAAAATACGGCCACTTGCCGAAAGTTTATATTTTATAGACATTTTCATTTATTACTATATATTTCATATAAAACCATATTTTTTCAAAAAAATATTGTGAAGCCATTTCTTAGTTTCATTACATATTTTTATTTTAAATTTCCGATTAGAAACGGGGGCGATTAGTGATCGGTTTTTAATTAGATTGACTCTCACTGAAAATAATTCTATGTGTTGGGTTAATTGTGAGGCAATATTTCGTTAGGGGATCGCATTTTACGCATCTTTCAGAAATTTTTGGAATCCCGTAAACATCTTTTTCTGCGTCCAGACGCGAAAATATGCCTAGCAATATGCTTATAAATCACATCGATAATCCTTCTCATAAGAGGGTTTGATCGGCAAAAACGTTACTTAAGTCTGGCAGAATTTCGGTCTAGTAGCCTCCAGACATTGAATTATGATCTCTTTATCGTTGAAAATTGTTCATTGGTAGATTAATTCGAAACCCGGTGAGGTAATCTGTAGCTTCGCGACACAGAATCACCCAGTTTTCCCCGTGGTCCAGGGTATACTTCCAAGAAATGTTCAATTTAAAAAAAAATAAAAATAAAAAGCCCAGAGAGTTAATTACCGTATCATTAAATAGAATGATTGAAATACGCAGACGATTGATAGTCCCTTCATTAATCAATTAGAATCCAAATTTAACTCGTCCGTTATTCACATTTGATTTCTTTTCACAAATTTCGACATTACAACAATTTTTCTTTTCAACCCTGGCCTGAATTTTTTATAACTGTTTTCTTTTTATCGAATATTTGAAAACTTTTTATACAAACAAAAAGATCTATTTTGACAGCTTACAAGGGTCTTTCATGCATGTACAGTTTGAAAGACATCTTCACAGCCCTTTGGTCCTACATGTATATTGGACTATTATAAGCCAAATTTTCCGGTAATTTTTTGATGACCCATAAGTCACCCACCCTACAAGAATTGTATTAAAACGTAAAATGTTTTGTATCTAAACTTATTTTAAACAAAAAATACATAACAATGTGGTGATTAATCACAAGATGAATTACAATGGATTAGAAAAAAGCCAGTAGCTTATATTAAGTTTTCTCCTTATAATCTTTTATGTTAAAATAATGTAAACACGCATGCGATTTCGTCAACCCAAAAAGTTAAAGATTTATATTATTTAACCTTCCCAGTTTGTCAGTGTGATTTTCCCACTTTTTACGAGCCCCTGAGGTTATTTATTCAGTTTTTGTCAAAGCATTGGTATTGTCCATAAGGATTAGGATTCAATGGCTACTTAAAATAACTAGGGCCTACCCACATAAGCTCAACTACCTTGGAATAACTAGAATTTATATATTTATATATATATATTTATTTATTTATTTTCATTTTACTGTACGTATTCTGTATATTTTTCATCCATTGTTTCATTGTTTATATACCAGGGCTCGAAGACACCAAATTTACTCAATACTCAAGCTCAACTTTTATTTCATCATTTTGACTTTATAATCGTTTGTAAAACTTCCTAATTTGAAATGAATAAGAAACATCATTTTACATCATTCACATATAAAGTTGTGCATCACATTTATGAATTTCCTCTAAAAATCTAATAAATATGTTGAGTACGGTACTCAAACTTTAGTAGGCCCTACGTACTCAAACATTTTTTAAAAAATATTTCTGAAGTTTTCTTCAAATGATCAACATCTTTCAACTTTATTTACAATTGTATGCCATCAATATACAAACATGTTCAGTTTCAGAATAAATCTTGCGGTTTATTATTATCATTTTTTTTTTTGCCTTAAAAGCATGAAAAGTTAGTTAGTTTAAACTTATTTGCTATACAGAATTCATATATGGTAGTGCACTGTATACACAAAGCGAATCGATCGCTCAAAAAGGAAGTAATACAAATATCACCGTGCTAAATTTACATTTTAGACTGAAAATTATATTTTGTGATATTTGGACATTTTATCTTAAAGTAATTTCAATTAAGTGTATATTACAAACGTACATAATCTTATTTTTCCATTGTTATTTCAAAGCGAGAAATCCCATAAACATCTATTAACATCTGTAATCTATGAAACAACACATTTAGTACGATCATGAGTGTCCCCACATGTTAATCCTTCCTGTGGATTGTGGATACGAGGTGGGAATACATAGTTTAATTGCTCAAGAGATAAAAGCTTAATAAAGCTTAATAAACTAACTATAATTACACGCAATCATTACATAGTGCTATATATATTTTGTACATTGATATTTTACTCAGTTAGGATTTAGGCCTTTGTATGGAAGCAATGGTGTGATTTAGGAATTTCCTGAATCCGCCTACCATCAGTTAGAAATTAAAATCATCTTTATTTTTTAAGAAACCTTCAGCGTCTTTTTTTTTATGACCACAACTTTATCGTGGTTATACAAACATCATTATTGCTGACAATGAACAGCTCATAACAAACAATTGGGGCATAAGAAGTACGATAATAACTCCAACAATGACGGCAGTTTTGTGACGTAGCATGATGACAATAGATAAAATATGAAAATAAAAATGCCTGTAGATTTGTGTTGAAGTATGATATTATGAAACACAAATACGACTACTGCAATTATGTATTATAGTATAACAGTAATATGATAATATACCAATATAATGGCTGACAGTTTTGTGTTAAAACATATTGACAATATATAATATGCAAATATAATGGCTACAGTTTTGTGTTGCGGCATAACATTAGATAAGATACGAATACAGTGGATGCACTTTTGTGTTGTAGTATGGTAGGAATAGAATGCCAACAGTTTTGTTTTGTAGTATGATAACAATAGATAGTATAGGAATAGAATGCCAACAGTTTTGTTTTGTAGTATAACAATAGATAGTATAGGAATAGAAAGCCAACAGTTTTGTTTTGTAGTATGATAACAATAGATAGTATAGGAATAGAATGCCAACAGTTTTGTTTTGTAGTATGGTAACAATAGATAGTATAGGAATAGAATGCCAACAGTTTTGTTTTGTAGTATGATAACAATATATAGGATACGAATAGAATGCCAACAGTTTCGTTTTGTAGTATGATAACAATAGATAGTATAGGAATAGAATGCCAACAGTTTTGTTTTGTAGTATGATAACAATAGATAGTATAGGAATAGAATGCCAACAGTTTTGTTTTGTAGTATGATAACAATAGATAGTATAGGAAAAGAATGCCAACAGTTTTGTTTTGTAGTATGATAACAATAGATAGTATAGGAATAGAATGCCAACAGTTTTGCTTTGTAGTATGATGACAATAGATAGTATAGGAATAGAATGCCAACAGTTTTGTTTTGTAGTATGATAACAATAGATATTATAGGAATAGAATGCCAACAGTTTTGTTTTGCAGTATGGTAACAATAGATAAGATATGAATTCTGTGTTGAAGGATAAACAGTTATATGTTGTGACGGAAGAGCTAGAATAATTCGGTAAAATATTCACTTTCGGAGACTGAAGTAGTTTGGAACAAAACGTAGATTTGACATTCATTGATTCTTTGAACTGCGATAAATATTTGGATGTTTTGGTTAATTTGAAGGCTAGGATCTCCAAACAGAAGTAAATCAGTGTTAAGATTAAAAGGTAGGGTCGAGATGTATTTATTTCGAAATGTGATGTACAATGGACATTCTAAAAGGCAATGCCTAGAATTCTCTATATTCCCAAAAGTACATAATGGACTATCGATAATATTTTTCGTAAATAAATGTTCTTTGAGAATACTACATTTAAGGCGTAATCTAGTATGAACTATTTGAGTTTCCTGGTGTCGGTATAATAATATGCAGCTGGGGATGTTAAATTTCTGTTAATCATGTGACACTTCAGATTGAAAATAGAGGAATTTTGTTTTATTTCATCTGGTAGTTCATTCCATAATGTACGAAAGCCGATTGAGCTCATTTGGTAGATGGTAACAAAATTAACCGCGTAATAACGCGAAACTAGCGCGTTATAACGCGAAACAAACGCGTAATAACGCGAAACTAGTGTGCTGTAACGCAAAACAATGCGTAATAATGCGAAACAAGTGCGTAATAACACGAAAAAGCATAATATATAATAACCAGTCTGACAACATTGGTAGATTTTAATTTTTTAAAGTATAAACAAACGCTGGGTAAAATTAGAAAATTTATCCTGGGACATAAAAAATTCGCTGATTTTACCCAGCGTTTTTACAGAAATTACCTCAAACTTAACCCCTTTAAAAAACACCTTTTTATTTGCCTCCTACGGCACTCCATAAAGAACGAACTATTTTTACGCGCATGGCGCCTAATTGTCACCCCCCCCGTAAAAAAGTTACGCCCCTTCTTTGAAAATTCCTGGATCCGCCCCTGTAACCCATTCTCAATATTTTGAATGATTGTGGCGCCTCCCTACATTTCTTGACCCAGCTACACCACTGTATATTGATGTTTTCAAAGTTTCAACCGACAGAAGATTTGGACAACGATTGTCATAGTTGTCATGTTTTAATTTTTGTATTTACCACCCACCTAGTAAATTCAAAAATTAAAACATGACAACGATCATCATGATTGACTGAAATATACATACAAGTGAAATAACCTTTACCGGTAGTTAATACATTCTTTAAGAACAGTTTGTATAAAAATAACTGTTTGAATCTTATGGAAGAATTGAACCATTAAACGAACAAAATATCGCAGGCAGAAAGAATTTAAAGGCGATGTAGTAACCCCAAAAGGTACATGTCTGCCTATCTACTTTTTTGTTTTTGTTTTGTTTGTTTTCTTTTTACACTGAATGCTCCAGTAAACTCATAAAAACACATGAATTGTCAAAAATATACTCTTAGTTGGAACAAAGGTAACAACATGGTGGAATAAATCACATGTGCTTATTTTTAAAAGAATTTCAAGGATCTAGCCCTTCATTTCTGGCAGAAATTTGTGTCCAGTCTGTCTTTTATGGCACTTTCAGATTTTCTGGATCGACCTATAAATTTTGTTATATGTCTTAGATGACCACATTCTAGTAATTGTTAATTTTTCTGTTTTATTCGTATAAATATATCTTTTAATTTACATTGTGAATATAACTGATGATAATTCTTTGAACTGTGCCAAAATAAATATTTATGATTTAAGAATAATGTATATTTGATCGAGATACATTAGTTTTATTATGAATGCAAGTTCAGTAATAAATGCTTCTTAAAAAAAAAAGTCAACTGCCATATACATCATGGTATCCATATAAACTGTGACTTTTTTCCTAAGATTTTTATTTCCTATGACTTTTTTTCCTGGGACTTTTTTCTGTGACCTTTTTTTCCTGGGACTTTTTTCCTACATTCGTACAACACACAGGTAGATACGTTACATTTGTTATCATCATTCGGGTTTGTGAAATGAATCTAGCATTGCGAAATTGTGAGAAAAGCTTCGCCATTTTATCTCGTTGCATAGTTTTATTTATTTTTACGTGTTGCTGTCCTATCAACTGAGTAATGTTATGGTAAGTTGTTTATTGGGATCAAGTCAAAGCACATTTTGCAGTATGGGGTTAATAACTCATTATTATGTCGGGAATTTACACATTATATGCATTTCAGTAACATAAACTCAACTTCAAGAATGAAATTTCCAAATCACACTTTTATTTGTAAATTTTTGCATTTTAAATTGATGTAAATAAAGTAACAATTCACTGAAAAATATAGGTCTAGAAGACTTGTTGAAACATATGCTATTAAAAGTCCGTTCGGCGCCCTTTATGAGTTTTAAGATATTATAAATTTGCTTTAGAATGTTACTTTTCAATGTATATTTGTGACAGAATTGCACGTTAAAAGCGATTGACTGCGGGACTGTTTACAATTCAATATGCAAATAAGTTTTTGGTCGGGTTAAGTATCCTTCCCTTACTATGTATTGGCAAGATCTGGCTGTGAAGTTGGACATAGAAGTTGCGTCAATCGTCATTCACATGATCTTAACTGATGAGAAAGTCGCTGCAGTATTTGAAGTTGAGAAAATGTTTTACATGCACGCGTATTGACCTAGAGATTTAAGGCTACTTATGGGAAGTATAGTGTAAGGGTACAATACTGCCCTGTCGCATAGAAATTTAATATCGATGAAACGCTACGATGTCTGTCCCGATTTTATGTTACCTTTTTGTAAAACCTAATTTTACCAAAGTAAAAAGTAACTTAAAATCGTTGCAGGAATTCGACCTATAGACCCTTTATCTGTAACTACGGGTGTTTAATATGTAATAAATGAAAACATATTTACTTGCGTCCAAAACTTTATTAAACGTACTAGACGATTTATCTAGAAATATTCGTACCTTTATAGCACTAATATTCTTATTTTCCCCGTATATGCATTGTTCACTTCTTATATCACTTTATTTCTTTTTCTCCTACAAATGTTTTCTTTCCTCACAAATTTCTTATTTCCATAACATCATAAGAAACTATTTTTATTGTGAAATCTATAAAAATACGTATAATCAGCGATATATAAAGCTAATATTAGCTTTATATATCGCTGATTGAGCGATCTTTGATAACAGTTTTAATTATACAGCCTAATTATATACAGTGGCGCGCCAAATCTGTCACTCTACATGTTTAATTGAAAACAATTTTTTTTTCAAAAACTCAGATTTGTCATTTACATACTGCTATGTCTGTTGTACTTTAGGATATATCTAGATCTATATAATATAGTAAACAAACTATAAATACTCAGTATGAAACCACCCGATATTCCATTGAAAAGTCTAGAGAGATTACGCATGTGTTCTTTATTGACACCAGTTTCATTGGTCAACATTTCACGTCCCGTCAGAGCGCAAAAAACACAAAACGGTAAGTGGGCGAGTATGGAAAATTTTTCTGAAATTTATATTTCTGATGATTTTATCACAATATTTTAGGTATGATTATGTTGTATATACACCAAAGAAAATTTTCAGTGGAGAAAATGGTTTAATTTTGTCGAGATGATTTTAAAATCTATTTTTTTTAGCTTGCACGTGGAGCGGCCAATCCTTTAACTGATCATAAGTGATCGGAATACGTCATTTTACATGGTAATCAATATATATTGTTGTACATTTTACATAAATGTATTTTACTATATAATTGAACGAATCAAACAGTTTCTAACGTTCATCACTGTGATCTCCCGGTCAAAAAATCGTAAGCAAATCAGATTAGCTGATCTCGTGAACAGGATGTTTACATGCATTTATGAGTTGGCGCAATATTTGACCATTCGCTGTTCCCGCTTTCCTGGATTAGGTTTATAAGACTACTGCTGTTGATCAGAACGCCGTAAATTTAATAGATTTAGGTAAGCTGTTATATATATATATATATAATATAAAACATTCTTTTGTGTAAATAGATCTAACTCTGTAAGAACATTTTTTTTAATTTTCACATTTTTGCCAAAACCACGTTTTGCAGAACAAATGAATTGATTGATATATGAAAAAAACGTACATGCTTTTTATCTGAACACAGTAACTCTTTCGTATTTACTAGACTTAAATTTCTATTTAAAATGTAAATATTACTAATTAAATTTTATTTGATGAACAGCGTTTTCGGGTTTCTTAGAAGCAGATCTACTGTACATGTATATATTAAACTGACATGGTGGCTGGATTCCCAGTTTTAAAAAAAAAGAGTGTAAAACTAACATGTTTACTTGTTAATAATATAATTATTTAAGTTTCTAATTGGTTTTCAGAAATGTATTTTGAACTACAAATGGATCACTTTCGAAACTTAAGCTTTAGTTCTAGCCTACTTGATTTTCAGTTTGATAAAAGAGGACATCTGACATTCAAACTTAACATGTCAAAATTTTAGCTTCATCAGACTGGGACCAAAATTTGGAAGAAGATATTTCGGACTTGGAATGGGGCAGATAAACGGCCACAAAAAGTGGCAAAAAAATTCCTGAAGTCGAATTTGCCAAACGGACAACTTCGTACGTAAAACAATTTGCCCGATCGTAAATTCGTTTCGCCTTGGGTGAACAGGCAACCATTAATTTCCACCCCTGTGTTAAAGTTGTTATAGTTAATACAGTGGACACCTATCAACATTCTTTTGTTGCGTGGGGCTAGAGATGAACAGCTATTTACGTTTTTCTGGTCCACATCAACTTGTCAACCAACTAGAAAAGATACTTGATCCTTTGTGAAAAGGGGAGAGGGGAGCGTATTGGGACATGGGCACTCAATGGGTCAAATACAGTACAGTCATTCAGTTTATGAAAATTCACACAAGAGTAGAGAAAGTCACAGATTGGCTATGATATATCTTTACGGTATCCCAGTAAACAAATTCAGTGTAGCAACCCCAGCTCAAAATTTTAAAGTGATCTACCTTGTTTAACATTGTAATGATCTTGTAGAGCTAATTAAACCATTTCCAAAACAGTTTAAATTATCTAGATATCCCACTGGAATTTGTTGTACTAGATTACTACATAAGGAGGCTGGCGTGTCACGGAACCGGCAACGAACATATTTTCAACATGTAATTTCCTTAATACTTGAGTGCACCCAGCATGATTTTTTTTATGCTGAATCCATTTCTGCAGTCAAAAAAATATTATACCCACTATTTTTTTGTAAAAATGAACAAAAAATATCTAACATGATTTTTTCATGCTGAATCTATTTCTACAGTCAAAAAATTGTTATGAACATTCTTTCTTAGTGAAAAAAAATGAACAAGAGAAGCAAAAAAAAAAATATCATTTATAAACAACAAGTGCTATTGTCAGAAGTTATAGAAGTTAAACTTCAGAGCATTTCTATCTAACCTTATAGGCTACATTAACTTGTGTATTTTATATAAATTTGATTATGGAAAAATGTACATAATTATGTATACATATGTATGACAAACTTCCTTGTACAGGTAGTTTGTGTTTTTATTTATTTTCATTACTTTTTAATACTGGTATGACGAAATGTATAAAATACAGGCAAATCCTTTAATTCCAGGAGGTTGTGCTTCTTTTGAGTGATTAGGTAAAATATTATTATTTTTCATCACTCACATTTAAATTTTTGCATAAAACTCAATATACCTGTAATAAATTAGTAAAATCCATTCATGTCGTGAATACTGTTCGAGTACATGCTCAAATATTTATGAGGATTTCTTCAAATGAGCAATATATATTATAATTTTGATTATACACAAATTTATCCATTCAATATGCAAGTACAGAATAATTTTTTTTGTTTTTTGGTTTTTTTCCCTTAGAATCATGAAAAGTTAATTGAGGTTGATCAGACCTGCATGAGAAAATTGTGGTGACTTAGTTTTTATATAATGCTGATGTTGGTAGGCCATTTTAGAAATTCGAATTCTCAACAGTGCAAATCTAACATTTATGATTTGTGAAAAAAAATCTCTGGAGATATAAATAAAGTAGATCTAGCTAGGGTTCTGAAAAAATTATTCAAGTGTAGAATCAGTATTAAACTATATTTCGTTTTTCTCAATTAAAATACATACAGAGTCTACTGCAGTAATTATTAATGATTTAGATGTAAAATTTCATCGATTGTATCATGTCATATATGACCAAGTGCTACTGGTTATTGTGAAATTAGAAAGTTTTATAATTTAGGTCTAGTTTAGTCACAGTTCACCCAGCGTTTTTTGGCCTTCAATATCGGTCATAAATTCAATATATGAATTTAACATTTACCAAAGGCAACCGTAATTTTATTCTCAGGATTTATGTTTAGTTCATAGACATCATCAAAACTCATAATTATCTCAAATATTTCGTTTTATTAATGTGCATTGAGTGACCTATTTCTTTCGGTCATATGCAAATTAGCGATAGACGCCGATCGATGTCGGATGTCCAAAAAGCTCATTAAAAGACTTTATTATCATTTTTTCAGAAGCCAAAACATTTTTAATTGATTATATTTGGAATTAAAACATGATAGATGTGGATAACTCGTTTTAAATGTAGCGGATTCCGACTGTCACTTTGTTAACCTTTCACCCGGAGGTTAAATCCAAGATGGCGCCAAGTGAAGCGTGGGTCGTCTTCAACTGCACCGGTGCACTAAAAAAGTTTGACGCTCGATGCGATCTTGGTAGTAAAATCATGTCGTAGAATGTTGATTAATATGTCAAAATTTAAGTTGTAACACGATCTTTTTAGATATGGGTGAACAAAAGTGCAATATCTAATGACCATTATGCACACCACCGTCAAAGATTTACTTCTGCAACTTCTACAAAAACATTTTTTTTTTTTTATGTGTTCAACTTCCGTGACATAGAAAAATTCATTCTTTGATTGGATATAAAATTTCATGAATATTCATTAACATTTAGGCACTCGCAAATGAGTTTGATTATCATAGCCCATCGGACTGCTCGTCCGTAACTGCAGCCAAAGCGGTATCGATGAAAATGTGCCGATTTTTTTTTTTTAACTCGCAAAATCATCACATTTACATTAACGAAAAGCAACGAAATACATATCATTGGAAAGTACATTTATTTCTCTTTCAGATGGTATATAATATATAAATATTCTGAAATAAATTATGCCTGAAGTTGAGACTTTAAAACCATGAACATAAAAATTTGATTAATTCCAGTGCGTTATCGATACGAGCTGGGGTTGCTATTCAGTGGGGTGGAGATCTTGTAATTTAAGGGCATGGTAGGATAAATTTGGGGCAGGACTGCATGTTGAAATCCTAGCTGATATATAGCAATTTACTTTTAACTACAGAATTTTAATTTTTAAATTGGTACGTAAGCATTTTAATGCAATCTGAAATGTAGACTTCAGTCTAGGATTGCTTCATTACCATGAGCCCAGTCTTTACTTGCCTCATGTTGAAGTTTTAAGTTAGTGTATCTATTTGATTAATTAGTAACTTGCTGTTTCTTTAATTGCAGTCATTTGGAAGCAACCCCACAAACCATGGCAGACCCCAATTTTCAACAAAATTCTATCACAACCTCGACACCACTCAAGCATGACAGTTCTGCGGAGAGTCTACCACCAAAGTATGATGAAGTAGCAAAAGATGCTTTCCCGGCAGCGAAGATGTCAATTGAGGATAAGTTTGAGCGAGAAGGATCTGGAATCACGATATCTATTGATAATGGTTCGTGTATCAATCTAATTAAAAACTGATCTCATCATTTTTCTGATACAGGCGTTGCTTTGGCTCAAAAAATTTTGTCGACAGAAAAATCACCAGTTCTGATTTTTTGTCGCCAGTTTAAAAAGTTTCGGCCATTCCAATACCATGTATATCAGTGTTTTTCACACTTTTTTTCAAAGGTACCCTCTACCCTTTGAATTGGGAAAAATAGCGACAAAAATGGTGAAATTGGGAATTTTCTATCAAATATGTTTAAAGCTAACTTGCAGTTAGAATACTCAATACAAGTCAAATTCAGTGTATGACATGAATTTATTACAATTTCAGTTTGCGTTGTTTATTGTATTTGAACATTGTGACTAAGGAATCTAATTCGGATTCAGACAGTTTTATAGTTTCTCCGTTCTTCTCAACACTCTGTTGTTTTTGTCGAAGTACCAGGTTGTATACACTTACGTTAGACCTTGATAATGTTAGCCGTTCAGTTGCAGTATAATGATTTTTACTTTTCTGGTGGTTCTCTAATCTTCGTGTCGGATGATCTCCCAGCTGAACAGCTTTTGTATGAAATGGCCTCTCTGTGTCAGTTACAGGAGCAAAAAGTTCACATATTTTGCACATGTAGCCGTTCCTTAATGAAGAGTAGTAGAGCCACTCATACCTTTTTTCATAATGTACATAGGCGGTGAATTTTCGAGCATCAGGCACCATGGTATGTACTCCAGATTCTTCGTTTCTAGGAGCGTTATCACTCGTATCCATCTCACTTGTATTCGGGGTAACAACTTCCATGTCTTTTGAACCCGAAGGAACATCGTCGGACTCGGAGGGGCAAGTAAATTTGGGACGGGTTGACTCTGCTTCTGGTTCTCGTACCAGCTCTGGTGATCCATGCTTCGCCTTGTGAACGATCGATTTTGTCTGATATTTGAACGCATCTGTTATTTTTTTTTACCCCTTTGAGTCTTTAAGCTGAAGTTTTTTTGTGTAGTATTTCGCATTATGCGACATAGTTACATCTTTAACGGCTACACGCTTAACCTTGTGATAGTACCTAATGTGTGCAAGCATTCACGCAAACGTATAAGAGATTTAGATTCATATATCGAACTATAAAGTCCGGGTCCGTTCTGGGCGGATTTTTACGGATATAACGACAATTTTTAAAAATTTTGACCACAGCCTAATTGGGAATTTTTAGTTGAATTTTTGGGAAAATTTAGGTAATTTTGCCGAGGGGAAATAGCCGATTATCAGCTAAAAAATACAGAAGTGTAAAACACTGTATATGTACATTGTATACTAATAGTACAGAGAAAATACAATTTCTAACCCTGTAAGATGTGGAGAAGTTCAATTGTGAATTGTCTAATTATTCATAGGTGTTGTGCTAGTTGAATAAATTTCAAAATCAAAATCACCAGTTGTCAGTATCCAATTTTTGGAACCAAATTCAAAGTCAAGGAAAAAAAGAAAGAAAAAGATTGTTGAGGTTATATAACTGTTTTAACTGCCATTACTGTCAATTTGTTTAATTTAATTCAATGAATTACATTAAGACATTATTTGTGTTTAAAATATTATGTAATTGAAATAACATATCATTTTTGTATTGAAATCATTACAATTTTAAAAGATTCATCCATTCCATTACACTGTATAGTTGATGGTGTGGAGTGCTGACATCGTAGAAAACACCAAGATCTCGCTTCAATATTTCTTAGTTAAATATTTTAAGTAAAATCATTGAGGTTTGATATACAAGCTGCATGGATTTAATATAGTATTAATGATGTTGATATGTTAAGTCTGCATATAGGACAAAACATATAGATAGTGATTATAGGTGTGGAGGTTTAATTATACAGGTAATCTCTTTGTCTGTACAATCATGTACCTGACCACTATTGTGTAAGTAATTACCCCCAGCACTCATCTGATAATTACACCTGTATAGTCTAATGACAGTAATTAATAAACAGAGTTATTAGTCCCTGTTCCTGATTACCATTTGGAAGATATAATTGACTTATGTAACCTAGATGTCTTAATACTTCAATAAAATGGAGGCGCCAAAAATATCGCCAGTAGCATTTTTTTGTCGCCAGTTGAAATAAAAAAAATTGCCAGTTGCGACATTGGCGAAGTCCAGCGCAACCCCTGTGATATGTCTTGTAGAGGATCTAACGAAACCTGCTATGGGATCACATGCGAGTAACCTCTTGTAGGTGTATACTGTTCAACCAATGAAAATACTTACAAGATTTTGAAAGTTTATCGAATGGTAAAGAGATGCAACTTATTTTTATAACGATGAAATCGTTATTCTAAAAATTTTGGAGCACCCTTTCCCAGGTATAGTATTCAAATCCCCATACCATTTGATAAATTTTCAAGATAGCATAAGCCGCATTTTCATTGATCAAACATGGCACATCTATGAGGTCACTCGCATGTGACCCCATAGCGAGTTTGTTAGATTTTCAACATCTTGATAAAATGTTGCAAAAATTCCCAATGCCACTGATGCTAAACTGATCGAGGTAACTGAAGTTTCCTCGGTCCCAACATGGTGGAGCTAGAAAAAGATAAGATTGTTGTATGCTAATTTCTCCATGTAAACGTATTGCTGTCAAACATTACTCAGCTGCTAGGTTGATATGTACGGTTTTGTTGCGCATGTTTATTCTTAATAGCATGCATGGCCTCATTACCAAGAAAAGAGCCATCGAAAATTTTAGAAAAATCATCGTAACTACAAAAAGATTATCATACAAAAGAATTTCATAGAGTTACAGTGATCTTCCAAAAATTTAACACAGTGAATTCAAAGTGTCCAGGTCCCATTCCCAAAAGAGCGTTAAAGATCTCTGTATGTAGTCAGTGGTATTTCTATGTTACCTGTTTTTATTTTTCAGATGATGTGCCCTGTGCTTTAGATGACGAGTCCGACAACACATCAGAAGGCAGCAGTAATCCTCTTTTCTCCAGCTTCCTAAGAGTTCATGATGGTTTTACAAAGTTCTATAAAACAAACTATAGTAACTTCAGAATGGTAATATTGTATTTTTTAGTCGTAAATATACTAAATATCATCATCTTTTTATGAAGTTGAAATTCTTGGGGTGTATGCATTATGACTCTTGTGATTGTTGTTGTTCTAAAGATAATTAAACCTTGCATTGAATGCTAGGAACAATTCCTGGTTTAAAATACAAAGAAAAATCACTAAAAATGCAAAATGCTCAAATTTGTGAGGGATGTACAGCCATAAAAAGAAATTTTACTTCTCTTGCAGAGCAAGTACCCCGTCTGTGGTGGTTTAGTGGTAGAGTAATGTACTCAGAAGTGTATGGTCCACATTTTATTCCTGGTTTTAGGTCATCCCTATGACTTAAAAAGTGATAGTGACCTTTCCTTTGCCAGGCACTCAGCATAAAAAAGTGAAATTCACAGTTGTTTCAAATGAGACTGAAGTCCTGTGTCCTGGCAGGTGTGGTATGTAAAAGAACTGTCACACCATTGGTAAATTTTTGGGGTCAGTCCATACCACCGGTCAAAATTTTGGCAAAACAAATTTCATTCCAGATAAACTGATAACAGAAAGAAAGTGATAAAAAACGTTCATTTTCCTTGAAATCATTATTTTGTCTGACAGATTTTACCAGACCTGTCCGACAAGTGCTAAGTAACTTTAACTTGTCCAACTGTAAGATGGACTGGAACTGGGTTCACATGAAAATATTGTTTCCATTTTCTGCTAATAGAAAGGTATTCAGTATTAGGAATGGGACATTTGTGTTCCTTTGAAAGAAGAATTCATTCTTTCGGGTAAACCGATAAATGTTTTTTCATTTTTTCTGACTTTTCTCAAATGATTTATAAATAAGATATCATTTATTTCAGGGTCTGGCCAGTCATTCTGACTTTTCGTATATATGTATTAATTATAAGAAATCATTTATTTCAGGGTCTGGCCAGTTATTCTGACTTTTCCTATACATGTATTATTTATAAGATATCATTTATTTCAGGGTCTGTTTAGTTATTCTGACTTTTCCTATATTATTTATGATATCGTTTTTAGTTATTCTGACTTTTCCTATACATGTATTATTTATAAGATATCGTTTATTTCAGGGTCTGTATTTTGCACTTTTTGGAGGATACTTAGCTTACTTTATTGCTGCTATGGTCTTGTGTGTCACCCAGGAGATAAGAGATCCTAAACCATTGGTCATTGTCACATCTGTGATCCTGGGATTTGTTGTCATTTGGTTTGTTAGAAGTCGGTTTGGACAAGAAATATCCCAGAAAACTATCCAGCCAATCAGAGAATCACTTGAAGATAGAGAGAGACTGCTCAAAACCTTGAAAATGTAGGTACCTGCGGGGAGTCTTTCAGGGCTGGTTTATGGTCCAAAGTAACCTAAGAAAATTCCTAAAAAGCAATAACATCAGATAACACTGATTATCTGGCTCCAATAGGGGCATAAACATGTTTTCAAAATGATGGAGGAGGGGATGGGTGAAAACAGTATGAGATTGGATAATTGCCATCTGTTTTATCAGTGTTTCCTTAGTCTCAAAAACAGATTTTTTAGATTCATTTTTGACCAGCAGTGCTCTGTGTACAGAAACTTGTTACTTCATGTTGCAAGAAAAATGTGAAGCTTTGAGATAACATGAGTAATACATAGTAATCAGTACATATTTTACCTTGTTGAAATATAGAGGTCTCCATGTTTTTACACAGGGTAGATTAGAGACATCGTATATAAGGCCAGACATAAAATATTCTGTTTGCTGTTTACGGACTCTACCCTGTTACCTATGGGTAGGTATGTAGGTAGGGAAAATTTTATTTCATTGGAAATTTTTTGGGCATCGAGTTTGGAAATGATATATTGTTCTCTCGCATGTAAGTAGTGATGTCACTGTGCAGTCCATCATTTCCTGTACAAATTATAATGAAAATAATTGAAAATGAGGACACATTAAATATTTCATAAATGTTTGAGACAGACAGGAGAAGAGAGGTTATTTGTGAAATTTCAACAAGTTTTCACAGAGGTTCATGACAAGAGTATAAATAAAATGTATGCAGATATTCTGGAATCTATCTGTATATGTCAGTGTCCTCCCCAGAAATTTCAGATAGCACCATGGTAGCGCGGATGAATAATTCTGTCGCCTTGCATCGTCCCAACAGTGTCTTGTGCTACATGTTTTATTTTATGTATCATTTCGTGATTATTTGTACATGTATGCACTAGAACATTATTAAAAGTAATATAAAATATACAAAGACATTTAAGATTTGATATATTGTACAACAATTATCTATCAAAACTAAATGGTCATTTCATAGTATTTGTTCACTGGTTGCAAGTTAAACAGACTTGCCAGTATCAAATCAGAGGTTAACTTGACCTCCCATCTATCAGCAATCAGTCACATGGCAAGTTAGTGTTTATAGTAAGGTGCATGGTGCAGTGACAGAGTTGGTGTTTTAAAAATGATAACTTTCCCGGGACGTTTTTAATATATAAAAATATATAAAAGGAGGAAACATATCAAACAAATTTACACAGGTGTTTCATAAATTGTTTATCGTAGTAAAACATGTATCATGCAGGATTTTTGGTTTCCTATTTTTATAAATAGTATTCGTAGAGAAAATACATGTGTCATTCTGGGATATAGCAGTAGCTTAGACTGAACTTTATGTCCCAATTTTAAGCAATTTTCTGAGTGAGTAAAATCTGAATAAACCCCTCTGGAGATTCCTTCGTGTTGCCCCGCCAGACAGAATCTCTAAAGGGATTAGGGTAAAATCCTGATTTTATTATTTTTTTTTTTTCCCCCCAAATAAAATCGGGACAGTGTTCGGCGAACTCATGTATGCCCTAATACTGTAGCTGGATTGGTAATATATCGAAGAGTTACTAGATTTGCAGTTCCTTGATAGGCCCCTAGTGTCATATTACGTATGTTCTGGCCATTATTTTACACTACTCGGATAAAATACTGTTAATATACAATGTTTCATTGAATAAATAATAGCGCCATGGTAAAAATATATACATGTATATTCTCAGAGATCGAGACAAAGTTAATATTAATACTGTTTAAAGTTGTGACGGTAATCAAACTTTCCAGAAAGAAAGTCAGTAATTAAAATACTTTTTTTGAAAACGGCAATAAAATTTTCCAAGTCGCGGTGATTTCCGTGGCTCGTTGGGTAAACAGCAAACAAACTTAATTTTATTTTAAGCCTAAATGGGAATTGATCTTCCTAAAAGAGCTTCTCAACAACAATAATTCTTGTTTCTCTTTTCTTACTGGCTTGAGATGTACAGACGAATGCATTTTGGTAGTAATCTGGGGCCTGTTTTACGAATTGGCAGTCAAATGACAATGAATTTGAAGAGATTCTTGTATTTTCAAACAGTTTTATGTATTTTTAGATTTCGTAATTTCAATAAGAAGTTGCTTAAATTTCAAACTGAAAAGGCCCAGGCCCCAGTCCCAAAAGAGTGGAAAATCCCTGATAGGCTGTAAATACATTGTATATCTTACATATTTCCCAATATTAGGCACACTGTAATTTTTTTCTTTGTTATCAATCCAGCATGGTGGTGCTCCTGGCAATAGCAGCAGCAATAGTAATCATAATCTTGTCAGTGTGGGATAGACCCAGGAACCTGGTTTCCATTGTGGGATACTTCCTTTTCCTGTTTATCCTGTTCATGTGTTCAGCCCACCCAACAAAGGTAAGACCATTTTACACTTCAGCATCTAATTCTGTAAATATGAAAATATGTACTTGGGTTATAATTGCTAATTGAAAATTCCTTATTATTGTGACTTAAAAAGAATTTTGTCATACTAGGTAACTTGGAGACCAGTGATTGGTGGTTTGGCACTTCAGTTCTTCTTTGCATCTCTCATCTTAAAATGGGATGTGGGATACTCTGTGTTCAGGTTCCTTGGCGACCAAGTGCAGGTGTTTCTGGGATTTACCAATACTGGCACAGAATTTGTTTTTGGAGCAAAATACGTTGATCATCCATTTGCAATGAAGGTATGTATTTTACATGTTTTAGAATTTTGTGTAACATTCAAGATGGTATTCAGTTAAAATAAGACCTGTACATCAATATTGGTATATGATGATTGAAGCCAGCATTATATCTAAAATTGTAATGCTTGCCAGGGCTCTCAGTAGAACAACGGTTTTGGAAAGTCACTGGGTCAAAATCTGGAGAGTCCAATCCAGAAAATGAAAATACCACTTATTAACCATTTCTATATGCCTTAATTTCCATTTAATACTTTTAAAATGTTATTATATATTTATATCATTTTTATCTATTTATCTATATTTTATTTATTATAATTTGTTTTTGTTGAAGTTTTTAATTTATTGTCATTTATTTAATATATTTTTCATTTCTAGTATTAGTTTTTAACTGTCATTAAAACACAAAATTTCTTCTATCCACAACATTAAAATATTTTCAAGACTTTGCTATTAATTCGTTGTTGACAAACTTTTTTTATTTGTTGATGATATAAGGGGTCAAGCATTCAACATGTATTGCATTATGAATGGATATGGATTGTACATGAACTCATCTATCCCTGAAAAACAATGACCTCTGCTTCAAATCAGTGATATAGGTCAGTCAAATTGTCTCTTATGAAAGAGAATGAATTAAAGAGCCTTCACTTAGGGTTGTGTATCAGACCATCCAGCTTCCAATCCATCTTTTACATTTATATTCACAAACGTGACATTGTTACTGTATTCTGCCTTCCATCTATTTTTTGCTTCTGTCAGTTCATAGAACCATGAAAGGCAGTCACATGATTCGTTTTACCCAATGAAATGGCAACATTTCAGTCCAAGGCAAAACAATATCAGTTATTATTTGGTTCTGATCGTCTAATCGTTGATGGATTTGATCTACCCGACATATTTCGGTGGACGGTCAGTAATAAAGCTAACAACTTTTTTATTTTGTCGGACCATATCCTGATTTAGTAAATGTCTTAAATTGCCAATGTACACAGAATTGTGAATCATGTCATCTGCCACTTCCCTCTAGTTTTTGCTACTGACCGTCCATAGACGACAGTCATGTGACTCGTTATACCCAATGGAATGATGACATTTCAGTTCGAGGAAAAACAATATTAAATAACCAGTATCTATATCTTGCAGGTGCTTCCAGTCATTGTGTTTTTTAGTTGTGCCATATCAGTTTTGTACTACATTGGAGCAATGCAAGTTGTTATTGACAAAATAGCCTGGGTCATGAGAGTCACCCTTGGAACCTCGGCACCGGAGTCACTCTGTGCTGCTGGAAACATTTTCATTGGTCAGGTAAGTTTCCTATTACTTCTACAGGATAAGGAAATGAGTAATTTCTTTCAATAAGGAAACTCCCAGAAATTAACAGCATATATCTTTTGTACTATTGATCTTTTTAAATTGACTTCTAGCCATCAGATTTAATTTGGAATAATGATTTTTGTGTGTGTGTGATAATTTTTTTTTATGCCCATTGTAAGACGGAACATATTATGTATACACCCTGTTGTCCATCAGCTTTCCTTGTTATTGTTCTAACACTCATTTTTTCACTGATGTTGATGAAACTTGGTCCAGAAAATCAATATTTATGACTTCTATGGCTGTGTTGGGCTGAAAACATGGATTATATATTTTGTCAAAAATGGCATTTCTTGGGGGGGGGATTGATACAGTCTCAAAAAGTAGTAACGTATGTTATGAGATTTTCAGAAAATATGTTTGACAGGGGATGTGAACTTTGACATGTTTTATAAGTATCAAATGTCATTGTCACTTTGCAAGTGGATGTCACACTTTACAGAGCCCTTGTTGACAGTGTCAATTATACCCTAAAGAGACACAGACAGATGACTGCAACATGTTCTTTTACTCAACTACCGTACCTTTTAACTAAGAATAATATAATCAATGTTAAATGGGAGTATCTTATTCTGTTTGTGGTACTCTTGTTTTTTCATTAATCATTTTTTACTGTATCATTTGGAACTTGTGAAAAGATTCTGCTATTCTCTATATCACTTTTCTTCCTGATGTGTAGTACAGTAACTCCTAATGCCAGTCTGCTGTTGGATTTCTAGCATTACTTAGCCAAAGCTTCAAATTTATCTTTTACATTAATATTCAGACATAACATTGTTACTGTCTTCCATCATAACCATAAGCCTTAAGTTTGAAACAGTTTTAATTGGTTTGATTTAAAATGCTTATTTCCTTGTAATTTAGTGTTGTTTTTATTTGCAGGGGATTTGATTTCCCTATATTCGCAGTCATAGAAAATTCTGCAAATTTAAGAACCCATGAATATAATAGCTTACACTTATGAAGTATCAGAAATACAATTTGTAACCTATCTTACGCGAAATTTATTACCAGTGAATAAGTTCCTCTTAGAAAACCATGAAATTTTCTCCCCTTGGAATTAAACAACTTTACAGTAGATTTGGTTACAAATGGAAGGCAAGTTCAGGGGTTCAAAATTCTTCTTTAGCCGGGAGTTGGAGAGTTAATTTCTCGCAAGTCCAACTGAGAAATTTCAAAGTAAATGCTGAATTTTTTAAATAAGTTATATATAGTAAAATTATGAATGCAGATGAGGCAAGTCTTTCGGACTTCAGGTATTTCTAAGTACCAGGTCCGAACCAGAATTAACCAAGTCCCAAACTTGGGACTTGGGGGAATTTTGAACCCCTGAAGTTATATAGAACTGTTAGTTTTTGCTCTTGAGCAAACATGCATGATTATTTTTTAAGGATCTGACACCTTTCTTTTGTATGATTAATTTGTTTTCATTTTTTAACAGACTGAGGCTCCTATATTAATCCGTCCATTTCTGTCATTGATGACAAAATCGGAACTAGTTGCAGTTATGACAGGAGGGTTTGCTACCATTGCAGGAGGTGTACTGGCAGCATACATCTCATTTGGGGTAAGCTGGAAAACTAATTTTATCAAGTTCCACATAAATATCTTTTGCTAGGAATAATAATGAAATTCATCAAGTTGTGTATAAATCTCTGTATGGATAAGATGGAAAACTTAAGTTTATTCGTCAAGATGTGTATAAGCAGAGTTAATGTGTAGTTAGTTAACTCATTCAACCCCAAAAGACACATTTGGACTGGCCTAAATCATTGATTTGCAGACGAGTCCAACGTTTTTCAGGAGCTGACGAGTTAAGCAAATGCAAAATTCTGGTTCAACGTCAAAATTCATCCTAAGTTTCCAGCTACTGTGGCAAGTGAGATGAGAATAAATGGAAAAAAAAAATTAATTAATTTTGAATCAGCAAAAAAGTACAAGAAATAAAATAAAGAATGTTATGTTTGAGAATATATCTTATTTTCATTTAATTTGCTTTTGTATGGAATGTGCTGTTAAAATGCCATCAATTTGAGAGAATCCTCAAAAATAGGTTTACAATACCAAATCATGGGGAAATGATACACCTACAATTAAATCAAATGTGACCTGGGTAAACTTTAAATTAATTTCATTTAAGTTACTATATTAACCTTTCGAAATGCATTGACTTTTCAGGTACCCGCAGAGCACTTACTGTGTGCCTCTGTAATGAATGCTCCTTGTGCGTTAGCAGTGGCCAAACTGTTGTATCCTGAAACAGAAAAAAGTCAGCTAAAAAAAGCCTCAGAATCCAGTAATGAAGAAAAGTGAGTTTCAGATATATAAAATCCAACTTTGTGACTGAAAGTTTACTTCATTTTGAAATTTGGAGTTATATAGATCTTGAGTTATATAACAAGTATAACACACACAAACTTGTATATGATAGAATATAGACAGGTGTAGACAGCAATGTATATTTTCTAGTCTAAGATTACTTAAATTGAAAATTTAAAATCAGTTTTTAAATGATATGTAAGTACAAGAACGTGATAATTACATAAAAAAAACTAAATTTTTACATGAGACTGCTTTTTTGTTATAAAATCATGATTTTAAGGGAAAAATTAAAATATTGGGAATGTGAATATTCTTTTATGATCACCTTTTATTATGGTAAAATTATAAAGAATTTTTCTACTTCAGAAAAGAAAGGAACATATTAGAGGCTGCTGCTGCAGGTGCTTCTTCCTCTATCAAACTTGTAGCTAATATTGCTGCTAACCTGATTGCTTTCTTGGCTATGCTGGAGTTTGTTAATGCAGTTCTGTCCTGGTTTGGAAGCTATGTTGGATGTCCAGGGTTCTCATTCCAGGTAAATTAAATTCAAAACCTATTTAAAGACTGGCAAATATCAATAACTGATAATGGGGAAATATTGTGAAGGTATTTGACTGTTAATGAATCAATAGATTTAGATAGAAATATATTATATCTAGCTACAAATAAGTAAATAAATATGATTTAGAGTTAAAAACAAACATACCAAAAAACACAAATTTTAAGGCAAAAATCTCCCAATTTATAAGGACGAGTGGAAGTCAGATAGGTCGAGTTAGCCTTGAGACTGATTAGTCTGTCGGGGGTGAGTTGATCTTGGAAAATTTACCACCCTGTGTAGGTTGGTGAAAACATAGTTGGATGTCCTTGGGTGAGATGTTCTTGACACAAGAACACCCAAACGCAAAGAACATTAACCCAAAACACTGTTCTCGGTACAAATTCTCATACCACCTTTTCAGCAGGAGTGAGAAGAACAAACATGGCAAACCAATAATATTGCAATTATTAATCATCCTCATGTTTGACTTCAATGTTTAGTTCTCCATAGTGTTCTCGATGATTGGGTGAGATCTGATGAGAACATTTTCTTGCACTACCCTAGAGTTACCAAATTGTTTCTGCCTCAAGGATACCCTTAGTGTCTGCTCAATACCATTGCATGAAGGGTACTTATCATTGTCACTTAAAGAAGAAAACTGCTCTGGGATATTATAATGGCAGTTGATTTATTTATGTTTTGCACAGAATCGTACCTTATGTAATGTTATCATGTTTTTTATACAGATGATCTGTTCATACCTGTTGATGCCTATTGCTTTTGCTATGGGAGTTGACTGGAAGGATTGTGGGATCATGGGAGAGCTTATAGGAATCAAGACTTTCTTAAATGAGTTTCTAGCATACAAAGAACTCTCCATCTACATAGAAAACCAGGAGGCTTGTGTCGGAACATTAATCTCTGTAAGTTATATTTCTGTTTAGATTTGAGAACTGAAATTTGCAGTCTGCATTTAAAGATAATTTCTTGTACGTTGTTTCTTTCCTTTGTTTTAGATATTTGGAAGGAATAGGAAACAAAATTGCCATTTGTTTTATATTGTTATAAGTCAATAGGAAAGAACATACCATTTAGATATTTAGGGTAAAAGGGTTAGATATCAGATCAGCACAACACATTACCCTTGTCAGTTTCTATAACTTTGCATGTAGGCCATGCTGCAAGTAGGTGTTCAGTAAGTGATATTTTTAGGTCATGTTTGTCATTCCTTTGCTGTCTCTTGTCACACAGATACACATTGTACATAAACTTTGAAAATACTGTACGTCTCAAACCCAACTAGCCAAGTTTCTACAAAATTTAGTATGTACCATTGAGTTTTAAAAATTGTAATTTTATTACCACCGGGTCAAGGATTATGTGGGTAGGGCAGGTACACTAGTAATTCAAAGGTCGTTTTCACCTCTTACTGGGGCCTCTGTGGCCAAGTGGTTAGTGCATTACACTTTAAAGTATGAAGTCTCTCACTTCTGGCCAGTGCAGGTTCGAGTCCGGCTACAAGCTAAGCTGATTTTTGTGAGGAAGTTTACTTGCAGTAGGCTGGTGGTCTCTTCCTATGTGCATTGTAACCGGGTTCTCTCCTCCACCATTAAAAACTGGCTGCCATAATATGACTGAAGAATTGTTGAGTGTGGTGTAAAATACTATTCAAAATTCACCTCTTGTTAAAACTGATTTTATTTTGTAATTTACTGAACTTACAGTTTAACACTTTTGTAATAATAATTTCTGTTTCTTCAGGCTAGAACAGTGGTTATTGCTACATATGCCCTCTGTGGATTTTCCAACTTGAGCTCAATCGGAATACAGCTGGGCGCTCTTGGTCCAATGGCTCCCAGCAGGAAAGGTGAACTTGCTCACCTAGTTCTCAGATCACTGTTAGGTGGTATTGTGACCTGCCTGATGACAGCTTGTATAGCAGGTAATATCTTTGTGTGTGTTACTTAGAAATTCTCCTTTGTTTTAATTTTCGGTTGGGTGTGGGTGGATATTTGGTTTTAAATTATCATTTTTTCTTGTATTTCAAAAATTTATTAAAGGTGTGTACATTCAGAAATGTGAATAATTTTCATATTTATCTATTATTTGTCTTGTCTATGTATTTGTCTGTTTGACTTCCCAGAGTTCTGCTTTACCTGTTTAACTATCATAAGTTTGAATTTTAAGTGAAGAATTCCTGTTCAGGAATTTTTTTAAATCCAACTGGGAAGATAGCTCATGACAATGTATTCTCCCATGGTTCACAGATATTTCCCTCACAATACAATTTAGGGCATAGAACATCTTTACATAGTTATGTCAGACTTGACACAGATCTGCGTAGATCAATATAGATATTGTACATTATATGTCGATTTACATACACATGTATTAAAGACTCAGGAGAAAAACAATAAACCCAACAAGCCTCGGGTTTGTCATTCAAAAATCTTACCCTCTGATTAGATTCCTTACTCATATCCATGAGGTGGGGGTTGATTCTATTAATTCAGGATTTCATCAACCCAAATTTTCACTTATAAAAATTTATATTGGTGCATTTATCTGAAAAACAGACCAATGTAACTATTGTTTTATACATATTTCACAATGTATCTAAAAATTGATATTTTGGTAAAGATATATTGAAAATTTTCAAAAAGATATGTTTCTCAATTTATCAGGAAGGCACATTTAAATTTAGAATTCTTCTATAAAAATTCAAGATGAAAAATATTGATTGTAATTGGGAATATAGTCCAATAACAGCTTTATACAGTAGAATATCGATGAGTCAAAGTTGGAGGGACCACCTAGAAAAGTTTGAAACATCGGGGCTTTGCCTCATGGATGGTAACTGAGAACCACATGTTTTATAAGATATATATGACTGCTTTAAAACCATAAACATAAACGGTCATTATAATTAATATTTAGTGCTGAATTTAACTTACTTTTCGTGAAATTAAAACATTGAGTGTTTATGAGAAGGAAAAGAATTATCATGGGGTGATTTCGTACACGTGTAAATTTTGACTTCAAGTTATATGTAGGAATTTTCGTTGTTGTTATAGAAATGGGCCCAAAAAATTATTCGAAATGTCGGGAAATTCGACTCATAAAAGTTGGAATTATAATATGTTTATCAGTAGCATTAAATAACAAAATTATTTGGGACTTTGTAAACAGTTCGAAACATCGAGAAATTTTACTCATTGAAGTTCAATTCATCGAAGTTCTTCTGTATTTGATGAGGACAAAAGTTTGTGTTCCCTTATGTTAACCCAATCAACCCTACAGGTCATAAACAACTGGTCTTAACAATAGAAAAGAGCATACCATCTTGATTTTCAGGGATGAAAGGGTTAAAGTGTAATTCTAGTGTAATTTCATATTTCATGTTACAGGATTGCTGGTGTCTGAATCAGAGCTGCCCCGCAGTACGTGTGGTGAACTTTATAACATGACAACAGTATTGAACACCTCGTTGCCGATGCTACAGAATGCCACAGCTTACAACATAACTGTTTGACAATTGTCCATCTCCTAGGACAACACTTTTTTAATTTAATTTGTACCTTAAAAATTACTCATATAAATGTGTTCATATCAAATTTTTTTCTTTTTTTTTTTTTACAACTTTGTAATTATTTTGACATTTCAGTGGTCTTTTAAAAACCACTTTGACAAATTTTTTATCTGAAAGCAATAAATAGTCCTAATAACTATGGGATTAATATTTAAATTTCCCATTAGATATTAGTGTGTAGTAAAACTTGAAATCAGCAGTTAACATAAAATCTGTTATATGTTGAGATTAGGTCTACAGTTAACATAAGATCTGTTATATGTTGAGATTAGGTCTACAGTTAACATAAGATCTGTTATATGTTGAGATTAGGTCTACAGTTAACATAAGATATGTTAAGTATTGAGACTTGGTCTACAGTTAACGTAAGATCTGTTATATGTTGAGATTAGGTCTACAATTAACATAAGATCTGTTTAATACTGAGACTATGTCTACATTTAACATAAGATCTGTTAAATATTGAGACTAGGTCTACAGTTAACATAAGATCTATTTAATATTTAAACTGTCTACAGTTAACATAAGATCTGTTATATGTTGAGACTAGGTCTACAGTTAACATACTACAGTTAACATAAGATCTGTTAAATATTGAGACTATGTCTACAGTTAACATATGATCTGTTAAATATTGAGACTAGGTCTACAGTTAACATAAGATCTATTTAATATTTAAACTGTCTACAGTTAACATAAGATCTGTAAAATACTGATATATTTTTTTATTTTTAAGTTTGTAATGATTACTAGTGATATAATTTAACTTAAACTACATTAATCACATTGAAAATTTCATATGGAAACAGCCATTGAAGAGTTATTTAAAGTAATTTATTTAAATCATACATTCTTGATTTTATATGACAACAGCAAATCAAAGAATTTTTAAGAATAATTTAATTATTTGTACATTGTCTCATAACTCGTGCAACAGTTTGAAAATCGGAGGTTAAAATACTCAAGAAAACTGAATAACATTTTCCTATATAATATAACAAAAGTTTGTGCTTTAAATGTCAACAATGTTGAAGACATAATAACCAGTTATCAGTTTTTCATGCTATCAAAATAAAAATGTACTTTATTATATACACAAGATGTTTACTATTTCATTTCATGTTATAAACATTCATTTCATTGATATCCGAGCTTCTTTAGCATTTGAAATGCACATTCACAATATATTTTTTGTCTATGAACCGGTGGTTGAATATTGGGAAAACACCTGTCCTGATATTAACCAATGAAAAGAAAGTAAATTATTAGCTTCACAAAACCTGTTACAACTTGTAAAAACATTTAAGTGTATCTTAAAGGAGTCACTTCTATGATATTCTAAATTAAAGGTAGTGAGGTGTACAATTTGAGAATTCTACGATATTTATGATGATATCGGTAAATATCGATACAGTGGTCCCCCCTCCCCTTATAAGAACACCCTAAATGAAAACTGTACCACTGGTACAATTTCTCGTTCAAATCTTCTCGTTTTCGCGAGACACAATTTTGTAGATAAAAAAACATTGGTTACCCGGTAGAGCTAGCGTGTAATTGAGTTTCATACTTGATTTTTCTTACTTTATTTTTTAAATAACCCAAATTATTCAGTCGTTATAACCTAGTAGGATGAAGAGAATCTGAAACGGTGCCGACTAGAATTATTTGAATTTAAAAACAAAACAAAAATCAGTCGTTCACATTTTGGTTATGCGGTAGAGCTAGTGAATAATTCAGTTTCGTATTAATGTTTTACTTTTTGAAGAACACTTGGGGGGGGGTGTTCTATGGAATCAACATGATTTGGCCGATGAAAAGTGGTCACTGGTTGTGTTATGGGAGTGTTCTCTTATAAGAGGTAATTTATCATTTAAAAAGGCTTATGTTTTGAAAATTTGGTCGCTTAAGGGGGGGTTGCAAATTGGGGGACCACTGTATTTTACATATGTGTGTAAAATATGTATCAGCTATAAACATAAATCAGATGAGTCTAGTCACTTGAAATCCATCATACATACTTATGATTGCCAATCTGAGGAAGACATTATTTTATGAAATACTGAAATTTTAACTTTGATATGCATTGCTGTTGTCATGTCAGCAGATCTCATTTTTATATGATTTTTTTGTCTAAGTAGTCTATATGTTAAATTTATTATGTATCATATTTTTTATGACTTTTTATTGCTTCTGTGCAGCTTGATCTAAATATTTTTGATAAAAAGCAGCAGTTGGTCGATTCCAACATCTCTCTTTTCACTGTATATAATTTATTTTTGTGTGCAAGCTTTTTGCATTGGTATGAGGTGTGTGTTAGGTTTTTTGTGAATATCTGTGTAAACTCTTATATTTGTTTGCATTTATACAGAATTATACATCCTTGTACAGTGGAACCTGTCTGGACAGACCATCCTTTCTATCACAGAGATCTTTTAAGTGCAAGTACATTATTTTTGGGGACACACTGTATGTGAACTTGTTTTCAACTGTTATTATAGTGATATTCAGACTGGTCCCAAACATTACTGGTCCATGATTTTACGTGTTATGAGTAAGAGATGCAAACCGTCTTAAAGATGGCCAGGTAGTAAGACCAAGTCAACCTAGTTATCTTTATCAATACAGTGGAACCTGTCTTGAGAGACCAATCAATCTGCTACTGAAATGTGGTCTCTCAAGACAGATGATCTCGCAAAAAAAGTAATTCACAGATTTATTTAACCACAAGATTTTTTAAATGTGGTCACAAAAGATAGGTGGGCTGTCATGACAGTGGTCTATTAAGACAGGTACTTCTGTATTACATCCTTGTCATTTTCTGTTGGCTGTCATAGTGCAGAAGATAATAATGAAGGAAGTGTTGACCATCTGTTTACCAAGCATCAAAAGAACTTCATTATGGTCTCGTTTTTATTATAATGTGAACAAGTACATGAGTGTTAACAAATTTAGATAATATAAGAAATGACAAATTCCATGTATTTGATATTCTTTTTGCAAAGTTGGTTTAGTCCCAAGTATGGTAAGAAGTATTAACTATAGTAAAATTTTGTCTTTGTGTACTTGATAAATCCGATACTTCCTGTTGTTCCCTTCTGTAGGCATGCTTTATACACTTGTCACCAGTACTGGGTTCATTTCACTTTTATGCCCTGTGGATCGAAAGCATATTGTTTTTGTCCACAACTTAGATCTTCAGTATAATTTGAACCGATAAATTGTCTCTATTTTAGTAAAAATTAATTTATGCAACAATTTGAAATTCAACAGAAATTCATTGCTAGCACTTGTTTATCTTTTTTTGTGGGAAAAATAAGGCAATAAGAATGATGTACTTCTTTTTGTAGTCTGGACTTTTATTCTATATGAAGCACAATATCTGCCATTTGAAGAATTCAAGGAAAACAACATTATACAATACTCAATTTTGTTTTACGTACATTCTAGTTATATACATATAATTCAGTCTTGCCTCATATGTACTTTATGCAACATTAGTGATGTGTATTCCTACAAGGTTTGATTCGAGTACCATGCAATTTCGATATGTGTATGATTTTTGTGAAGCGTATAAAATTCATGATCATTGTTCGAGTAAATATCATTTTCCACAACAATGTCTATAATTCCAAGTGATTTTTCTTATTGATATATATATATGTTTATGACAAATTGACTTCACTGTGTGTAATGTTAAAATATTAGACACAGATTTACGGTGTTATATATATATATATATATATGACATTTTACTATGTTTTGTTTTAATATGTGATACAGATTAACGGTGTGATGTTGATAAATATGACACACAGGTTGTGTTGATATATATGACACACAGGTCTTACTCTATGCAACAGTTTAATACCCCCAGTCAACAAAGTTCCACTATGTCTATGACTTTGGGGTGTAGTAGTACTTACTTGTCCAGTGGACAATGGTATCTTTTTCGAGGATGTTCTTTCACAGGTTGTTGTGTGTATGGTCAAATTTCATTTTTGCTTAAATTTATGTTTTTGGTTATTGATAAGTTGGGTATACAGTCAACTTGCAATTAAAGGCCACTTCTGTATAGAGGGCACCTGCCTATAAAATCTTTTTTTCCAAATTTATCAATGCACATTTGCACTGCAACGATAATTCCAATAACACATTTTTTATATGTCGGTAATATAACTTGTACCAGTAATTCATGTCAAAGTTTATGCCAAAATTATTTTGAAATAATTTGTAGTTCATACATGAAAGAGCACCTTATATATACAGTTCTCCCTTGATGTACTGCCACCTTTTGTTTTCCTTAATTTTGGCAGTATAATGGGTTTGGCAATACATATATATCCAAGTTTACCATTTTTCAGGTGTGGTCGTTTTCAAGTCTGTAATCCCTGATGTATATCATATCTTGTTCACAACTCACTACTGTAAACTGGAATATATTGGGAGAGAACTATTTGTGTATATATGACTTTTTTTAGACATATCAATGCACAATTGCAATTTGAAAACCTTTTTTAAACATAGGTAGTAAGAGTAGACAAGAATTTTTAGAATATTTTGTCTGTACTGAAATACAGATGTGAACTGATTTTGTAGTATCAAGGTTATTGCCAAAAACGTTTTAAACTCATTTGTAGTTAATGCATAATATTGAAATGTCTGTGTTTGGCCGAGTGTGAGAGTGTATGCTTTGTTTGTGATGACTGTAGCACCTACATTGTAGCTATCACATGTCTGCACCTGTCTCATCAAATAAAATCAATTTATTTGTAATTCTATCTTGTTTTTACATCTACACAAGAAATTTTCATTTATTTTAGAACTTCAACAGCTGAAAGTGAACACAAGTCTCTACACATGCAATAGATTTATTTGTAATGTGGCAAAAATCCTAAATTTTAGGATTTGTCAGAGAGTGACATGGCTTTACGTTTCATGTCCAGTGCTTGGGTAAGACTAGGTTGCCCGAGTCATTCAGGTGACCTTAAACTGTCTGTTGTTTGTAAACAAATGAACTTTTTTAACTTCTTGAAAGGTACTTAACAAATTATCTAATTTTGTAAGGAGCTTCTTTAGTGCAAGGGAAACACATTATGAATTTCATGATCCTTGGCACCTTAAGTGGGGCTCAAAATGGCCAATTCATAAAAAGTATTTTTAGAAAGAATATAAATCCCTCTAACAAAATTGTGAAATTTATTATAAGGCATTGTAAAGAAAAAGTGAATGTGTTTTTTAAAAAAGCATAAAATCATGGGAGCAGGATGTAAGAACCTTGGGGTATATATGCCATATCTTTATTTACATAGTCCAAGAAAATATCTACATCCATGATTTTTAAAGAAAAATGCATATAGTTTAAGAAAGAACAAAGCCCTTTAGAGAATTTTTAAAGATTATTTCAGCAAAATTTCAAGGTCATGTGGTCTGTTGTTTTGGTTTGGTTATGTGGATCAAAATACACATTCTCTCAGCAATTACACAATTCACTTCCATGACTGTTAAGACATCTTGTTAGAGGTCTGGCCTTTCCATTATGAATTGATAACAGATTTGACTCGGGCTTTGTTATAATGTCCAGTGAATCAACTCATCTGGCATGTCAGACCACATTTATACAGCATGTGAATCAACTCATCTGGTATGTCAGACCACTTTTATACAGCATGTGAATCAACTCATCTGGCATGTCAGACCACATTTATACAGCATGTGAATCAACTCATCTGGTATGTCAGACCACATTTATACAGCATGTGAATCAACTCATCTGGTATGTCAGACCACATTTATACAGCATGTGAATCAACTCATCTGGTATGTCAGACCACTTTTATACAGCATGTGAAATTCAACTCATCTGGCATGTCAGACCCACAATTTATACAGCATGTGAATCAACTCATCTGGTATGTCGGACCACATTTATACAGCATGTGAATCAACTCATCTGGTATGTCAGACCACTTTTATACAGCATGTGAATCAACTCATCTGGTATGTCAGACCACATTTATACAGCATGTGAATCAACTCATCTGGCATGTCGGACCATATTTATACAGCCTGTGAATTTACTCATATGACCATAACAGGGTGTCAAGCCATTTTTGGTCTAAAAAATATAGGATTATAGGGATTTTTAAAAAAATTTATAGGGAAAATATAGGGATTTTACAGCAGATTTATAGAAATAAATCGGGTTTCTATTAAAGAATTTGGTTGCAATTTTATTGTTGTCTGCATACAAATCCAGCCAGTTTTGCAATTTATTGTAGATAACATGAAATGAAACACAAGATAAGAGATACAATCCTTCAATATGTTCGACAGTTTCTATCAAAACAGACTATTTGTACACAATCATTACAAAAATTCCTTGCATTCTTGTTAATCTATCATGTTCTTCTTTTTCCTTCTAGCTCTGGATAATTCCTCTTCTCTCTTGTTCCTTTCCTCTTCAAGCCGTGCAATGGTAACTAGCATGAGCAGTTTTCATTGACTTTATTAGTTCTTTTTAAAGGAATTTTCTCTGGTTTTTTAGTTTTTGGGTCAAAGAAAGCCACAGCATCCTTCACCATTCTTATTCCATTGACTGTCTGCTCTGACAAACTGATTTTTATCATCTGTTACTACATTAATATTGACTGACAAACTCCTTTCCCACATCTGCATTTCCATGTGGCAATACTAAAGCTGTTTTTATCACATTCTTCAATAACTTGTATTTTGGTTTGCCATCTCCATCCTTCAAGGCAACTACCTCTCTCCAGTAGTGATCAACTCTTTGGTCCTTTGTTGCTACAGGCAAACTACTATCCTGCTGATAGCATTTCCACTCATCAGTGACCAAAACAACATCAACTGTGGGCTCTAGTTGTCTGGTTATTTGCTGAATTGAATCAACAGACTCACTGTCTTTACTTGTCTTTTTGAGTGTGATTCAAATACATCCAAGACTCATTATCAAGGCATTCCCCAAAGGGAAGACGTTTCTGTAAATGTTCACAAGCTTTACGGTAAAATGCTCTTATACCTAGCATTTGTTTCCTCTGCTGTTCCAGGCTTAACTGCTTCATTTGGTTTTTGACTATTGTCTCCAATCACTATGTCCTGGTCACTTAGACAATTCTTCACATCGCTGACATTGATGCTAAGTAATCCCGTTCCTGATTTCCCTTAAGAACCTCTGGCTTAATGAACCTGTTCATAATTTTCAAAAGAAGATCTTTCATTCTGTCATGAAGCAGATGAACCAAAGTGGCGTCTGTTTGAGACAATAGGAGGAAGCTTTTGAAAAGAGGATAGACACCACTAAAAATAATGCTTCAACCCTAGTTTCTACTGTATGTCCAATTAAAGCCAGCTGTATCCTTTTAAAATTGACACTTTTTGGAACACTTTTCTCTGATATTTTCCAGGTTTTTCAAAAATGCAATAATTGCATCCCATTGCTCAAGGAGTATGTCAACAGATGGCCCAAGTGACAACCATCTCACCTCTGTATGCCTTGAAATTTGTTGGCTTCAATGTCCAAATCAATTTGAAGAGCTTTGTAGTCTTCTCGTCTAGCTGCACTGTGTTTTAAACAAGTAGTTATCCAGGCATAGATGTTCTACAACATTGCCAAACTCATCTATCCCTTTTCCAAAGCTGTTATGCACAATATGCATGTTGCAACTACCAATGTGTACTAGCCCAGAGTGGTCAGGAACTTTTCCTTTGATCTGACTCTAAAGTTTTGACATAATTGCTTTATTAACATTTGGTCCGTCCATGCCAAAGAGCTGTAAGCTGGCTTAGTGGTATCTTGTCCTCCTGAAAGACATCCATTATGCGTTTGACACTTTAATTGCTTCTGCATGACCAAAGAAAAGAGATCTATAATATCTACACCAAACTTCATCATTTTGAGAAGACCAGTATCAAATCCTGAGGTCCATCTGCTCTTTTACTCGGAGCTCGGGTCGTTTCAATCAAAATGGAGGGAAAACTTAGCCCAGAGTCACAAAGATCATATTATCAGTTCGTGTCTGAAATGAGGACCCATACCATCAGCAAGTAAATAGGAAAATTTAAGTCCTGCTCAATTGAATTACATGTATCAATAGGCAATTTTCGAGTCTGGAAACATGGCTGCAAATGTTTGCTGGATATTATCACATGACCTGAAGCTAAAATTGGCATTTGCAACCTGGGCTGCCCAAATTCCCTTCTGATTTTAGAACGTCATCTGAATGTACATATAGCTTGATAGTGTTTGAAGCAGCAGATTTAGATGGAGTTTCCTCTTTACTTGTGAAGGAGAGCTTAGATTGTGACCAGTGTTGTATGAGGACGAGAGATTTATGGGCTTTTCCTTTTGCATGTTGGAGAACTTGTGCCTTGCCTGAATTGTCTATTCTGAATTCAGAATCACAAACTCTGCAATAAGCAAACTTATATCAGAATTTCCTCTCCTACACCATTCACGCACTATTTGTCCATTGCAATCTATAGCAGAGGTCCAGGAATTCTGGAACTTGGTTACCCCGTGTGGCATTTTCAGTCAGTTAACATATATAAGTCAAACTGAAATCAAAATCATGATTAATATCTTTGTTTCCAACCATAGTGGATACACAAGTAAATGTATGAGCTAACACCACCTGCCAAATCAATATTGATAAACTCTTTTAAAACTTATTAAATTGTCTCTTTGTATGCCATCAGTATTGCAAAAAATATGGGGGTGAAACTGATGGGACTCAGGGATATTTTAAAATTTTCATAGGAGTTGGTCAATGTTAACTGAGCAGTTCAAATAATGTTTAAACTCATACATTTACTTGGGTATCCACTGTAATCATTTCCTTTAATGGGTTGGATAAAAGCACAATCTGGATGACATGATATAGTTTAAATAAATAATATTTTATTTGCCTAGTCTATTGATTTTTAAAGAAAGCCATACTTAAAGTGACATTCATGAAATTGATTCCATATTAATGGTATTCATAATAATGCTTTAATGCTTTGAGATAAAAACATGTACTTTATTGTCTTAAAAGCTTTTCTGTTAGCATTGTTTTGTCAAAATGAAGAGATAACATGAGTGTTCCAATAAGCATGGCTTAAATTTTGCTGCCCTAGCTACACCTTATAAATGGTAAAACTATAAGGTAATTTCCAGCAACAGCTTATTTGATTTCTATGCCAATTTAATCTGACTGAACAGTTTGGAAGTAACTCTTTTAATGGTTAAATCATTCAAATTTTATGTTTTATTTAATACTTTTTTAAAATAGGACGGTCAAATTTTTTTAATATATAGGGTTTTATAGGGATTTTAAACAAATATAGGGAAAATATAGGAATGGTCAAATTTATAGGAAAATATAGGAAAAAATAGGGACTTGACACCCTGCCATAATACAGCCAGTGAACCTATTCATCATCATCATCATCATTAATAGGTTTATATGTTTATTTGTACTCTCATGAAGCACATAGACAAGAAATTTACAAGACTGATTTCACCATGTTGTTACATGGTTAAATGTGGCAGATATTTTTACCTATGAAACTGCCCACTACAATATATTCTTCCAAAATAATGACAGATAATTGACAACAAATTTTCCTATAAATAAGTTTTATTATACCTGTATTATCTTCAATATATTTACCATCTACTGGCAATGATACTATATATAATTGTTGTAGAAGTTTTCATCATCATCTCACAACTGCCAATAACTGTTAAAGGAAATGTAAGTACGAGAACAGGTGCGCAGACTAGAATACAGACTTCACTGTAAATCATGATCACACAAGTGCTTACATAAACTGGTACGAGCTTTTGTATTTCGGCTTTGCTCTAAAACAACTGGTACGAGCCAATCTCTTGGGAAGAATTCTGCCTGAGAGATTTTAATGAGATTTGATGTTGCGTTGTTTCATGGCAATGTATATAACATCAAGCGTCTAATCTGAGATGATTTGAAAAAAGGAATGCACTTTCAATCTGCAGTAGACCTTGTTTATTTGCGATACAACCTAGCCTAAAGCTTTCTTGGATAGTAGCATAAAATATAATGCATCTATGTTTACAGGTGGAAGTGCTAATTTTGCTGAATACTACGCATAATTTGATTGGCCGATGGTAATATGTCTCTTGACTAATCATACGGCCAACTGTCTATGAACTAAGTGTAGTAGTCAGTTTGGGAACAGCTTAATAAACTGGCTGTGTATGAGCTGAATTATGTAGAACACTTCGTACTCAACAAAGAACAAAGAAAAAATAACTGTCAAACATTCATATTACTGGTAGAGTGTGCCTGAATCTGACAACATCGTATGATGGTAATAATAATAAACTCCAACATATGGAAATATAGACTGCTATCCAGAATCTTATGGTCAAAGATCACCAAGATTTTTAACATGAACAAGCTATTTAGAGTCCTTCTCATTGTTGATGTTATGGTCATGTTGATGTAAAGTTCTTCTGTGCATTCACATGTAACGATGTATACCGTAGTAGTTGACTGAATTTTTCTTCGGAAACAAAACTGGCACCATCACCTTTTTATAGTTGAAAATTTCAAAAATCCAGCCTGGAGAGAAAAATAAAATGACATATCCAAACTTTCATCTATTTTGTGACTCCTCAGGTTTATATATCATGATATCACAGAAGTACTGAAAGTACTGATAAGAGTTGATGGCAATCGTAAGTTTTAATGAGGTATAATACACTCAGTATACAGAATACTTTTTAATTCAGTAAAATTAGGTTTTACAATAAAAGTAATTAAAAATCGGGTCAGACTGATGGCTTATTTATTATGCAACAAACTACATAGATTACCAATATGATTATAAAATCTTGTGCTGATAAACATCGTTTCATCGATATTAAATTTCTATGTGACAGGGCAGTATTATACCCTTATACTATACTTCCTATCAGTAGCCTTAAATCTCTAGGTCAATACGTGTACATGTAAAACATTTTCCAAACTTCAAAGACTGCCGCGAGTTTCTCATCAGTTAAAAATCAGTGAATGAGGAATGACGCAACTTGTATGTCCAACTTCACAGACAGATCTTACCAATACACAGTAAGGGAAACTTGACCAAAACTCATCTGCATATTAATTGTGCTCAAGAATTGTTAACAGTCCAGTCTATTGCTTTTAATGTCAATTCTATCACAAGAGCATAATGGTAAAAAATAATTGAAAAGTAACATTCTAAAGCAAATTTATAATATCCTAAAATTCATAAAGGACGCCGAACTGACCTTTGATAGCATATATTTCAACAAGTCTTGTAGACCTATATTTTTCAGCGAATTGTTACTATATTTTCGTCATTTTAAAAAGCAAAAATATACAAATAAATGTGTGATTTGGAAATTTCAATCTTGAAGTTGAGTTTATGTTGCTGAAATGTACATACATGTGTAATTTTGCATCAATATAATGTGTTATTAACCCCATACTGCAAGATGTGCTTTAACTTGTTCCCAATAAACAACTTAGCATAACATAACTGCGTTGATGTTCCATCAACTCGTAAAAACAAAACATTAGAATAATTATAATGTCAATAAGTCAATGTGTGGCTCAGATGACCTAAAATGAAAAATTGTGCCACTTCACCTGCAACTGGGGACATTAGCAAATGAAATATTTTTAAAAAGATATTCAAAAAAACTTCCAAAACAAATAATAAATTGTTCAATTATTGTTTTATATCTTGTCTACAATAGTTCATATATCTGGAGATGTCACATCAGCTGGAATGATGATATGTGTACAAAACATCATTGTAAACCATCATTATATTGTCAATATTGTTTAATTTGCCATCAAGAAATTATCCCTTATATGAAGATGACACTTGCTTTAGGTGATAGACCTTTGTATTAAGTTTCATCCAAATACCTGTGACTTTCACCTCATATGCTACTGTAAATGATATAAACTAAGACATTTAGTGGCACTGAGCCACTCCTAATGATGTAAACTAAGACATTTGGGTGCACTGAGCCAATGTTTATGATTTTAACTAACTCTTCAGTGGCACTGTTCCACTGTTAATTATATAAAGTAAAACATGCCATGGCACTGAGCCACTGTTAATGATGTAATCCAAAATATTTGCAATTGGTGGCAGTGAGCCACTGTTAATGATGTAATCCAAGATATTTGCAATTGGTGGCAGTGAGCCACTGTTAATGATGTAATCCAAGATATTTGCAATTGGTGGCAGTGAGCCACTCACCAAGATATTTGCAATTGGTGGCAGTGAGCCACTGTTAATGATGTAAACCAAGATATTTGCAATTGGTGGCAATGAGCCACTGTTAATGATTTAATCCAAGATATTTGCAATTGGTGGCAGTGAGCCACTGTTAATGATGTTAACTAAGACAGATGGTGACACTTAGCAATTTTTTTTTAAATAAAGACATGGTGGCAGTGAGCCATTTTTTTTTTTAATTAAGACATTTGATGGCAGTGAGCCAGTTTTTTTTTTAAATAAAGACATGGTGGCAGTGAGCCATTTTTTTTTAAGACATGTGGTGGCAGTGAGCCATTTTTTTTTTATAATAGAGACATTTGATGGCAGTGAGCCAGTTTTTTTAAAATAAAGATGTGGTGGTAGTGAGCTAATTTTTTTTTAAATAAAGACATGTGGTGGCAGTGGGCCACTGTCAATGATACAAACTGAGACATTTCGTGTAAATACATAAGAGTATAGGTGTTTATGGACTACAGGTGATGGTATACTTACATAGAATTTATTGAGATATCTCTGAGAACTTGGAATACATTTGGAACTTCTGACCAGGAAGGATACAAGTTTGAGACCCATTGTATACGGAAGTTTTATTTGATGTACAGTATCATCCTTTTCCCACTGTTTCACTATATCGTCATTTCTGTTTGAGCTTAAGAAAAAAAGAAACCAAAAACTAAATTCTGACACATTTAAGAACAAACATCCTCTAAAACAAAGGAAGCAAATAACTATATGTATGATGCTAGCAGCCATTTTATCTATGGGTTTATTATGTACCCTACTTTCGTTTTCCATTTATTTATCATTATAGATGAAAAGGTGCAATATCCTACCATATACAACCGGGACTGGTTTTGAGCTTCCAGGATTTTCATGTATTTTATGTTATATTCATATGTGCTATAACGATGGCACATTACGCAAATATTTGATTTTATTGTGATTTGTTCCTAATTGAAAAAAAATATTTTTAATCATGACCAGTGTATCATTGATAAGGATATATATTGTATAATAAAATTTTTACTCACAAGCACAGTTCTTTGCTGTCAACATATACAGTAAAACCTGCTTTAGCAACCACCTGTGTGTAAAGACCACCTGGTCATAAAAACTTTTTTGCTGTCCCCAAGTACCATTTGTATACAAATCAACCTCTATATAAAGACCACCTCCCTATAAAGACTAGTTTTGTTGTGTCCCTAAGGGGATCTTTATATACAAGTTTCACTGTACATTCAATTATCTAAACATAGTATACCATTATCAGCTTCTCTCAATCACATTATTTTAGTTTTTTAACAGGAAAGGACAAATGAATGACCAAACAAGGATTCTATAATATAGGTACATTTCTTGTGAAATTTACACATTGATGGCTAGAAACAATAACAGCTTGAACAAGCCACAAAATTACATTTCATACATGTTACATGTGACCAAAATTGGGCTCCATGTTACAGATGAAACCCATCTACATGAAAATCTGTCATAACTCAAAGATATTTGCAACAGACCAAAGTATCAGATTTCTTTTAAACCACAGTGACATTTTTATTTAAGAGTACAGACTATGTCAGTGCTAGCACTTCTTCTGTGATTTTCCCATTCCAAAATGTGACGGGTGTAAAATTAACAACATGAGGTAGCCTACTTGAGGATCTAGATCTATACATCATTTCAAATAAGTGTTGTTAATTCACTGACATGTTTACTCGAGCATGATCAGCATTTGAGTATAATCAGCTATACTAATCAAATTTTGAATGCATGGACAGGCTTAAACAATAAAATTGATCATCCAAATGAACATTTTTCCGGACTTTTTTGTGTGGCTCCCACTTCATCCAGATAATCAGTGTTTGACTGTATATAGTTGTTTTGTTGATGTTATATGGTCGCAGCCAGTTTTTAATGGTTTGGTGTCTAGCTGGAGCTTATGTTAATTATTTAGGGAAGTTTGCCAATGACTGTCACTTTTAATGATGGAGAAAAACTGGTTACAATGTTGGCCAACCCTGGAAAAGAAAATCAATCTCCCAGAAGTAAACATCAATTCTGACTTTTTCTTCTGTTTGCTGTAAGTAAGAACAGTCATGTTTTACCATGTATAAAAATACACTTATAATTTCTTACCTGTTGTTTTGACGGAGAACAACATTATATAAGATTTTAAGTGCCTTCACTGGTTGTAGAGTAAAGTTTTCAGAAGAAAAATTTCCTTGGAAAAGTGTGAGATCTGGATCTAATAGCCATATCTACAATGAAATTAAAACAGTTATGTTGATATACACATAGTAATGTATGTACCCACTAACAAGTATGTTTTCGCCTTATATAATTTGGGGCTGAATTTTGGCTCATTTCCAAAGTTTTCCTACAGAATTCCTGACTCAGCACTATATAATGAATCTCTGACCTGGCCCTGACATGGCTCTATCTATTGAATGCCTGATCTGGCCCTATCTATTGAATCCTTGACCTGGTCTTATCTACTGAATCCCTGACCTGGCCCTACCTACTGAATCTCTGACCTGGCCCTATCTACTGAATCCCCATCCTGGCTCTATCTACTGAATCTCTGACCTGGCCCTATCTACTGAATCTCTGACCTGGCCCTACCTACTGAATCTCTGACCTGGCCCTATCTACTGAATCTCTGACCTGGCCCTATCTACTGAATCTCTGACCTGGCCCTATCTACTGAATCTCTGACCTGGCCCTACCTACTGAATCTCTGACCTGGCCCTATCTACTGAATCTCTGACCTGGCCCTATCTACTGAATCTCTGACCTGGCCCTATCTACTGAATCTCTGACCTGGCCCTATCTACTGAATCTCTGACCTGGCCCTACCTACTGAATCTCTGACCTGGCCCTATCTACTGAATCTCTGACCTGGCCCTATCTACTGAATCTCTGACCTGGCCCTATCTACTGAATCTCTGACCTGGCCCTATCTACTGAATCCCCATCCTGGCTCTATCTATTGAATGCCTGACCTGGCCCTATCTATTAAATCCCCGACCTGGCCCTATCTATTGAATCCCCGACCTGGCCCTATCTATTGAATCCTGGACTTGGTCCAATCTATTGAATCCCCAACCTGACCTTATTTATAGATTCTCTCACACATCCTTTTCTAATGAATCCCTGGGAGGATTCATGAACTCCTGTTATCCTAACAAGATGTCTTTGTGAAACACAAATGCCCCCCAGTCCTAACAACTTTCTACGCTGGCCAAAAAAAATGACCCCACTCCCAAGGCATGTGCTGTCAGCAAAGTGCACTCCCAGGGGCATGTGATGTCAGTGAAGTGTAAGCAACCCTTAGATGAACTTACAGTCAAAGTTTGGTTACTTTATTACAATTCAAACTTTAAATATTGCAATGTCCTACATTTTGAACCCATCCCATAAATTGGACATCATCTACTCTTTATAAATATCCATTAGCTACCAGAGATTTTGGTCGTATGAGACCACAGGTAGATAAGAGCATAGCAGTTCTGGACCATGGTTTTACAAAGATGATTATTACCTGACATTTTATTTCTTTTCCTGCCATCTCGGACACAACCATCAGCTTGAAGCTTGTAAAGAGTCGACTCTGCTCCAGAATCAACTTGGCGAGAAAATCTTCTGTTTCACTACCAATACTTGAATACAATGTATGACAATTATATAAAACAAAATAACCTCAAAAGTTAAATGTTTCTTGATAATCACGAGTAAATTACTAATGAAATTCATTTTCTAAAATGAGGAGAAAATTTCCCCACAAATGAAAATTTCACAGACCAACAGCATTTAACTCAAGTTATACCAATCTATTTTTTTATCATATGTAGGTATTTTCTTTTTAATCATTATCTCACCACTAGTCTGTGAATTTCAGTCTCACTGAAACTAAAGTTAATAATGTGGGCCAGTTTACATGCAGATGTCAGTATGAGCCTTATGGGCTAGTTTGCCAGTTTACATGCAGATGACAGAATGAGCCTTGTGGGCTAGTTTGCCAGTTTACATGCAGATGACAGAATGAGTCTTGTGGGCTAGTTTGCCAGTTTACATGCAAATGACAGTATGAGCCTTGTGAGTTAGTTTGCCAGTTTACTGGCAAATGACAATATGAGTCTTGTGGGCTAGTTTGCCAGTTTACATGCAAATGATAGTATTAGCCTTGTGAGTTAGTTTGCCAGTTTACATGCAGATGACAATATGAGTCTTGTGGGCTGGTTTGCCAGTCTTTTGCCATGTGTGCCAAATTCTTTCATACAGCATTCTAAGTATATGGCTTATGACATTTGTGAAATATTGCTGAGAGTTAAGTTAGAACACCAGTAATCGGATCAAAAGATCCATTTACCCTGATCCAGAAAAATATGACTGGCCTTCCACAAGTAAAGTGTCAAATTTTCTCACATAATATCTTAAGTTCAAGCAGGGAACAAACACACACTGACTAAGCTGAGAGACTGATTAAAAGCACAATGCTCTAGCCACTATGCCATGCCCAGCAAAAAATTACAAAAGAAGAAATTTGTTATAATGTACCCAATAAAAAGCCATCCATTTCTACAAGTAAGATCTTTTGACAAATGAGTCCCATGTTTCAGATATAAATGTACAGACTTCATGTAAGATAGGAAGAAATGTTTACTGACACTTACTTTTTAGTATTAAATGATTTGTCCTCTTCTAACTCTCGATTAAAAAACAAAACAGAATGCCAAAATATTTTGAAAACATCGGGGTCACATGATTTATCAACTCCTATAAAAAGAAAACGAATATGTTAATTAGTTTAACAACTTCGGATAATGATAATTGATTAGTGATCTGTACACATGCTATTTAACGGTTATCATTCCAGACCACATCACATACAAGCGGAAGATCAATCAATCTGACAACACTGGATGAAATGGTTCAAACTCTGACCACTGCTGAACCTTTGAAGAAACGGTACAAAATCATTCTGTATAACTGTATTTGTGTTCATCCCATCTTGAATTGATCCTCAATTTGTTTTCCTTGCTTTAATCATTTAACTTGAAATTTTTGCCTTCTTTTTAAATTCCCTATCATCGAAGTGTGAAAATGGCAATACACTTTGATTAAAGCCACATTCTGGGGAGTAATGTTTATAAATAAACTTTTCTGTACTCTCCTAATGCGTATTCACATAAACTTGTTGTATTTTTAAAGTCCTATTCCAAGTAATTAGTTAATTAGTGGGAAACACCTAACACATTGATCTATTTATAAATGGTAACGTGTCGACAGTCACACGGTGTGTCGACGGTCACATGGTGACGCTCTACTTCAGTACAATAATTAGGGCGAAATTTATATCACTTGTACACCAGGGTATATTAAAGAATTCCTAAGACCCCCCCCCCCCCAATAACTCCATTAATACATCAAACTTTTTAAATTTTTATCATTTTCGTCAATTAAGAGTGGTTTTCTAATGAAAATGTCAAAAATTACAATAACCTCCAAAAAATTACAATAACGTCCCAGGAATGTGACTTTAAATGGAGACAAAAATGCCCACACCAATTTTGACTTACATTTGGCGAGTAGTCAGTACTAATTTCAAACAACTCGGTAACAGTACAGTATATATTGGGGCTGGTCATACCATCTGGGTGTTAGAATATCAAACACAAGGCATTCCTACTTAACTTTAAGAGATAAAGTTGATAATGTGACTGTATGTTTATGAAAAGAACAAATATTGAAATTTGTTTTCATCAATTACATCATATTAAGATTCCTGTGAAATAAAAGATGAGTATGAAGTTCTACTCCAGCTAGTGGCATCGAGTTTCATTATAAATGAAATGTTAACAAGATTTACAAATGTAACTAATTGTTGACATTCCACATTTACCTACCATTTTCATTTGATCTTGTGCATCTTTCACCGAGCAGGTTGCCACATCTTTGACATTGGATGTAATCAGAAACCATCCTTGTAACTCCCGGCTTTACGTGGTTTGATCGAATTAGAAAATAACTCTCTGCAACTAAACAATCATGTGACTTAGGAAGAAGAGATTTCTGCTGATGATGTGAGTTATTGTCATCTTCTTCGCTATGCTTATGACAAAACCACATATCCGAGAAATCTGACCAATTTTCTGATGGAAGTGGCAGTACTCGTGAGAACAGACTGCAATACAACAAAAATCTTGATATAAAATGGAGAATCAGGAATACAAGCATTTATAAAATTATGACAGTTTGAGAATATTGTTCTCACTTTTTACATAAAGTTTAGAACTTAGATATAATAATATTTTTATCTACATTTTTTTGATTTCATTAGGGTCTACATAAATTGTCTTCTAAAAAATACATAGCTGATTAGTAACTTTTAACTATCTAATTTGTATAGTCTATAATTGAGGCAGAAATACTTAAGATTCATTTATTTACTTATTCTTAAGGTTGATTTATTTACAAGTTGTCAACAAACATAATAGCAAAGTTCTAGGTTTTGTTTACATAAGAAACAATATGAACACCTGTGTGAATATTGATGTCTGACTTTTACTTTAGGTAATTAAGGTGATAACTTTCCATTAGCTAAATAATCAGTTTAATTAGATATAGAGACTTGTTTTCTTTAAGCTTAATACCTTGGGACAAATAATGGAATGACAATAGTTTATAATTATTTATCTTGTTTGGATAAGACAAGAAAGGAATTTATATTCTTACAATATAAATAAGTGTTTTAGATATATCAGGAGTACAGAGTTAGGTTTAGTCAGGAACTGGTAGGACCTATACAGTAGGGATGTAGGGCCAGTGTTAGGATTTTCGATCATTTTGTATATATATGTATGATATTATATATAATGTGTACATTGTATTTGCTCCATTGAAAATAAATATATTTTATATAACTACTTGATTGTAGTTTAGTTTTATATGGCTATCAGGTTTGATAGAAACCTGATAGACCGTCAATTTTGCTGTCATCGGGCATGTGAGCCAATTCCCCTGGAACTTATAGTAGTTCCACTCTGCCTTTGCCTGGGTGATAAAATATTTATTATCATTCAAATAAAAAAGACCAGATTGCCTGTAAGGCAGGTTTTAGTGTATTAAACAACAGATCAAACAGATAAATTATTTTTCCTGTATGGAATATAGTCCAGCAGATTATACCAATATTTAAGGAAATCTTTCTGTTGCTGAGACAAATACAAAATTTGGCATGTGCCCCATGTAAATAAAATTGAATCAAGGTATTACATTAGTCACAAAAAAATTCAAAATGACGACCATTTTTATTTTTTACTCCAAACTGATTTTATACATGTATGTGAATATCATATTTTTTATTCTACATGTGTGTAATCACAATTACACAACAATAACTAAAATATGCCAATATTTGACAAAATTTCATGTGTACAAAACCAATCTTTTCATCAGCTATTAGTACACATCTTGTAGATGCAGAAAGAATTAGCAATATCCAAGACTGTTTTAAATGTTACTTTTCTATAAGAGCTCTTCTGTCTTTGGAGGTCAAATAAGTGTACATCACTTTAGCAATAATGATAATTGAATGGAGGGCATTTACAAATCACTTGGAGAATGTAACTTTTTATAGACCACCACAAAGCATTGATTGTGACATCATACATGTACAGAGCAGTACAAAGCATTGATTGTGACATAAAGTCTATTACTATACACTGCTTGTGACATCATACAGTGCAATACAATGCTCTGATTGCGACATCATGGAGTCCACTACAATGCTCTGATTGTGACATCATGTAGTCCACTACAGTGTTCTGCTTGTGACATCATACATGTACAGTCCACTACAATGCTCTGCTTGTGACATCATACAGGCCACTACTAAACACTGATTTTGACATCATACAATCAACTACTAAACATTCATTGTGACACAATACAGTCCAGTACTAAACAATTGCTTGTGACACCATATAGTCCATTTCTAAACACTGATTGTGACATCATACAGTCCACTACTAAATAATGATTGTGACACCATGCAGTGCACTACTAAACACTGATTGTGACGGGGACATCCCGATAGTCCGACGGTTCGATAGTCCGACGGTTCGATAGTCCGACGGTTCGATGCATGTTCAGTCAGAAGCCAGTGCGGCCATATTTGATAAGTAGAAAACTAGTTGCTTCCCGTCAAGTTTCGATGAACTCGCTGCAGAGGAGAAGCAGTGTCACCACGCAATTTGTAATAACGACACAATTTTGTAATAAAAATTTCAAAATCAGAGAATTATTTAAAAATAGGGGAAAATGTTTGGGATGACCGTCTTAAGACACAATTTGACCAATTTAATGGAGAAAAGATGGGTTTGAACCCAATAAGATGGCTTTTAAAAAGTTATTACAAATTGCGTGGTGACAAAGCAGACACTGCGTCAAATATTTAAGTGACTTTTTGTTCTGTTTAATCCTCTTGATAGCCATGAGATTTAACTGTCGGGCTATCGGACCGTCGGACTATCGGACCGTCGGACTATCGACATGTCACCGATTGTGACACCATACAGTCCACTACTAAACACTGATTGTGACATCATACAGTCCACTACTAAACACTGATTGTGACACCATACAGTCCACTACTTAACGATGATTGTGACATCATAGTCTACTACTACAAACTCATTGTGACATCATATAGTCCACTACTACACACTGACTGTGACATCATATAGTCAACTACGAAACACTGATTGTGACACCATACAGTCCACTACTAAACAATGACTGTGATAGCATACAGTCCACTATTAATCATTGATTGTGATACCATAGAGTCCATTACTAAACACTGACTGTGACATCATACAGTCCACTATTAATCATTGGTTGTGACACCTTACATTCCATTACTAAACACTGATTGTGACATCATACATTCCACTATTAAAGACTGATTTTGACACCATGCAGTCCACTTCTAAGCACTGATTGAGACACCATACAGTCCAATTTTTGGCACTGACTGAGATACCATGCAGTTCACTGTAATTCTCTGGTTGTGACATTCTTACTTAAAGTTAAACATGTACATGTATACATATATACTTTCAGATCAAATAAACATGGACATTGCTCAAAATCTCATGTTAACACAGTTCTAACTTTACCTCAATGTCCAGAGTATAAATTAAGATATATATTTACCATTTTTCATTTTGCACAGCTAATACCTGATACCTAAACATATGTGTTACCTGTGATTGGACAGTATTTTTTGTCCACAACTGCTACAGAAACATTTATCCTGAAATATACTGATTTTCTCTACAAACTCTTCTTGTTTACAAGGTGGTTTCCTGGGTAAATTTTGAGTCTCTTCTGCTGTATCTAATTCATTAAGGTTTTCAACTTGCACTGTGAACTGTATTTCTCCCTCTGGTGAGAATTTCAACCCTCGACATGTTAGGGGAGATAATTCAACCTCAGAAAACTGACAACTGTGTACTTTGTTATCATAACAAACAATTATTCTGCTTTGTTCAACATCAACTTTGCTCTCCTCACTGTCCTGGTCATCTAAAAAACTGAAAATAAACTTAAATAAATTCTAGTGACAAAATTACAAATTTTACTGTATCATTGAAATAAATTCTTGTTCAGAGGATTCTAATCTTGTTGTATCAATTCAAATTAATTCAAAATAAAACAATTTTAAGTTTACTGTATCAAAATAATGAAATCTATATACAGTACATGTAACAGAAGTACTACTGGTAAATTTAGTATAGTCAAATTTGAATTAAAGGCCACCTCTCTGTAAAGGGCACCTATCTATAATGGTCATTTAAACAATACCTGTGTTATAATGAATAAACCTCTTTATAAAGGTCTCCTGTCTTTATAACAGCTACTTCTGCCTGTTCCCTTTAGTGGCCTTTACCATATTTACATACAAGTTTGACTATATCTCTTTTATAGCTTTTTGTCTTTAGTTGTTTTATGTGTCATATCAGGAATTGCTTTCAAAATTTATACGGAGACATCACAATCTACAGGTGAGGTACCACAAATTTTCAACTTTGCTATGGACTTATATCAATGTAGTGAGATTTCTTTAAAGTCTCACAACTGCAGTGATGTGGAATTTTGGTTTCACGTTTTAAACATGTACAAGACTTGTGACTTTCACTTTCACAATGCACTACTCTACATGAATCATCTGCAAAAACACTTTACTTTAAATCTCCGTTTCCAAGATTCATTTTCAATGATATAGAAACAGAGGCAAATATTGCTTTCTAAGTTATGAGACTTTTAAAAAAAGACACATTACAAGGTTTAAAATCACATTCTGGGGAGTTATTGTAACATCTGATATTTTCTTTAGAAAACCACTCCTAACAGAAGGAAATGAAAAAAAAAAATCAAAAAAACTGTTGTATTCACAGTGTTATTAACAGAATTCCATCAAAATCTCTAAACTCACTTTAGGTGTGACATTCCATATACCAAGAAAGAAGCCGACTGATTTTACCAAACAAAATAACTTGAACTGGGGACAAAATTTCTGCCAAATGTATGTCCTGTTCAACAAGATTTAATGCAAGCAACATAGGCTAATATAAGATTTATATAGATATGTACATGATGTGCTGATTATAGCATAGGTTATAATCATGGACAGTTTGTTTTGATTCCCATGCCTCATTTTTTATATCTTCTCATTTTGAGGTTATTACGAGATCTGCACGCTGATTGTTTCCCATGATTAGCTAGCTACCGGTATATAACTTTAAAAATATGACGAAAGTATATGCGAATAAACATTAAGTGCATACAAAAAAAATTATTTCTGAAGTTTCTCCCTGGAATGTAACTTTAACACAAGATCCTGGTTTACGAGTATGATAGTCTACAGATCGAGCTAAAATCAAAACCTCTTAAGATGAAGCAACCAAGGGCACTGTATAGCAGTAAAACTGTCTGTCATAATGTCATGATTAATTTATTATTGTATTGAGAGATATTAAAAGCATGTTTTACTGATTTCCTTAAATATATATTTAAGAAAATCAGTAAAACATGCTTTTAATATCTCACAACGGACAGTAGATCTAGTATATTATGCAAACAAAAAAGCAATTCCCAACTACAAGGTCGAAAAACAAGAACACGAATATATAAAGCCTGGCGTGAATAACAACATTCGCATCGACAACTTCAGTGTCTCACCACCCCCACCCCCCTTTCTAAAGCACTATCACATCATCGGTCACTTCTGTTCATATAGAATAAATATTGTAAAGCCTAATTATACCTTTTGCAGTGTATAGTACAATTTAGAATTGACATAGTTTTCTTAAATTCCGCGTAAACATGCACCGCATGGTCAAAAGAAGCACATGAAGTTCGACTCGTATTGCCGCTCAACGCCATGACGGAAATCACCGAGCCTGGAAAACACTTTCTAAAAATAGAACAGTTGAGTTCTTACTAATTGCCGGAACCAATATCGGATAGCAACATGATTCGGAATACTGCTGTCAGTTTGATAGATTTTACCAGCGATATATATTGCTAACACTGTTAGATTTATATATCGATGATTTTACGTTACTTCATGAGAAAAAGAAAGAAATAATTTAACGATTTAACTTTTTTTTATTAAAAATGGTATTGGTAATTAGGTCTATCACAAAGAATAAAATATACAGTAGTTAATGGCAACATTTTCTCTGCTCTGTCACTTTCAGATTGGTCAATTTTCTACCAGAACACTTAAAAGCACTCAATTTTGAATTATTTAAAGATTACAAAATATCTTCTATGCCACAATCCAACAAAAACAGTATTATCTTTCATTAATAACGAATGCTAATACAAGGCTAATCATGTTTCTGATTGTTAAAGAATGAGTCTGAGTGTAGAATGAAGTCCACCACATAAAAAAAAAACAAAAAACAAAAATAAAAAAGCATTCAAATCTTCAGCCTTGTATGTCATTAAAAACTTGATACTTCATAATGTAGATTATTGGAGAAGTACAATGTAACTTGAATTGATCACAAGTTACAAAAGGCTCGGTCAAATTTATGAAATACAATTTTTTCTAGACTGATAACCAAGAATACCCCGGTTGACTGTCTCCATTGTACTTCTTTTTTGTCTATCAAGAGGCCACTGGCACCACCAACTGAACATTTTTTTGAGGGTCTTGGTGATTTTTTATTCCTTTCAATCATTGTATTTAAGAAATAGAATTATTCTAAATATAAAATACAAGATTGTAGAAATATTATTTTTATCATTTATGCCAAATTTATTTAATTGGTCAAAATTATAAAAAGTGTATGAAAATTTTGAAGACCTCACAATACTGGATCATTGACCAAAATTTGAATCATAGGACTACCTATTCATAAATGGTGGTCATTTTGGATGAAGGGCAGAACTGCAGGACGTAATTTTGAAAGAAACCTGCCTAAAGACCAATAGGGAAGTTTCGAGTTAGCCTACATTACGGTTATGATCCTGCATTTATTTGCACCTTGTCGATTTTGTTCCTCATATGTTCTTCCAGTTTTCATATTTACCTTCGCAACGTATGTAAAGTAAATTGAAATATTTTTACTTTTTAGCGCATTAAATTTATTTTGTGTAAAGAAACCCAAGAGACTCTTAAATTATACCACAGTGGGTTATTTAGTTGAACGCCTAATTACTGAAATGTATTAGGAAGAGAAAAATATGTGGACAGACAGGGAATCAAACCCAGGACCTTCCAAATACTTGCAGGGTGCTTTTACCAATTGTGCTATGGGGGCTATCTATATATTATCGAAACCTGAAATAACATTGAGGAACATTTTTCTAGAATCACACAACTGACGATGATAAAAGCAGGATTATAACGGTAATCCGGGGGCTAACCTGAAAGTTCCCTATTACACCAACTTTAGTTCAAACTGGCCTGATAAATTCTGAGAAATTTTTTTTTACAAATAATTTGATATCATTTATGCCTAGAAATGTACTTGGGTCAAACTGTCAAAAAGTTCAAAGTGTATCGACAAATCTGTAATATACTGGAACATGTATTTCAAAGACATACAAGCTGTCAAAATGGATTTTTTTGTATTTAAAATTTTCAAATATTCAATTCTTATACAAATAAGATGTTCATAAAATCCTAAGTTGAAAAAAACCTTGTTATGTTGTAATTTGTAAAAAGAAATGAAATGTGAATAATGGATGGATTGACATTGGATATACTTTCATGGATGGGAAGAATAACATCATTTCATTCATTCTAGACAAAATACACATGGTATGTTAAAATCTCTATGGCGATCTATCTTTTTAGTTTTTTTTACACGTTTTAATAAAAATTTAGGTCTTATCACAGGATATATACATTTTTATCAAAATGACAGCTTGAATGTCTTTAAGAAGCTCATAATGTTGTTTATGATCCAAATCTGTTCATTAATAAAGCTGTTTTGGCCAATTAAAGAATTTTCTATGTATAGTAACAATAGCCATCTTTGATGGAGGGTGAGGCTACTGGACACAATTTTCAAACAAGACCACCCAATTACTGATTTTTGTGAAATACGATTGGGGATCTAGTGCAAAATTCCTGACTTAAAGCCTGGAAAAGATTTTAGAGGGGATTAATGGACAGGATTGATAGACATACACTCATAAAAATACCATTGTAGTTTATCTGTATTAAAATGAGTAGACTAATATCAATGAAAATAAATAACAAGCACTTTGAAAGTATCAGTGAATTTATATAGGTCCTCTATCCATGAAACTGTTATAATTAAGTGAATGGATAGCAATTACAAAACCAACCAAATGAACAAATGAACACCCCCTTGTGTCATCAGAAGGGCACATAAATTCCTGATAATACATTTATTTTAACATTTATAATCCTTTATAGATACTTGAGAATCTCTTTGTTAACAGAATACACATAGAAAATATGTATAGGTGTATGTAAATTTAAATTCATGAGAATGTATTACTCAAATATGAAATATATATTTCACAAACATCCCATTTGAAAATCTAAATATTCCAGGTTGAGTAATAACCTCTCTTGAGTTGACAATTTAAAGAGCTTAAGTGTTATAATTATGTGTACATCTAGAAATCAAAAAGCTTAAAAGAAAAATCTGGAATAATAAATCTTTAATATAAAAGACAAAAATGATAATACATGTATAAATCAATTTTAAATTTCTGATTTTTACTGATAAGTAAACTGCACTTCCTCTGTGTGCTCTTCCTAATAGTCATTCACCAATCAGGCTGACTGGAATGAGAATCAACACTTTTTCATTGCCCTGGGCAAGTTCTAATATATGTCCTTCTACACTGATACAAATGAAAATAAATGAATCATGAAAGGCAACGATAGAGAGGATCATATCCAAATCTTTGATTGCTGATAAAAATGGTTATCATTTGTCTTTAGTGTGTATAATGTTCAACAGTTGTAGGAATTGAGAAACTGCCACAAATCCTCATAAACATGTCATATTTTGAACTAGTACTGAGATTTTGGTATTACTTGGTTTGGTAATCTCTGCATCAACAGTTGCCATGCCTTTTCAACCTGAAAAAAACAGACACAAGACCAGTGACTTAACAGTGTAAAAACAATGTCATCTATTTAAAACACAAAATGCTGACTTAACCATACATATATACAATGTGATTTATGTAAAACAGAAAACTAGTGACTGAACCGTATACAGTAAAAACCTGTTTTAGTGACCACCTGTGTATAAAGAACTCCTGATCACAAAGTTGTTTGCTGTCACCAATAGTACCATCTGTGTACAAATCAACCTGAGTCCTCTATATAAATACCACTTCCCTATAAAGACTGGTAAACTGTAGGTGGTAGAATTCTACTGATCTTACCACTAAATCTTTATAACTGTAAGTGGTAGAATTCTACTGATCTTACCACTAACTCTTTATAACTGTAAGTGGTAGAATTCTACTGATTCTACCAATAACTCTTATAACTGTAAGTGGTAGAATTATACTGATTCTACCAATAACTCTTTATAACTGTAAAAGGTAGAATTATACTGATCTTACCTATAACTCTTTATAACTGTAAGTGGTAGAATTATACTGATACTACCAATAACTCTTTAAAACTAAGTGGTAGAATTTACTAACTGATTCTACCAATAACTCTTTATAACTGTAAGTGGCTGAATTCTGATTCTACCAGTACCTCTTTATAACTGTAAGTGGTAATATTATACTGATCTTACCACTAACTCATAAAAACTGTCAGTGGTAGAATTTTACTGATTCTACCAGTACCTTTTCATAACTGTAAGTGGTAGAACTCTACCACTAACTCTTTATAACTGTAAGTGGTAGAATTCTACCATTATCTCTTTATTACTGTAAGTGGTAGTATTATACTGATTTTACCACTAACTCATAAAAACTGTCAGTGGTAGAATTTTACTGATTCTACCAGTACCTCTTTATAACTGTAAGTGGCAAATTATACCATTAACTCTTTATAACTGTAAGTGGTAGAATTCTACTGATTCTACCAGTAACTCTTGATAACTTATTTATTATTACCTGTTGTTGTGTGTATTCATATTCCCATAGTGAACAGAATACTACATTAGATTGCCTGACTCGTTCAACATTGGACATTTGAGATCTCAGTCTCTTCAATGATTCTTCTTCAGACAGCTTATTTCTCTCCATCAAACGTTTAACTGCCTGAAATAAACAAAAATCTTATATGAGTTTTTACCATTGAAGCATGCAACTGATACAACATTCCAAACTTAGGCCTTAATTAAAATTTTCTTTCAATGATCAATCCTGAAGGACCCAGAAAAATCAGCCCAACTGAAATAATTTTCCTGCCTTTATAGAAAATTCTGGAAAATCATTCTACCATATGGTCATCCGATTCTTACATCAGTCATTATACATGGACAAAAAAAACCCAAAATCACACCCAAAACACCACATTATGTAACTTTACAGGTACATAGTTTTTATACATATATATATTGTCATTTCAAACATTTCTATATAGAACACATTTTAGAAAAATTAGTCAAACAAACAATTTTTTTTTAATTTAGGCCTTATGCTCTGTATTCATTAAAATGCTTGGTCCTTTTAGATTACGGAAAATTTATATTGTAACCAGACTTTCAGATTGTTTGCTAGTTTATTAAAAAAAAAGACTGTGGTATATACATGTATTTACCAGTTTTTCTCCTTTACCATCATAAAGCTTCCACAGTAATAAAACTTTAAAAATGTTAAGTGAGGCATAAACAAATCACATTACAAAACCATGAAATCAACGACTAGTAGTGTATATATCAGTGAGAATTCACGATATCAGACATACCTCTTGCGGTGGTACAATGCCAGTCCATACTTCGTGAACAAAGCTTTCCCAGCCTGCCTCCAACAAAACAGCAGCCTCCAAAACCACAACAGATTTCCCAGCTGTTGAAAGAAATAAAGATCTGATTTTCTGATATACATGTACATGTTAAGATGTTTACAATCAGATATACAAGTACAGTAAAACCTTGTTACTCTGTTTGTTTAGCAAAATTTGGAATTAGGTTGAAGGAAATTCAAAAAATTGTGGCATTAAATGAGGTAGCAAATGAAAGGGTGTGGGAGGGGGGAGTTGTTATAAAGAGGTTTTACTGTATATACCAATCTTCAAATTTTCTTTTCTTCAGATGTATGTGTTTTTGTACATATATATGTATATATATGTTGTGTGTGTGTGTGTGTGTGTGTGTGTGAGTGTGTGTGTGTGTGTGTTTCTATCATGGCTGATCAAACTGATAATCTGTAAGGCTTTATATACATGTATTTTGACAAGTTGTAAATTATGTATACCTGCAGCTAACTTCTGTATCTCTTCCTTGGCTAACTTAGCTATCTCTGGCCAAACAATACTGTTTAACAACTCCATCTGTGTCTGTGTGAAGTACGAGATAAAAATGGTTAAACAATACTAAAGGAAGGCAATACCGGTATATCATGATATTTATATTTTTTCACTATGATATTTTGTGGTGGCTTCAAAGGCACAAACATTCTTTGTTGTAAACCCCTATTAAAAGTTTAACCTCAATTCTGTTTCAATGATTGCACAAATAAAATAAAATGACAACAACAATTAAAATTATTATTTTTATTTTCATTCTATTGATTTGATATATTATGACAACAATTTTTCATTTTGTGATGTTTTGTTGTTATAACAAGTCAATTTTACAGGTAAAATGCATGTTTGTTGCCAAAAATCACTTCCCGTGCCGGAAAGCAAATATGCCATTATATCAATCAAATTAACATCAATGTAAGTTTGTTCCCATGAAATTTCTGCCGTTAACCAAAAAAGCTGTTACATCAAGTGTCGTTATAACAAGAGTTGACTGCATAAGGATTTATCAATTAAATAAATTTGTTATTCTTAATTATTAATTTTTCAGTATGAAAAATAACATTCCATGCAAATTCAATTTAAACTGTGTTATTTTCACTCGACCAATCAAAACACTTTTCAAATTTTGGGACTATTTTTTCTTGTTTTATTAGAAATAAATACCAGTATGTAATAAAAATTAAATAAATAGAACACATTCATTTGCTACACACTCATGTTAATTATTATTCTCCTGCCTCATGCAATGAAATCAAAATGTTATTCATAAAAAAATTGGGAAATATCCTCTATGTATCTAGTTGCAATAAAAAGTCAAGAAATATAGACAAAGGAGTTAGATAAAAACTTGTCCATTTGTAACTGCAAACATTGTTAAAGATACACGGATATTTTCAATTTCTTCAACATAAATTTTGTACATGAGGTAATAGACCATTTTCGAGTTGTCGCATTCCATTTAGTTTTGTCAGAATAGTTTGTACTCAGATCACATGACTTCAAATGAAAGTTGGGAAAGGTCCACTCCAGTTATGTAATATTTTTGTTGATGACATTTGGTGATATCTTATTTCACCTCATCTTTGAGGAATTGATTTTAGATAAATTATCTCTCTTGTAAATATGGAAAGTTTCATCACTTTCCTGTAGGCTGTTTTTCAAATCTGACACCTACATGTATTGATATCAATATTCCAGGTCATATATGCAATAAACTGCTTATCCGGAATATAATGATGCCCTACTTATTTCTTTGAAACTGTACACTAGTATGATGAACTGTGATGTAACAGGACAACTTGAAAATAAATTCTAGTAATTTCGGCATTAAGTAATATCAGCACTGAGTAATTTTGACACTTGTATAAGTAACTTCGGTACATGTTTTTTTCCCATAATGGCCTGCAATTATCCCTCGACCCGTATCTGCCCTCGTGCTGATATGGAGGTCTTGAGATAATACCTGGCCAATATGGAAGTATACATGTTATAATCTCTAAATATCTCATGATGAATGTTTAATTATAAAAATTATATTAAGTTTTAACAGATGTGTTTGAAAGTGCTGAAAATACTAGCTTTCAAGTGCCGAAATTACTCAGTGCTGAATTTACCTGATACCCTCGAAAGTGGTCTATTACAACACTGGTTGTCAATGCATATTCAAAAAATTATATAAGCAATTCCTGATAAATATATCTTATCACTCTTTATTTTAACATTTTAATGTTTTATATGGATTGATAAAAACCATGAGATGAAAGTTAATATGCTTTGTGTTGTGTTTTAACAGGGAAAGGCAGTAAAAAGAACAACACGAATAGGTCATCTGTGTTATGCAAACATGAACGTATATTTCAACAGCACATTTAAGTATACAGAATACTCTGACAAACCTGGCAAAATATTTTAGGAAGAAAATGAAATAATCTACTTACTGGATCACTGAACACAATTGGACCCAAGGCTCTTCTATTTATTTCCCCATTTTCCCCAACAATGGCTGTTCCAAATGCCTCCACTAATTTATGATATGCTGGTGTTCCCTTGACATAAACTTTATGTCCTATAAATAGATGAGATCAAAAGTCAAGGTACCAAATGAAAGCTCTGGTTATAAGAAATCTATATGTGAAATATCAAAGCCCTATCCCTCATGGTTGAAAAGATATAGATAAGGTTAATGTTTTTGAAAAGTAGGTCAAAGTCCAAAGTCAAAGTCACTAGATCAAAAGTCAAGGTAACAATTGCAAGCTTTGATCATAAGGAATCTTTATTAAAATATCAAAGGCCTATCCCACATAGTTTAAAAGATAAAGCTAAGGTAAAAGTTTTTGAAAAGTAGGTCAATGTCCAAGGTCAGTCAACTAAGGTCACAAAGTCAAAAGTCAATGTACCCAATGAAAGCTCTGGCCATATAGAATCCATGTGTGAAATATCAAAACCCTGTTACTTGCAGTTAAAAAGATATAGGCCAGATCAAGTTTTGTCTACTGATGCCAACGACAACATCAACAATGATGCTGGGGATATGACATTAGCTCTTTGGACTTTTGTCCTGGTGAGCTAATAGGATGTATAGAATTATAATCAGTACAAGCTAATTTTAGTATGATTACAGTCAAGGTCACAAGCTTGGTGACCATAAATTGAATCTACTTCAACAGTATAATGCATGCAGTCTCTATATTTTACTGTTCAACAACTTTATCTGAAATTAAGTGAAGATTTGAACCTCACAGAGGCCTAAGCTGTTTGACAGTTTACTTGCCAAATTATTTTTGTATTTTACTGGGTACAATGTAACCATGGTTTCTCTTCTACCATTAGAGACAGGTCACCAATGGCAAACTTCCAAACATTTTCAGCTTTGGCTCCAACAAGGCTCAAACCCATGCCGACAAGAAGAGGTATTGTGGTTTAAAGCACAATGATCTTAGCACTCAGCATGTAAATAAATAAAATATATCTTAGATGAGTGCATAAATAGACTGCCTGCCAGAGTGCTGTCCAAGAAATTAGGAACAAAATTAAATCCTGCAGTTGCTGGGCCATTTCTTCGGAATGACACCTAACTAAACACCAAAGGTCGCCCTGGACACCAACACTGAAGAAGACCCAAAATCACTTGGTGCAGGATAGTAACAACTGAACTGAAGGAAATAAGTATGTCATGGGGAGAGGCACATCACACAGCTCAAGACAGAACTTAATTGAGAAAACTGATTGTGGCCTTATGTTCCACCTGGGATGAAGAGGATAAAGTAAGTACTGTAAATCAGAAGTTTTCGTGGGACTTTATTTTTGTGATACACAAGTTCTAAATTTATTCATGAGATAATATTTTCGCAATTTTGTATGCCCATTTCATCATACTATTATCATACTTCATTACAGGATAATTATATTTTTGCAAGCAAGAGCTCTCGCAAAATTAAGAGTAAATAAAATTCTCGCCAAAAAAAAATGGATTTACAGTACCGGTAAGTTAAAATTAATAACAAAACATTGTCAACAAACTAATTGTTATCAATAATTACCTAGTTTATCACAGTCAATTGACACTGCCCCTTGACCTTCCAATCTCTTACAAATAGCCGACTTTCCACTGGCAATCCCACCTGTCAGCCCTATAACATATGGATGTTTTGGAATGCTGGTATTCAGCTTCATAAAAAGAGAAACAGAGTTCAAAAGTATAAGAAATGGAGCCAAAATAACTACGGTATGTAATTAGGGTAACATTTGTGGGAAGTGATGTCAAGACTTAATGCTTCAACCAAAGTTGGGTTACTTGAGAGGACATCAAAACATTTTGTATCACTCAACATTTTTACGTGATTTATCTTATTTGTTTTGATGTCATCAACTATAGGCGAAGTGTAAAAAATTTTGACCTGCGCTATGGATGGACATCAATGCTGAGAACTTACTTCAATGTGCCACACCTACTGTGACATGGGACCTCAGTTTTTAAGTCTCATCTAGAAAGTGTTTGATTTTCACTTCCTAATCTGAGTGTTTGCTTTGACTTGAGTGGAGGGACTACTTAAAGCCCTTGTCATTTGTCCATTTCAGGCATAGAGAGATGTCTAGCATGTGTGTATATGTCCTTCTTGAATGGTCCATTTCCAATGGTTTTTAAGTCCCACTACACTTGTACAATCCAACAAAAGTATCAAACTGCACATCCTAGACCATTTAACCTGATATAGGCATTAAGGTGTGTGGACAGATGAAAATTCACCTCTGAAAATCTGGCACAGAGAATTAAGTCAGGGACCTTCATACTAAAGACCTGGCACTCTAACAACTGAGTAACTTCACTAGGGGAAAGTTACTTTCTATTTAAAAGAAGTCTAGGGTAGGACTAAGTACTAGGAATTTAACTACAATGGAATCTCTCTATCTTGAAATTCACAGGACTACCCCAATTACTTGGAGATATCCAGAATTTGAGATAACCAAAATTTTGATTACCATATTTTTCTATCCATAAAGGTAGGGAACAACTGTTCAAATTTGACATAGCCGGAATTTTGACTCATCTAATTTCAACATAACGAGATTCCACTGTATATAGTTGGATAATGATGAAAATTTCCTTGTTATGGCATTAATGTAATAACAATATTACAAGAAAGTCTTGACAAGAATAAGATCATGTTTACAGTAACAAACCTTGACTGGTTTCAGCACTGTTCCCAGAAGTCTTTTTCTGAAAGATGACGAACTGATTTTTGTTTCTTCATACTGATTATGACAGTTGTCTTCAACAAGATCAATTACAATTTCTTCAAGTTGCTGGAATTTCTGAAAAATAAGAAAACAAAATTCTAATGAAACATTTACATGTAAATTTAGCTATGAATATATTGCAGGATGAAGATGAAAACATATCAAATGATACATGTAGTATCCCCTAATTAAATGTATGAATGAAATGTACAAATCTGACTTGTTTGTTTCAATTTTTTTTTTTTTTTTCTTAAATGTAGATTTCGACAGATATATAGTAAAATCCATATGATCTGGCGGGGTGGTCTCTTGTGAATCCTTTCTTGACCTGGAAGAGTTAAAATTTTAGGTAATAAAGCATAATAACATTAAAATTACACTGGCAACAGTAATCATTCCTACTTGTCACCATACATATGAAAGTATCCAGTGTGGTATAAAACATTTTTCTCATGCAGCTTGTCACAACCAAAAAGTGAGTAGAATCATCCATATGATAATCAAAAGGTTATTGTAAATCTGAAAATATTCACAACCTTTATCTTTGCGACACACAAGTTTTAAATTTATTTGCGAGATTATATCTTCGCGATTTCGAATGCCCATTTTGTTGTACTATTATCATACTTCATTACTAGATTATTATGCATAAATAATCTCGGAAATAAAACCGTATTTATAGTACTCCGCCCCCGCCAGGTTATGTGAATCAGAGTATACATGCATATAAAGTTTCATAAGTTAAGAACTACGATATATACTTCTATTAATACACAGAATGCAGGGAGGGTCCTTTAATTTACCGTATATACTCGCTTATAAGTCGATCTCACATGTAAGTCGACCCCCTTTTTGAACTCCAAAATTTGATGGACTTAGCTTTGACCCGCTTATAAGTCGAGGCTTGATATTGTCAAAAAAAAACAAACAAAAAAACTGGCCACCTCTGATCTGTACCAGTAGAAAATTAGTATTAGGTAAAACACCATTAAAACAATAGGACCTTTACTTTCATCTTGAATGCCAAGTACCTAATTATGTCAGCCATCCCTAAAGATGCAATAAGACAGGCCATTATCAGTTTCCAAGGGATGGATAAGTTAAGTGACACACACACACACACTCTCTCTCTCAAAGACCAAGATATTTAAAACAACAGATGCTTACATGTATGTGAATTATTTGTATACCTCTTAAAAATTTGTTATCATTAAAAATATTTGATATTAAATTATCTCAAACCTTTTTCTCTCTTTCCTGATTTACAATTTGACCTCCTTTTTTGGTTTCCTCACTGACAACAATACATTGAAGTTCTGGGTCTGTAATTGTTGGACCAAACATGTCACCTATAGCGACCACATTAGGTTTAATTGTCGGCTTTACTTTTTGTATAAAACTGTGAACAGAGTCAATGCGATCTTCCAATGGCTGTATCAACTCAAAGAGTGTCTTTTCTACAAATCAACAACAAAACCTGATAAACAAACAAAAACTTGTCTAAAAAAATAATTGACCTAACTGTTTTTCCAAAGCAGTATAAAAAGGTACAAAAATAATTGCAACTTGCTCTAATAAATACAAATGTATCTTGATATCAGAATAGAAATTATTCTAACAATTTACAAGTACTGCAATTTTGCACTTCAGATGTGTACATGTATACCTGCCCGAATTCACTTTAGATATAAGACTGCACATGATTTTACACAGATAACAAATTATATCTTTTTTCATGAACTAATTTCTGATTAACATTTATACATGTACCACCTGATTTAGTATATAATTTCATTATGAACAAAATATATTTAAATGTTAATTCTCAAAAAGTATATATCGTTTTCTGTTGGTCTTTTTCATTTCTGAATTTCTCATGAAACTTAGCAAACTTTTCTTGAAAAGTTTGTCCCTATATTCATGCCAGGGCCTCTGTCTGCAGCCAATAAGGATCTAGACAATCTTCTACCTTTGACCTTTCATGTTTATACCATAAAACTTTGTTAGCTACACTACACTTGCTGTAATAATGTTAGACTCACTTGTATTCATGTTTACATTATAAAACTTTGTTAGCTACACTAGACTTGCTGTTATAATGTTAGACTCACTTGTATTCATGTTTACATTATAAAACTTTGTTAGCTACACTACACTTGCTGTAATAATGTTAGACTCACTTGTATTCATGTTTACATTATAAAACTTTGTTAGCTACACTACACTTGCTGTAATAATGTTAGACTCACTTGTATTCATGTTTACATTATAAAACTTTGTTAGCTACACTACACTTGCTGTAATAATGTTAGACTCACTTGTATTCATGTTTACATTATAAAACTTTGTTAGCTTCACTACACTTGCTGTAATAATGTTAGACTCACTTGTATTCAGGTTTACATTATAAAACTTTGTTAGCTACACTACACTTGCTGTTATAATGTTAGACTCACTTGTATTCATGTTTACACTATAAAAACTTTGTTAGCTACACTAGACTTGCTGTTATAATGTTAGACTCACTTGTATTCAGGTTTACATTATAAAACTTTGTTAGCTACACTACACTTGCTGTAATATTGTTAGACTCACTTGTATTCATGTTTTCATCTGTTACTCCACATGTCAGTTGTTCTTCAGTTCGTAGACAACTATTTCCTAGCAGAATTTTATGTCCTGCATGAAGTCTATCAAAAGTACCTCCAAGAACGACATTTTGGTGCATTCTTAGATGATTGTCAGGTAATGAATCTGTTGTGTTACTGGTACTTTTGTCTTCCAAGTCTGGTGTTTTCAAATATTCTATATTTAATTCTTCGTAACAAAAGGTTTTGAAACAAGTTGATAAATACCTTCTAAGTATGTTATCATTATTTTGAGAAATAATGTTTTTATTATCAAATAACACTACTTGATAATTCTTATGAAAACTGTAGCATAATTTTTCATCTACATTTTGTTTATTTGACACATTTCCAAGTAAAACATAAACATCTAAGTTCTGACACAATGAAGCACTTGATGCATATATTTCTGTCATTAGACTGCAAAATTCTGTGTTACATGGTGTGACGGATAGATTGATGTTATCAATACTGTGGTTCCACGACTCAATGTGTACGTACAGAGTGTTGGACACTACTTTAGTTACCTCTGACACAATGTGCTGAACTTGTCGTCTCAACACAGGTATCGGTCTTGTGAGAATCAAAAGTCCTGTCTCAAACATTCTTATATCTGTTACTGTGCTACTGCTATATTTCAATGGAAAGAAAAACAAAATATGAAAATTAAAAAAATATGAATCAACAAGCTGTTGACAACAAAAATCATGTATTATTAGTCAAAATAAAAGTTTTATACAATTAATTTTTTAAGTCCTCATCAAGGTGAAAATCATATCGCTAGCATTTTCCTGCTAAATCATAAGATATTTTTTCTTTATATACATCTAGCATACAATTTAACAAGTTTAATGATTAAATCATTAAATGTATGATTACCTTTCTATTTACCTGTATAAAGATTTGAGATTTGTTTAATGTCTGTCTGTGTTGCTTTTTGATTTCTTTATCATTACAGTTTATTTCCTACAAATTACAATGAACATGAGGAAAATATTGCGCCTAATTATGTTTTCAACGATATATGTTAAATTTGATGGTTTCATTACATCTCCTTTAACATCAAATCATTTGGAAGGGTCCTTACATCGTTAAAAACACATGTTGCTGGGGTATATAAGCACATACTGGTAGGATGTTATATGAACAGGCCTGGTTCCACCTCATCTTTTACTTAAAATATATTGACATTAACAGTAAAATATTTTAAAAGAAATAATTTTTTTCCTGATAACATCACTATCTATCATTTTATTGGTAATCTTACATTATTGGTAATTTCCGCAATATATTTGGTAATTTTGGCAAATAGGAGTAAATTGTAATGTAGTGACATTGTAATAAGGGAGATAACTCCTATACATTGATTGATAAACAGTTACCTGGTCTGGGAGAATTAAAAAGGAGATTGGCCATGTTGAATAAAAGTGGTCTCTTTAAATAGTTTTGTGTTTGTGATTAAAACCGGATTTGATCAATGAGACGTCAAGACATTACAATATGCACCTCTACAACTCAATGGGACGAGTTTGCTATAGGCCGAGATCTCCAGTAGCGACAAAAACAACATTCTGTCGTTACTCAGCGTTAAAAGGCTGACATTGCTTGTAATATGATTCTTTAACTTAGCCCATGTTAAAATACTGATTATGGTGTGGCTTATTCTATTAGTACTGAAAAATACACCAGTGGCTTACTAGAAAAACTACACAAGCTCAAAGTCCGTCGAATAGCAGGAACCTCCGGTGCGGACGCTAAAATTAAAAACGTGTTGACGGACAATAACGGATTATCCGGAAACTACGATATTACTAACAATTGTTGAATTAATGCTAAAATATGATGTACGTTTAATAAATGTTCGAAAACTAAATAAAACATTTTCACATATATAAAGGTTTATATAGTGTATAAATGTATACTGTGTTTTGTGGTTGTAAATGTAAGTTATTAGATTGGTACCTGATCTAAGATAAGTAAATCGAAGAAGCAGACATTTAGACAAATAAATACGGTAGCTACGTAGCTAGCTAGATAGATAGACAGATAGATAGATAGATAGATGGATGGATAGTATCTTGCTCTTGTAATAGTTGCAGCGGCGTAGCTGGGTCCAGAAATTTCTTTAATTTTTCGACTTTTTATAGAAAAATGAAAGGCTTTACACCTATTTTATCAACTTTAGGCGGCACTCTCTCCCTCATCACTGCACATACATGTATTTCTAAGTGTTGGATTAATTGTGGGGCGATAAAAACGAGTCTTAATGTCATAATTAAGTCTCTCGGAAGCATACTCTGGACCACGGAAAACCCTGATGTTGTGTCTGGGAGCTAGAAAATACCTCATCGTGATAATTCTAAAATATATCTCGGAAGCATACTCCCGAACCCCCTACCCGTCGCTGAATTCTACTACATTTTATAGGTTAAATAAATTGATTAATTATTTTGAGATGATTTTGAAAGGATGAACATATCATAAATCAGTGTTTGGAAGCTATTAAAGGCCTCTAAGAAATTGAGAATTAAAAAGAGAGAGAGAGAGAAAGAAAAAACTTGCGCCCCTTCTAATATTTAGTCCTCGGTCAACTTTTGGTGTATAATGGTCTAGCATCTTATGTAACCAGCCTCTCCCTTTGAAAAATTCCCACATCCCCGAATGTAAATAGATAGATTTACTGTTTAATTAGATAACAGGTTCACGGGGTTATTAAATAAATCATTTCTGACGAATATTAGGATCTTAAAGTCTCCATGACCTCGTTGACATGATGCAGCTGGAAGTGTGATTTATCAGTACTTCTGATTAGCGCATGTTCGAACGGCCCGCTGGAATCTAAGCTAATTTTTCGGAGAATGTGCGGAAGGCCGATGGGTAACCAGTTTCTCCCCTCCACCATTAAAAACTGGCCGCTACCATATAACAAAAAATTGTTGATTGTGATGTAAACCACGATTCATAATCAAAATCAAATCGGAGCGTAGAAAGGGTACTAAGCGCCCCTACGGAAAATGATTCCGTAAGGCAATTCATGTAACCAGTGATGAAGTCGGCGGCGATATATAAAGCCTTTGCCTGTGTCAACAATAAAATAAAAACAAAAACAAAAAATTAATTAATCAATTGTCAATTCCAATTATATTAATCTGGCGCCAATTTATTACACAATGACACCAAAGACATATACAGCACATCAAATTGTGAATTCAACCGGACTGAACTTACATTTGTTCTAGACCCAGGAATTTTCAAAGAGGGGGCGTAAAGTGTTTTAGGCGTCCCCCATTTCACTTTACTATATGGTAAGTTCTGGTTTATTCGAATTCTGAGTGAAGAATTGGAATTAAATCAAAGAAGAATGTCAAATCTTACCCAAATTCCTTTCGTGTCCGTACAATTAATGCAGTACAACCAATAATCATTGATTATATATAACTGAAAACAATATTTTGAAGTTCGTGTAGAATTGTTTTTGCTATATATAAACCTATACTTTGGCGTCCTAAGAGGGGGGCGTACGTCCTTTACGCCAGCATTGAATCCGCCACTGAGACCAGCATTATTTACGCTGTCAAAATAACTTATAAATAAAAGTGTTGCAGAAAAAAAATTGAAATAAAAAAGGCCGAAACTATTCGATGGATTAAGCCTGTTAGTTTTTCAGCATTATATTATTTGTATATATATCTTTATTTGATATGGTAAAATATAATTTGGTGATTTTAAGAGCTACTATATATGACAGATTAAAAACCAAATGTCTAGAAATATACTATCCTTGATGCAACAGAATTTCAAATGTAATGATCACAAACTCGAGTGACTAATCGTATGCAAAAGAGGTTAGGAAACCAGTTTACATTAATAGCAGGTTTGTGAAGAAAGAAACCAGTCTATCTCGCTTAGGCTTGACATTTGCGAGACCGTCCTCATTTCCGCTTTTGAAAGGAGTCGTTAAAACCAGCTGAAAAACGACAAGGAAAAGTCTTGGGGAAAGAACAAGAACAAATACGATAGAAGCATCATTCTACATTTTCCGGATATATCGTACACAGATAAAATAAGTGTTTGTTTTGTTGTGAAATTATGGCATGCAAAGTGTCACGTTAGAAAGTGAAAATCAATCGACGATTTAATCAATGTGTGTTTTCTTTACAATTTCTGGAATTTACGGAATTTTACTTTATGCAGCTGATTAGCAAGAAAAGAAGAAAGACACATTCCATCTGCTATCTAACAATATTTTAAAGTAAATATATCGTCCGCGATTTTTTAAATCAGTGACAGATGAACAAAATGCAAATATACAGATAAATATTTAAAGTCTATCAAAGTAGGAATGTGAAACCGAGATAAACAGTAATCTGTCAATGAAAAAAAATCCAAAAATGAATGGGCTTTGTAACGTACACTACCACAATAGTGTAAAGGGACTTGCTACAGACGGAAAATATAAGCCAAGTACTACAATTAAAACAGAACAACTGACTGAGAAATACACAGTCAAAGGCAACATAGGCCGGTAAGTCAAGCAGGAAGTTATCACTTAAGATATCTTGGGGGCTATTATACATAATCTAATGAGGTAAACGTTGAAACAGTTTAAAGATCGAAATGTCAAAATATAGAAAATATTGTTATACCATAATTATTTTCCGAGCCTTTGAAGCTCATGAGATTATTGTGGAGTAACACTCCTTTATTATGCAATTTAAATTTTATTTGGTTGTAAACAATCATCCACCATTTACTTTAGGGGATCAAGCTTTTAAATTTGAGTTGGGTATCAAATCGGTCCCCGGAAGTAAATGAAGGCCAAGCAATCTAGTGTAAATCCTATCAATGTATGATTGTCATTTGTAATGTTTATTTCATACATTGATATTGATATTTCTTCTTCTTCTTCTTCTTCCTTAAAGGAGTTGACCTCATAACTGAGTGTGACTTACATGTAACTACAGCTCAGTTAAAAACAGGGGGCTTTATAAAAAGATTAAACTCTGTAATAATATTTAATGTTTTAAAATAACAATCTGTTATATAATTTGCATGATCATACAAGAGTCCTATTTATAGTCAAGATTTTCCTACAATTGCTTTAAAGTTTAACCATTTTGCTGAGCAACTACTAGTTTTATACTTCAAAGTTGTCTGATTTAAAAATATAACTAAATGGAATTAAAAAGTAAATATGCTATTACAGAAATACTATTCAAAACTAATTATGATACATACATGTCTAGGAAATGTCATCTGTTGTAATCTAAATGGGTTGAACAAATGGTTTTATTTGGTATAAGATACAAAATGTACATTTGAAAAAGTACCTGATGAATTTGATAACACTTAAAAGTTTGGCATGTTGTGATTGTGAACATTCACACATAGCTATGAGCTTATGATAATTTTTTTTATAACCACATGTCTTCTTAGATTATTAATGTGTATGACTAAGAAAAAGGGTAGCTCTTTATTGATTCCAAATGATAATTTGCGCCTGGTTAGCAAAGGTTAATTAAAGACAAGGAATCTCTGTTTTACAGTCATATTATCACACATAGTGTAGTATTTTAGGTATTCACAGTGTAATATTTTGACATACATGATGGTGTATTAATTAGTTTTTATAGTATTTTGGGTTTTACTCACCTAAGAGGAACATTAGTACCATTTCTGAAATATATGTTAATCAGTGGAGTCACTCATGTCAGAAGCTGATGTTTACAACTTTTATTACATTGTAGACAATTGAGGGAGATTAACAGTAACTTTGTATAAATGCTCAAATTGAAATAAAATGTAAATGTACAATGTAGACGAGATAATGAAGTAGTAGCCAAGTGTTTACTTTGTATGAATGTACAATGTAGACAGGATAATTGAATCATAATCAAGCGTATGATTTTGCTAATAGTATTGATGCATAAAACTACAATGTAGACGAGATAATTAAAAAGTAACAGAGTATTAATGTACAATGTAGATGTTACACCTACGCTGTACATACATATAATTGTACTACAGGTACATGTTATTTTAGTATTGTGGTATATAATATACATTGTATACTGTGTTATATTTAGTATTGTTAATGGACAGTTGTTAATTTAGAGTCCTTAATTATATAACATGTATGGTACATGTACAATATGCTTCACATTTATAATACATGTACATGTATTATAAAGATACTCAGTTTCTTAAAGTTTAATGACTTTGTGAATGAATCATTTTTTTTATCGTGGTTGTCAGAGAAAATTTTGAAGTTACAATACATGTACATATTCCATGAAAAGTATCTAGCAGTGTACATGTACATGTTAATATACATGTATATCAATCATTCAAACTTTCTGTAAATCAGATTCTTTTGATGGTACACACAGTGTCCATCTACTGTACATATGTTCAAGTACATAATGTAACATACATTACACATAGATACATGTTGTTATCTAGTACATTTATACATACATGTACACTTAGTAAGTCAAACTTTGCTATGGCTGACTGGTTACAAAATGTATGTTGTAAAAACAAATTTTATTCAAACCTGTTTCAGAACTATTTGATACATGTAAATGTACATGTGATGTAGTAGTACATTATGATCTACATTATAATAATTTTTAGCTAATAAAGTTTATAGACCTACACATACATGCCACAACATGTGTTGGCACTTATATATGTTGTTTCTGCAGTGTATCTGAGTTGTACAATACTGCACTCTTAAATGTACAAAAATGTACCAATAGTATGTCTGAGTTGTACATCATGACACTTCTATCTGCAATGTACATGTATCTGGCAATGTCTGAGTTATACAACATGGGACTTCTACTTGCAGTGTATCTGAGTTGTACAACATGACACTTCTACCTGCAGTGTATCTGACAATATCTGAGTTGTACAACATGACACTTCAACCTGTAGTGTACATGTATCTGACAATGTCTGAGCTGTACAACATGGCACTTCTATTTGCAGTGTATCTGAGTTGCACAACATGCCACTTCTACCTACAATGTACATGTATCATTGTCTGAGTTGTACAACATGCCACTTCTACCTACAATGTACATGTATCATTGTCTGAGTTGCACAACATGCCACTTCTACCTACAATGTACATGTATCATTGTCTGAGTTGTACAACATGCCACTTCTACCTACAATGTACATGTATCATTGTCTGAGTTGCACAACATGCCACTTCTACCTACAATGTACATGTATCATTGTCTGAGTTGCACAACATGCCACTTCTACCTACAATGTACATGTATCATTGTCTGAGTTGTACAACATGCCACTTCTACCTACAATGTACATGTATCATTGTCTGAGTTGCACAACATGCCACTTCTACCTACAATGTACATGTATCATTGTCTGAGTTGCACAACATGCCACTTCTACCTACAATGTACATGTATCATTGTCTGAGTTGTACAGCATGGCACTTCTACCTGCAGTGTATCTGACAGTGTCTGAGATGTGGAACATGGCACTTCTACCTGAAGTGTATCTGACAATGTCTGAGTTGTGCAACATTTCACTTCTACCTGAAGTGTGTCTGACTCTTAAGTTGTACAATATTGCACTTTTAACTGCAGAGTATTTGATAAGCTCATAACCAGGTAAGATACCGGTCCATGCCGTTAATCAGGTGAATGCATTACGTTTAATGGTATGCACGTACATGCACATCTGTTATCCAGTAAATAAATATGTACCTAGTACTTACCTACATGTAGACCTAAAGTTATCATGGTAATGCAGTACCTCTCTAGATTTCAGGTACGTGATATACATTTAGTTAAAGTAAATGTATATTACAATATATGTACTAAAGATACTACCACAATGACAGCATACAAGTCACTTTTAGCCGACGGAGGGTCTCTGTGGCCGAGTGGTTAGAGCATTGTGCTTAGCTTTGAACCATGAAGTATCTTACTTCCTGTTAACACAGTTTTGAATCCTGCTGGAACCAAAGCTGATTTCCTTGAGAAAGTTTGCCAGTTTACGTGCAGAAAGCTGGTGGTCTCTTCCTGGGTACATTGTAACAGGTTTTTCTCCTCCACCATTAAAAACTGGTCACTACCATGTAACTGAAAAATTGACTGTGGTGTAAAACACCATTCAAAATTCATGTAGCCGGCAGTTTCATTTAAATCCATTCCAAAATGACTGCTCTCTATGTACAAAAAGAAGTACATTGCAGTCTTGCTGAGTTCCTGAAATATGTGAGACTGATTGAACTGTGTGATAAAACATGTATTTGTCTGACACAAGATGGCAGTACATTTTGTAACAGAACGATTGTACATTCCATTGTCTGACAAAATTCCTAAAATGTCTGATACAAGAAACCTGTCTTGATTCTTTATCCTCAAATCAAGGCATAAGATTCATTCAAGATTTTATCACCAATATGGACCTTTTAATTGGTGTTGGGGGATCCTTCCCACATGGGGTCAGAACCTCAGGATTCCAAGTAGAGAATGGTAAGCGAATTAGTGTTTGTATTGTATTGCATCAATTTCAAATCAATTTCTCCCCAAATTTCATATGTATTACTATAATTAGCTACTGGCCTAGAAGGAAAGGATATCATTGAGTGGTACAATGTTTCTGAAATTATGACAACCATACTGTTAGTCTGTAAATGTACATTTACTTAAACAAATTAAATTGAAGCAAAGTTGAACACAGTGTACCATGAAACTTAATTTAAATTATGATAGAAAAAAATGCAGTGTACATGTATTTATACATTATATATTATATATACACAAATATAATACAATCTACATACCGGTACATTGTATATACAGTAAAACCTGCTATAGTGGCCACCTCTATATAAGGATTACCTGTTTATAAAGGGCAGTTTTTAATTTTAATCTTCAATTTACATGTAGTTTTACATATGAGTAATTTTGATTTCCCCATCTGTTATTTATAAAATACATGTATATGATGTCTGTGAAAGGTAATAAGAAATGGTAGGGTACTTAACAATTGTAACATGATGCATGGATAATTATGATTCACACATTATATTAAATGACATACATATGCCCGTCTTACAAAACTTCCTTAATAGAACTTGTTACCTTGATAGATTAAACCGTGGTCTGAAAAATGCATTGTAATACTAATAAGATATTAGTTATAAATGACATACATCATTTAGAATTACATTTGATATCTAACTATGATAAAGATTTCCAGTCATAGGGATGGGCAGATTATCTCAGTATGAATTAGACAGAACATGTGTATTTGACATCTTTAATTGTATCAGATATATTTGTCTTTTGTTATAGATCTAATCAGATATATATCTCATAGTTGTCTGTTAAGTTGTTGTGTAAAATTTGTAAATTTGTCATGATGTCAGATGATGATATAAGACTTTTAAATAGTAGATCTTACCAACTGTACATGTACATGTATATATCTACTTTGTAAGGTCACTGTTTACATTGTACGAAATTTGTTCTTTGAAGATTTTTGCCCCTCCCTCAAAAAAATATTAAGAATGTGCAACAATTCAAAGAAATATACAAAATATATGTACATGTATATTATGCAAGTCTATTTGTAGAGATGTTGTTGGATTATACATGTAACATATACCTTCTTTTCTAACACATTCTCTCCTGGCCATCTTGAAGATTTTATAGTGCATTGGAAACAGGGAGATGAATTCATATAAGCAGACTTGCTTTTTTTCAAATCCCTAATTGTATTGCATAACTTGTTTATATGTAACAATTTCAATCTCGAATAAAATACTGTTTAAACCAAAGTGCTTATCACATCTCCCCCAATAAAAAATAAAAAAATTGAAATTGGCTGAAAAATTTCAGTCGAGTCCATTCACACACTGTGGCCTCTTATAAATATACATTATAAGACCTGTGAAAATGACTGAAAACATATTGGATAAAATGATTGGCTATCTGCACAAACATAAATAATTAAATTGCTCATTTTTTGTCATATATCATAACTTGTAATAAAGAATGTACTCTTTCTGAAATTGACAGTGTTATACACTGGAAAAAATGAGATCAAATCAAATCAAGTTGTAACTAATCAGGGAATCTGATAACATACTGTAGTTTTCAGATCTTTTCTAATATAAAGAACCAAATTTATGCTATATTTCCCAGTAGTAACAGCCCTAGCCCCAAAGTGTTGACAAATAAAATCCCTGACATTCCATACATGTATAGTATATATTAATGTATGTTATAAAGCAGAGTTCATGCTACATGTATATATCAGTTTAAGAATCTATATTTTGTCATCATCATTATTAATGATACTAAAAAACTTTTGTATGACAGATGGCATGTTCTTAATTGCTTTACTTATAGATCTATACCATTAGACATAAACCTTCAATTAACATCTAAACTTTGTTATGATTTATTTACACCCTCTGTTTAATCAAAATTATAAGAACATACATTGTACTGTGCTTATATTATGTAATACTGTACCAGTTAAAGGCCAAAAAATGAAATCTCATGTTCAATCAGAATTATAAGAACATATATATACATGTATATATATATACATACACATTGCATTGTGTTTATATTATATAATACTGCACCACTAAGGCAAAAAATGTAATGATACAATTGCAAGAACATATACCTTGTACTGTGTTTAAAATATGTAATACTGCACCAATAATGTCAAAAAATGAAATGATATAAGAACATATACATTGTACTGTGTTTATATTATGTAATATTGCACCAATAAGGCCAAAAATAGGTACAAATACAGTGAAACCTGTCTTGAAAGTCCAACCCTACTCCCATTGGAATGTGGACTTAAAACCAAACGACAGGTTTCATTATACTGTATACATGTATATAGCAATGTTTAAAATGAAATCTTAGAAGTCTCAGACTTAAAACAAAATGGAAGATGCTATTTTCATGGACTTGAGATCCAGTTTTCCCAAGCTGTCTCCTTTTGAAGTAGCGATCTGCATCAAGCAGATGTATAAATGTCTGTATCTCCTGCAAACCTTTGATCCGATAAAACTGAAATTTACATGTATAAATTACAGTGTATGAAAAATTTCAGATTTAAAATTCACATTTTAAAGAACTTATGAATTTAGTGTGTTTGCTGTAGTGGTAAATATTAGACAGCTAATGGTTTGCTTTTATAATTTGTACTCGTGTATGTATATACACCTGCAAACTAGTGGTTGGTCTTAGTACACATACTCACTTTGTCTTCAAGAAAAATGTTTACCATAAAGATTATTGGTGTTTATATTTCTTGTTTATATGTCTTCATTTTATCATAAGCTTTATCAGACACAATATCCCTATTAGCATCTTTTCATTTGTCCGATTTTATTACCAGCTTTATCATAAACAGGTACACAAATATCCTATTTAGTTCCTTTCGCTAAAGACACCAGGTCTTATCCCAACGGTTTTGATAGTCACTCATTTACACACAAGAATAATCAAATATCATATGGCGAACAAATAAGCGATACTATGTCAATATTAGGTACCTGGAGAAACTGTTATGGTCAAGTTTATTACCAATGACAAGGCCTATATAATATAAGCATATGTGATAATGGTCATTGTGAATGACTTGATAACAGACATTGGGCTGACCACCAGGGTTGTTGATTTTGTGGACATAAATCCGTAGAAGTGGTCAAATTCAATACTATCATTAGTGTTGCAGATTTCTGCTGACATTGGTTCTTGACCTTGGGTGTTTTGTACATTTATACATGTACAGTATATTTTATTATTGATTAATTAACACTTGTTCCTAGGGATAGTTCTTCATATTATGACCTGTCTATCATGATCGTACTGGGATTGAGCATTGGTTTCTAAAAAAATATTGTAGGTTTGAAGCCATGTCAGTTAAAGATAGGGTTCCAATAATGCTATGTCCTTAGGTATTTCTTTCGGAGTAGAAGTGAAAGATTATTAGCTGTTAGATTAGCTGCTGGATTAGACAAAACCAAGGTCACAGAATGTCATACTACAGGGCTCACATTGTCATGTACATAGCATAGGTCTTTACTTATGGCCCTCCAGAACATGCATTTATTTGATTTCAGGTTTGGGCAACATGAATATCAGAGAATTTAGATACAAATGTTGGTAGCAGTTCTTCATTTAGTACATGTACATATCTACATTATATTTGTACAATGTATCCGTACATATATGAGAATGAGAGAGCAAGGATTAATGTAGTTTAAGCATTCAGAGGGACAACTAGAAAATTGAATAAAATGTTGAAAATTTAGGACAGATCTGAAACAATTTCCTTCACATTATTAAAAATTTGATGATAAAAAATATGTCATTTGGTACACATAATTACCATGTGACTTGATGATATAATGTTATCAGGTGGGAGGGCTTTGCTAATGCTATACACACCAACAGCTATTGCCTCTACCTGTATTTGATAGATCTCTTAACTCATTCATCGCTGAAAAACAATTAACTCTACTTAAAATCAATGAAGTAGACCAATCTAACAATGTCCTTAGGGCAAAATGAGTTAAAGACAAAGGTCAGAGTTCATATCTGTACTCAGGACACCAGATTTCACTAAACAGATATATGGTATATTCTTGTCAGTGATTTTTATTTTTGGAGTTATCACTTTTAGTCAGATTCTCATTATTTGTAGATAAGAGAATTCCTCACAGAGTATATGTACCCTGTATAAACTGACCAAATTAAATGTTCACAGACAAGGCCAGGGGGCAAAAGCCACAAACCCAATGGCACATGAAGCTGTTGGTCAATCTTGCGTAGACATTGGTAAACATTTTGCTCAATGGACATTTAGTTGGGTGAGAATATAAGATTTCTGTAGCTAGGAAGTCATGATCAGGCATTTGAAAGTACAATGTACAATGTACTGTAGGCCTACATGTAAAATCTGAAATTAATTATTGATTTATCTTACAGAAAATAATGAAAATGAAAATTGAATAATTATATGTTTTTTGATCATTTTATTCAATTTTACTCACCCAACAAGAACAACTCACACAATCATTAGGCTTTTGTTTTTTGTTTTGTTTTGTTTTGTTGTTTTTTTCTGATTTTTTTTTTTTTGCATAAAGGATTCTGTTATATGTACATCTGTACCTGTAGTGTCTAGTGATGTACATACTGTAGACTATATATACACTCACATTATACATGTACTTATCTCTGGTAGTAAATAATCAGATAATTGTCAGTGGATTGTCTAAGGTATGTAATAAAAGAAATCCTTGATCTGTAGAACTAACAACCTTTTATACCTTTTATTCCAGTAAAACTTCTGTAGAACAGCTCTACCCCTTGCAAGGTGTTGTGTAAATATTTATGATAAATTGCCCAGAATGTACAGCATTATTCTTCCAATTATAGAAATATTTTGTTGTACTTTGTGATACTCAAGGAGGTCTATTTGTAATAATGGCCCACTCAAATCATCTAATTGTTTTCAGTGATTTATATGGACATTAAAAGTTTAAATGTACAACATAACCTTAGTATATGTAATTCAGTACCAAATGTATGCACTGGGTGGACTTCTGCATTTTGTAGGTAATATGCCAGTAATTTACATGTATTATGTAGACTCTGCAGGTGTCCAGAAATTTACATGTTGTCCCCTCCATTAATTTCTAAAAGTTTTGTATCTTTTAAATTTATGTAGGTAAAATTTGTAGTTTTGTTGAAGGTTTACATGTACAATTTACATGAAGGACTCCCTCCCCTCCATTGATATCTAAAAGTTTTGTTGGGAAGGTTTGCCATTTTACAATTTACATGTTGGACGGCTCCCCTCCATTGGTATCTAAAAGTTTTGTTGGGAAGGTTTGCCATTTTACATGTACAGTTATGGAAGGCTCCTTTCCCTTGATATCTGAAAGTTGTAATGGGAAGGTAAGGTTTACCATTTTACAATTTACATCATGTACAATTATGGAAGGGCCGCCTCCCTTGATATCTAAAAGTTACATACATGTACATAATGTAGTAAAACTTTGTCAGTTTACAATTTACATGTACTTATGGCCGCAGGGATTTTTCACATTCTTTTTGGAAATGGGGCCCAGGCCTAGACCTTTTGAACAAAAATTTTAATAATATCTTATTGAATTTTGGAAATCTCAAAATACACAAAACTGTTAGAAAATACAATAATGTCTTAAAACTCGTTGTCATTTGACTTCAGTTGCGAAATTTTTACTGCATATAATTGCGGAAAAATGCATTTTTTGAACTGGGAATCATATTTTATTTTGGCCACCAATGATAGGATAGAAAAACCCTTGGAAGGCTCCCCATATCCCTTCTCTTGATACCTGAAAGTTATGATGGGGAAGTTTGCCAGTTTACAGTAAATTTACATGCACTTATGGAAGGCTTCCCTGCCTTGATATGTTATAACTTAGTTTTCTCATGACACCCCCACAAAAAAAACCCCAAAAATGTGTTTGTCATTTATAAATAGAAAATTGTTGAATGTGGCATAAAACACATTAGTAAACTAAAATAAAATCAAAATGATGTCTGAGATGTCATTTTTCTTATCAAAGTATGGACATTTACATTTCTTATTGGAAAATGGAAAAAATATTTTGCACGGAGCATTTACATTACATGTATGTACATCAAGAAGACATTACATGTACATTTAATGCTTGTACATGTACAAAATTGTTTACCTCACCATACAGCTATCTTAGGTGTGATAGACATACTTAAGGTTACATATGTAATACATTTATGTGATTACTAACGTGTTCAAAAATAGTGCAGTATTGGACATATTGCATGTTGATCTTTATCTGTGGTCAGTTTCAAAACAGCAAGTTGTAATCATTATGTCCTGAAGGTGCCAAGAGTCATTTTCTGAATTCCTTACAGCATGGTCATTGAAAGAGATTAGTTGTTTTTATGTTTGTTTGTTTTTATCATTACTGACAGATTTCTCACTCACTGACATTAATCAGTAAGAGTCTGGAGTAGATGTAAAGCTGGCCCTGAAACATTTTGTAGTACACACGAAATGAATGAATCAGTTTGTTTGTCACTTGTTGAATGAATGACGTATTTGTCTTGTAGCCAAATGGTTGCAGGTTAGAATTCTATGTGAATCATTTATTCATCTTGAAAGAGAATGACCAGAACTCAACATACATGTATGGATGTAGTGCACTCTCTATTGAGTGTTGTATATTAGGTATATCTGTGTTGGAATGTTTGGCATTTACCAGTATATATAAACTTGTATTTACATATTGACATGTTAGATAAGAGAATGTTCAATGGTTTTATATATTCACCGCTAATTCTATGGGTAATACAGGCAGGTATGCGGACCTTCTAATTTTTATCCATAGGAATTTGTAAGGTGCATTGTTAATTTTTGCCACAGAAACAGCTGGTTCTGCCTCTTTACTAGTACATGTAGGGGTAGCTTTTTACAATTTTTGACAAATAACAATGAACAGATGCTAGAACATAAAAAAAAAAATCTGTTTTGTTCATTTTGTATAAAATGAATTAATGAATTTCAGATATGTATAATGACCACAATTATTAAGATTTTTATGGGATTTAACAAATTCGAAGTGCAAATATTTCAATGCATACTTATTTTTAAGACTCTAAGATTAAAAATTGGGAGGGGGGTTTAGGTCACATGAGCTCATGACTTACTTGTATTTAAATATATTGTCTTATGCCTAGCATTGTCCTGTGTTCATCATCGGTCATTTTGACTTTTTCTTTAGAACCAGTGGGTCAATTTTAATCAGACTTGGCAGAAAGTATCACCATGTGAAGTTGCATAAAGTTTGTGAATGAAAAAGGGCTAGGACCCATAGGGGCCAAAAAAGACCAAAATATGGTATATTTTTAAAAATCTCAGAGTCATCATGAACCAATGCATAATTATTAAGTCAATGGCTACAAATAATGTTTGCAAATAAAAACAAAATCTATTCATAAACTAGCACTAGGGGGCACATCCAATGACATAGAAAATATAGTGTACAATTTTATTCAAATGGCTCATTAACTCATTCACCCCTAAAGACACATTTGGACTGACCTACATCATTGTTTTTAAGTACAGTCCATTGCTTTTCAGGGGAAAATGAGTTCACTCTTGACTTTTTGTATATAAAGATGTATGAGAAAGGTAAGTTGTAGATAATTATCTAAGGATCGTTGTGACAAGATTTACAAAAAAAAAAAAAGAAAGATAATGAAAAAAAGAAATTCGTTCTTGTCATAAAATGCAGGATGTATCATGTAAATATGGGTTATTGAGCAAAAGTCTGATAGTATTCCAGGCTAGAGCATCAATATATCACTGAAGTCACTTTTCAAGATCTATCCCTGCTTTAACACAAAGGTTCATTTCAGAATTTGAAATAGATTTTTATGCCACGCTTAAGAATTTTTCAGTTAAATGGTGGCAGAGAGCATGTTTACAACGTATCTACAGTGTAGGAAGTGACCACTGGCTTTTCGCAAATAAACTGGTAAACTTTCTTAAAAAATCAGCTTAGGTTCCTGCAAGGCTCAGACCCGATTTGATCAGAAGTGAGACATCATTGTTCAAAGCGTGATGTTCTAACATTCGACCACCAAAGCCCCTTATTTCAGAATATGAAATATTGTTAGTTTCAAAGTGATGCAGGTTTCAATGAACCGAAAATACATTATAGGTCGACTGTCCTCGAGAGAGGCAAGTTAGCGGTATATGACTTAACAAGGATTTTAATTTTATCATACGGCCTGAAATAAGGCCCCATTACCAATAAAAAAGTGTATTTTCCCAAATAAGTGTATTTTCCCAAATTAAAATTTCCCAGTTGAAGTCAAATGACTTCCAATTAATTCAGACAATGGATTTGATGAAATCATTCCATTCCAAATAGGATGTGGAAAACCCCTGGACCTACAAAACAATATACTAGAAAACCTGATAATGTTTTTTAGTAAAGCAAAATTACAGATATTTCTGAAATATATTTGTGTGTGCAGATCTAGATTTTCTGTGTTCACATTCAACTATAATGTTGTTAACAGTTTATTTTTTGAGCTTGAAGATTAGCAATGTGGGGATGGAATCTGGGTCATTACAATTTCCTTGTCAAAGATGACCCAGTTTGGACAGTGTTAATGTAGTCTTATTTACACAGAAGACCCAGTAAATCTATTATAAGATACAAATGTACACAAACAACTAGTTGACCATAGTTTTGGTATGTGGTTTATTGCAGGGCAGCCCTAGGCTAAATGTCTAAAGTTTTAGCAAAATAGTTATACAGCTGTACCTTGATATGATCTTGAGTATTTTTGTGCTGTGTAAATAATAACAACATGTAATAATGGTGAATTACATCTATAAACACAGTATGTTACATGTCATCGGCCATACATGGCAGGTACATGTATACAGGGATGAAACTAGTGTTAGTAAATATTTTTGCAACATACCCATGCCAAAAATTTCAGACAAGTCACTTGTCACGAAGTAATTGCTGATATGTATATACTTGTATAGAAAAATATTTGTGAAGCAGAGGCTTAATCTACAAACCATCTCAAAATTGTCCAATTACTGAAGTAGATTTTTTCCCCACAGGTATATTACATGTACATTGTACATGTATCTTACAAATTTTAAATTTGAAAAATTCTTATCAGAATATTTTCAGTGTCAGAATGGTAAAATTCTAGAATTTTTAAATGAGAAATAACAGAAAAATTCAATTTTCATATGGAAGGCAATGTCGCTAAATGTTCAAACTTAATGTTTCCTGGTATGGTAATAAAAAAAGACATTATACAAATGTACATGTAAAAAAAAAGACATTATACAAATGTACATATAAAAAAAGACATTATACAAATGTACATATAAAAAAAGACATTATACAAATGTACATGTAAAAAAAGACATTATACAAATGTGTCCTTATACAGATGTACATGTAAAAAAAAGACCACAAATGTTCAAAAAAAGACATTAACAAATGTTGATATGACATGTACATTTACATATAAAAAAAGACATACAAATGTACGTGTAAAAAAAGACATTTTACAAATGTACATGTAAAAAAAGACATTATACAAATGTACATGTAAAAAAAGACATTTTACAAATGTACATGTAGTTCTTGTATATGACATTGTGTCCTCCCAGATGTTGTACCAAGTTCAGCATTAATGTTGAATGATGTACATATATACGTCATTATGTATAAACAAAAGAAAAAACAGTTTTCAAAGTCGCAAGAGTTTTTGATATTGTGGTTGAAGTATTATGAGAAAGCGGGAAAAGTGTCACTAATTAGACATACAATCTACATTTGTACATCCGGAGCACTCTAGTTGAAGTCCTTCATCTCTATTTGATTACATTTCCATATAAGAGAAATGTAAAAGTATTACAATTATTAAATTTATAAACTGTAATTTAATGAGAAGTAACAAAAATATCAGTTTTCATATGGAAGGCAATGTTCTGAAATGTTCAAAAGTATTGATCCTGGTGAAGTTTTGGGGAAAATTGTTATTAAAAAGGACATTATACATGTAGGTCTTGTACATTGTTCATGACATTGTGTCTTCCAAGATGCTGCACCTAGTTCACCTCTATAAAAGGATTACCTGTTTATAAATGCTAGTTTTTTTCAAGTCCCTTGACTGCATACTTCAACTAAATTGAACCTGTGTATAAGGGTTATCTGCACATAAAGGTAAATATTTTCTGGTCCCCTGGATGGCCCCTATATACAGGTTTCACTGTACATGCATGTCTAAAATTTCAGTAGTTTTATTTGTTTATTTATTCCGGCTACCTGCTTCAGTTTTTAAGCTTGGTTTAATCTTTTCTCCACTAATTCCATAAAAAGATGCATAAAATGTTAATACTTATGAAATTAGGGGAAATGTGTTCTATTTTGGTATACTTAGAGACTAAAATGCTTACAGGCTTGAGCTGATTCTCTAATCTTTTGATTGCTTTTGCATTCTTTGCTGTTATGATTACTACTTTCATTGTGAAAAAATATGTAGGATCATTTAAAAAAAAATCATGTTTCATGATGATTTTGAAAAATTTCCTTTGATGCTAGGTTGTCCGTGAGATCTACTTAAATTCTTTTTTTCAAAAATAGAAACATCTGTTTATCAGACTGATAATTTTCAGGAATGGCCATTGACCTTTTGGTGCTTTGGTAGAGTAAAGATGAGGTCAAACTCTGGCAGACCTGCAATGTATCCTGTCTAAAATATCTACTACCTGTAAACAACTCAACATTACCTGTACACATCTATATGTCACCTGTACACATCTAAACATTACCTATACATTACACATCTACATGTATATATCACCTGTACACATGATCATCTATTTGCCACATCACCTGTATACATCAAATGTACACATCTTAATGTCACATGTACGTAACTATGTCACCTGTCTATACATCACCTGTCTCTATGTCACCTGTAAACATCTATACATGTACGTCACCTGTACACATGTATCACCTGTCTATACCTCACCTGTACACATTCAAATGTCACCTGTACACAGCTATACATCACCTGTACACATCTATGTCACTTTTACAGAGCCCTATGTAACCTGTACACGTCAAAATGCATACTGGGGCAGTTTGACTAAATGATTAGAGAACCTTTAATTTAAAACAGACAAGAAAACAAGGTTGATAAATGTACACATCTCTCTGGCCTGATGGATCTAGCAATATTGGAACAGTGGGTATTTGCTCCTGGACATTGTGTGTGTGTGCCTGAGCATGTGTATGTGGTGTCCAGTGAGTTAATTAAGTTACACAATATTGTCATTAACAGAATGATCCAGTCGAAGTTCATTTTAAATTATTGATCTTTTTATCAGTCGCGGAAGATATGGTGGGTACTATTGTTAAAGCGTCCATCTGTTGAATAAACAAATCAACTGAAATTATTGATCGACAGATGAGAACAATACCATAGATAACGAGTCTTCATTACACGGGATATTAAGGGTGCAAACAAACATCCTGGCCTTTTATCAGTACTTAAAACAAAGTACCTCATCATAACCTCCGATCAAATACATGTAAATACAAAATTGTCAACACCTTAAACAACTAACACATTCCAAAAATTCTTGTCATTTTTCCTCAATAACAAATGAATTTATTTTTCTAGAAGTACATTGGTTCTTTATTGGAAATAATTTTCTAGAAATGTATTATTTATACAGGAACATGTGCATGATATCAAGTTTTCCCAGGCATACAAAACCCTCATGGTTGTCACAAAAAATAGCAAATGACGCCTAAATAAAAATCAGTTGCATCATAATGGATGCAAGATAAACTCCTAATTGTTTAGCAGCCTAAAGTAATATACATGCGTCTTTCATCTTTACCTTTCCATTCAGTCCAAAAATTAAAAAAAATTTAAAATGCTGTAACTTGACCAACCCTCCTAAAAAGTCTCAATCAAATGTTTTTAAGGCAGTTTTGCCCACTTACATGTATATTTTTTTTTCCTATCAAAAATCTAAAACCTTGTCAGATTCACATACATGTATATTAATTAAAAAGAAAGAGAAAAAAAATTACCTTCTGACTGACTTACTTCTAAAAATAAAGATCAGGGCACAACAAATACATGTAAGTATTAGTTGACATTTTCACAATAACTGTTGTCCTGTACGTTTGGATGACAAAACGATAAAGATTCCGGGAACATGTGGTCATCAGACAATTAATTACTACAAATGTAAGTGAAGTTACCATTTTTGTGGGTATTGGCAGTGGTCAAATTTAGCAATTCTGTCAATTGGACTACCAGGTAGTTGGAAACAAATTTTACTAGTCCTTTGACAAGTTCAATAGCCTCAAAATGGTATGATGAATTACCAAATTGGCACATATTTACTGAATCAGTACCAAAATTACCAAATTGGAAGTTTTAGAAATTTATCTTTTTTTCATATTCTCATGAGTCAAAGCAACTTCAATGTTCAATGTTTCATTTACAATGTATTATTCATACTGTAATGTTTATACAGATTTTCTGCTAGTCAACATTTTCCTGGTTTCATATCTTTAATTACAAAGATGACTGATACTTGAAACATATAAACACAGTACACAAGTAAATGATTAGTTAGAGCACAACTATTCCACTGCAGAAGTTACTAGTCTTTGACTGGTGCAGTACTGCTATTATAGGTTACAGGTTTTCTGTTATTTTGTGGCCTGTATAAAATATTTCATTTCTCTGGATAAAACCCTAAAGTAAGCTTTACTATAGTTCACAGAAAAAAAGCTATAAAAGGTATCCGTATTTAACACTTAATCTAGACATCTGTTTTCCTGCTTTATACCGGTACTGTGGGTAAAAAGTCTACTAATACATCACATCCAATTGTACAGCACAGATGCATGGTTTTATGATTGTGTCTGCAGGGTTCTAATATCTAATGGAATTTACAATGTACACCTGATGTGGGTTAAAACTTTACTGTGTACACATACATTGTACCTTGAAGAAGCTTAGGTATCAGAATTTATAATTACATCCAAAACCAGCTTAGGGTATGATACCTACATTATATTGCTGTAAATTACACACAGTGGCATATCAGCTTTTCATCCTTTAAATAAGTTATGGGGTAAACCTATTGAAATTTAATTTCACACAGAGCTGATCTTTTTATTATGTGATGTGATTTATGTGTGTATCTGTATATGGAGTAATGCTTTAATTCTTTATCTTCATGTTCAAGTTTTCTATTAGAAAAGATGAGAAAATATGAACTTTGGCATGATACCAAATTTGTGAATTAACTTTTGATGTCATGATTTGTTCAAGGTTAAAGATAGATAAACATAGTTTTTCTATGTTCTTCCAAGGATATTTCATGAATTTTATGATGTCATCAGCAATAGGGAACATTGTACTTATTAGCGTTACATGTGAGCTATAAATGCACTGGGACTTTGTGACACCAGTTACTGTGAGAAATCTGAATCATATGATATATGACCTTGACATATGGCTTCTATGAGAGTGTCCTGTATTGTATGGCCTCAGCTCCAGTAAAAATTATGTAGCCTATGACTAACAGCCTGAGGGATAATTCTGTACCCTATGATTCATACTCATAGCCCCAGTGAGAATTCTGTGTCCTATGACTAAAGACCGAAGTGAGAATTCTGTGCCTGTGAAGTGTGATTAATAGCCTCAGTAGGAATTCTGTACCCTGTGACTAACAGCTTCAGTGAGAGATTTATATCTTATAGGATATAATCCTGGTGAGATATTTGTATCACATGAGCCACAGCCTAAGTGAGAGACTTATAACATATGAGATATAACCCCATCGAGATTTGTGTCACATTGGCTATAGTCTCAGTGAGAGGTTTATTGAATATAATCCCAATAAGAGATCTGTCATATGAGCCATAACCTCAGAGATTTATAACTAATGGGATATAACCGTATTAACCCGGGTAAGAGATCTGCCACATGAGGCACAACTTCAGTCAGAGATATATACCCAATGCGATACAACCCCAGTGAGATCTATGCCACAGTCTCAGTGAGATATTTATATCATATGTCACAACCAGTGAGACAATGTGTTCTATCACAATAGTCACAAACACAATAGTCACAAACACAATTTAAAGGCTCAGGAAATTAAACACGTTCTGTGATATATCACTTACATGTATGTGAGCACACCTGGAAAAGTGAGAGTTAAGTATCAATATCAAAGGTCTGACATGATCTGGGTTATATACCCATCTAAAGCACTTTGAAAAACACCTCATTTGAGTGACATACACAGTCCATTATATAGAATAGGATGAAGGGAGAAATGTGGATAGATGAGTTGATGAATGAATGTCTGGGTTGATATTTGAAGTAATGAGAGATCTGTACTACATGAGTAGATGTAGATGGATGATGGTAGGTAAAACATATTAACCTGGGTATTATTCAACTTTTTATGGCACTTTTTTGTCAATCACAGGTACATTGCATTTACCTTGATGTATATTTTTGAAAATTTCTCCTTATTCATTTTTATATGATATACACGTGTAATGTTTTTTAGTTGTGCTTGCACCACGGAATTCAGGTCACAGTGACTTTCAATCTGTTCTTTCAATGTCAAGCTATTTCTATGCTTATATCAATGTCTATACATGTACATGTGGTTGTCTTTATCTGTATCAGATTTTCAGCTGATGACAGAGGATGTTGTGTATCTTGTGTGGTATTGTATTTAGTTGATGATGCATCTTCAAAAGTGACAGATAAGAGAGGGCGATAGGTATATCAAATAAGAAAGGGCAATCAAGTACTTCAGTATATACCAATATATATATATATATATATATATATATATATATAATATATATATAGAATAATATATATATATATATCATATATACTTATATATATAAAAATATATATATATATATATATATATATATATATATATATTATATATATATATTAAATATATATATATTATATATATATATATATGTTATGTGTGTGTGTATATGTATATATAAACCGGTATATATATATATATATATGTGTGTGTGTATGTATATAAACCGGTATGTGTGTGTGTGTGTGTGGTGTTTGTGTGTGTGTGTGTGTGTGTGTGTGTGTAATTTAAACCCTTATACAGTAAGGGTTACCACATATAAAAATGTAGTACATGTACGTGTAAATGACCCATATTGCAATGTAGAATAGGATCCAATGTGGTCCCGTAGCATTACAGCCATGATTGTTTACTCTTAAGGAATAGAACCATTGAAAAATCATCAAATTTGTATTCCATACACCATTAAAAAAGTCTCATTATTTATTACAACAGATGGGTGTGTGTATTTCATATTACACAGTAGTTATGGGGTAATTACAATATGTACCACAGCAATACACATAAAGACATACAGGTATAATATACAGGTATGACAGGGAAGTTTAATAACATCAGTCTGTCAGCTGTTGGCCCATATCTTGTCCCTTTCATTAGATTCAGGTGTTTATGTGTGCTTACATCTATAATAACAGAATGACTCACCAGTATAGAATGTCCTCTGTCAAACATTGCTGACTTCTAGTAAAGAAATACAAAATGTAGCTCAGCTGTCAGTGCATATTTGAATGCAAATGTTGGCTTTACATATTTGTCACATATGTTGTATGATTTTACTTAATTCAAGTGACATTTGTGACTTATTTATTTTAATATGCTACTTTAAAAAAAAAAAATTATAATGCAGTTTAGCTAAACTTGATAAGACGGTAGAATTTCTCTACAAGAGCATATTTGGCCTAACTCAAGGATTGGAAATGTTGTTAAAACAAATTAGAGCAAATATATGCAACAATGTCATATATATGTATGTATGCATGCATCCATCCACACAGATATGCATGCACACACACATGCACATACATGTGCATTGTAAACAGTTACACAAGAAAGTGATGTAATGTATTTTAATTTTCAACTTTTTGGTGCAACAGAAGCATTTTACTGCTATTGCCAGTCATTGATGTGTAAATGTATGTGTTTTTGTCTTGTCTTTATCCTTTAGATCACATACAGTTCTGTTTGACTGGTATTTAGTTTGTTTGTTGATGTTTGTTTATTGTTATATAACGTCCCACTCAAGAATACATGTATTTCACTCATATGGAGACGTCACCAAATGCCGGTGAAGGGCTTCAAATTTTGGATTTAGTTTGTAACAACATTGTATAATATGAATAGTGTTTTACACCACTTTCAACAATTTTACACTTATAATGTGGTGGTCAGGTTTTTAATGGTGGAAAAGAGAACCTGGTTATGATATTGGGGTCGAACCTACACCAGATGTGAGAGACTCCATGGTTCAAAGCGAGATGCTCTAACCACTTTGCCATGGAGACCCCATGTATAACAACATTTAACTCCTGTATCATGATTATCCTGTGACTTTTCCCCTTGCATGTATACAAGATTGTGACCAAAAACTATACCTGTGTATTTGTTTGAATTCAAACCTGTTTCACTGTTTTGCTTTAGAATGCAGTGGTTTTAACTCATCAACCCCTGAAAAATAATGGACTCTTCTGTAAATCAATGACTTAGGCCAGTCCAAATGTGTCTTTAGGGGTGAATGGATTAAATAAATACCTGTAATTTAAGGAAATGATGATACACCTTTAATATTTTCACTTTCACTTCGTTGTTTTGTCATGATAATCGTCTTACATGTAGCTGTGTGGTAATTATAAATGGTCATTTTTGTAATGAGTCAGCACCCTGGAAACAGAACACTTCTTATACAAATGTATATTGTATATTGAAGAAAGATACATGTTGTTACTAGTTTATGTGTCTCAAGGTCACCTTGACTCAGGGGTCATCTGTGGCTTGAAGATTAGAGTCGCACACTTTACATATGTAACTCAAAACAATTTTTACCTCTAATTAACACTAGTTTGAGCCTTAATTCATTTTAAGCTGTCTACATGTATGTTCAGAGGTTTGTCATTTTATGAAGAATTTTCTCTTGTACCATGAGAAATGGGCTAGATTTATCTCTGCACAACTCAGAAATTGTTGACTGAATATGGCATTTATTTTCTGTATAAGTTGTAAATGTACATACATACACCTGTAGTTCATTGTCTCAGTCCATCAGTTGTTTTTTCATTGTGACTCGTCTATGATCTAATAATTGATCTATATTAACTAAACTTGGCATATATATTGTCTTTAGTACGTTTCAAACAAGGTCAATACCAGGAACACACATAAAAATTTGACCTCCTTTTGGGGATCCCTGAGGTATTCTGAAGTATGTTGTCTAATTTTCATCACGGTTAAGATAGTTAATTGAAATATTTGGCTATTATTATCTGTGAATGTACATGTACATGTATTTATGCATTGTCATCCTGTATCATTGTATAAATAAGGTCATAGGTCACCCTACCTACAGCTGCACATTATACATATCCTGCTTCAGGTTTACCCCTTTATCATCTCATGTAGTGCTGTATTGAAACCTAATGCCTGATGCAGCTTTGACAAAATTAAAAAAAAACAAAAAAACAGGGTATATTTATTGTGTACAATGTATGTATGTTTGCTCTCCACTGAAACTGGGGTTTAGTCATTTTTTGCAAAAACTATATAATTTATATATTTTAAATGCTCATCATTGTCATAAAAAATGTTATACATACTAAAAATGAATTTTAATCGCACCAAGCAATTCAAGGGAAAAAAGTTTCCCATTGCTAATAGTGTAAGATTTCTTTCAGGTTTCAAGAGAAATTACGTGGGTGTAAATCCAATACATTGTACAGCCATAATACTGTAAATATAAACAGTTTTCGAACCACGTGGGTACCTAAAATTAGTCAGTGTGTCTGCTATTGCCCATTCACATTAGATGAATAGGCCTAACTTGTCACTCACCTAATTTATGCAGACTGGTCAATAAGGGATCATCTCACAGTTGCAAGTCAACAAAGTTTCAAGTTAACATTTTTTTTTTTTTTTTTATGTTGTTTCACATCCAGCGTGCCATGACTACTACTAATAAGATGAAAATTATTTCAGTAACATAGTTTTGTGCTCTATAATAAAAATCTTGCAGACTTATAATTCTGATTTTTTTTTCAGTTCATAAAAAATAATTCTGAATTTATTATACAATCCCATGCCAATCTACTGTCGTAAAGCCCAAAGTTTCTGATTTGCATACGACCTACTTATGCATGAATCAGAAAGAATTATGGGTGCTGTTTTATCAACTCTGCATTTACCCACACAAACTTCAAACATTTATAAAATTTTGTATTGCAGTAAATGGGTAAAAGTTTTGTTAGCAAATCAAAAATCTGCATATTCACAATTCAGTTATATTTGGTAAAATTAAAAACATTGCTGTAAAATTGAAATTTGATGATTAAGTGAAATTTGAGAAATTTAATGAAACCCCAGTTTCAATGGAGAGCAAACAGACTATACCTTTAAAATTGGGTTAGGCATAATATATAAAATATATGACTTTTGAGTGTTGGGTCTTAAATTGTTTTTCATCAGAGTGGGATTGACTTTATAAATTTACAACAAGTATGGTGGACAGGCCTAGAGTAGCTCAGGTGCTAGAGTGCCAGATGCTCAACTTGAATGTCCCTGGTTTGATCCCAGATCATGCCAGATTTTCAGTGGTGAGTTTTCGTCTCCTATCCGCATAGCTCTATGCCTAGACGAAGGTAATGGTCTAGACAATTTGTTAGCTACATTTGTACATTTGACTTTACAAGTGTAGTGGCACTTAAAACATTTTGGAAATATGGACCACTCAGAAAGGATAAAAATGCGCACACTAGCCTGGCAATGGCTTTAAATAGTCACACTGTTCGCGAAATCAAGCCGTAGCAAGCAAGGAGAGATGTTCAAAGGAAGAAGCAGACATTATAGGACAATATGAAGTATGCAGTGCTTTGTTTGCGCTTCTACATGAAAACTGCATAATTTATATGATGATATGTACTGAAAGAATTGCATAAAAGTGGTTTTTGTTTTTTTAAAATTTGATTATTTTTAATGCAATTATGAGTTGTAAAGAATTCTTTAAAAATTATAAAAGTGAGAGAAGAAACAGAGATATGCAATTACATATATATAGCAAGATAATTCAGAAGAAGAGCCATTGCAACCATTGATGGGATCTATTGCAGTTGTTGGTAACACTTCCCCCCATGCCCCCTGTTAATTTATAATTGAAACCATTGAGAGAAATTTCTGTGTCTCATGCTATGATACTTAAGAATCCACTTAGAGGTATTCCTATACAGAATATCAGGTAGCAAGGTCAAAATTTTATTTTCTCGTAAAATTTGGTTTTTGGTAATTACGTGATAGGTTTAAGCATAATTACATTGACTTAACAAGAGAATTACTAAAAAGCCAGTGTGTGGTATACATGTACATACAGTTTATAAATAGAACTTACAAAGTACATTGTACCTAAGACACACTAGCTATTTCTTACAGGATTCATAACAGGAAATGAAATTTTTTAAACCATGATACATGTACAAAAGATTTTTTGGGGGGTAGGGGGGGGTTTAATAAAAATACTTTATGAAAAACAAAATAAATGAATTGAATTTTATAGAATTTTGTGAAAGATCACCAATCTCAGAAAATTCTAAAATTGACCTGCTTAAGGAAAGCAGTGAGATATTATCCTTAAGTTGACCTGCTTATGCAAGGCTGCCAGATATAATCCTTAAGTTGACCAACTTAAGCAAGGCTATGATATATTATCCAAAAGTTGACCTGCTAAAGCAAGGCTGTGAGATATTATGCATACATTTACTTGTTTAAGCAAGGTTATGAGATATTATCCTTAAGTTGAGCTTCTTAAGTAAGGCTGTGAAATATCCATAAGTTGACTTGCTAAAGTAAGGCTGTTAGATATTATCTTTAAGTAGACCTGCTTAGCAAGGCTGTGAGATATTATCCTTAAGTAGACCTTCTTAATGGCTTGCAAGATATTAAGTTGTAATCAAGGCTGCAAGATATTATCTTTAAGTAGACCTTCTTAGCAAGGCTGCAAGATATAATCCTTAAGTTGACCTTCTTAATCAAGGCTGCAAGATATTATCCTTAAGTTGACCTTCTTAATCAAGGCTGCAAGATATTATCCTTAAGTTGACCTTCTTAATCAAGGCTGCAATATATAATCCTTAAGTTGACCTTGCTTAATCAAGGCTGCAAGATATTATCGTTAAGTTTTCCTGCTTAACCAAGGCTACGAGATATAATCCTTAAGTTGACTTGCTTAACTTGCTTAATCCTTAAGATGACCTGCTGCTGCAAGATAATATCCTAAAGTTAACTTGCTCAGGCAAGGCACCTTCAGCTGACCTGTTTAGCAACTCGGATATTGATATCAATTGATATTAAGAATATCCTTTAGTTGAACTGCTTAGCAAGTCAGATGTTATCTGCCTTTCACAAGTAAACTGGCAAACTTTCTCACAGTATCAGCTGAGATTCCAGCTGGTCTTGAACCCGCACAGTATAAAGTCTTCATGGTTTGAAGCGTGATGCTCTAACCACTAAGCCATGGTGGGTCCAATATCATTTGCAAGAATAACTGAAACTAAAAAAATGTACACCTAAAACACTGTTTGATGTTTAACTGATAAATTCATGTAACTTAACATCCCTTCTACTTCCCTGACAGACAGTTACCGTTAGATGAATTTACATAAAAAGTCCTGCATATTATACATGTATACCTGAAGTGAATGTATAGTGCATGTTTATGTACAAACCTTACAGACACATGCACAGGCACACACACACACACACATATAGACACACACATATAGACAGACACACACATATGCACATTCAGACACATACATGTACTCGCATGTACAACGTTGTCACGTACAATGTACACACACAATTTAAGGATGTCAATGATTCACAAAGAAGTGTGAGTGTATTATGGAGGATCTACACAGACACTTGAAGTGATATTTGATCTATATTTGTGCAGTTGTATTTGTAAGTAATTTCCTTTGACGCAAGAGATCCCTATTTCAGGTCCCAGTGTACAGTCACATGAGGATGCTCTCCATTTTATCATGATAATCTTAATGCGTAGATTCTGTGATGAGGAATCACTGGTTGTTGTCACTTCTGTAGTACCCTGGAACCTGATTTGAGAAATGACCCAGTTAGGGAAATATAGGTCTTCAAAACAGTGGTTTCGCTAAGGTGTAATTTAGAGTGTTATGTACATGTTACATGGTCTTTAAAGCTAGAACAGGGTTGAATTTTCAGTATAATCTCAGCCTATGCAACACCTCACATGAGCAAGGTCACTGTACTTGTGATACAGTATCTATAGTTTGTTATGATAACCTTCATGGTTCCTTAGGTTTACAGCAGATATATTGTTTTTATATCCAGTTTTAATGCTTGATTTCTTACCATGGTCATCAACATCAAGATGTAGCACATGTAACTGACATGTGGTTCTGATAGTGTAATTTTAGTTTCAATATGATATTTCTGGTTGCTCAGAAGTTTTGACTCTGTTATTAATGCTACCAATTCTTATTTTAGTTTGGTCAATCAAAGAGATAAATTGGATTGTTACAATTCTTACATGAAGCAGGTAGCATTCCATATTTGACTTTATGCACTGCCATATGACTGACTTCATACTCTGACTTTATACAGTCATATGACTCTTAATGCTGACATATGACTGTAAACTTTAAACACTGCTGTGTTACTGACTTGATGTACAATTTACATGTATTCATAGCCTTTGATTTTATATGATGTCATATGACTGACTCTATACACGTATACTATTATATGACTCTGACTGTCATATATGATTTTATATGCTACAATATGACTGACTTTATATCCCCCGAAATGTCTCTGATTTTATACACTTCCATATGACTGACTTCATGTGTGCCCTATGCCTTTATACATTACCATATAAATACTACTTTAAATGCTGTCATATGACTGACTTAAACACTGTCATATGACTGACTTAATACACTGCCATATGACTGACTTAATATGCTCTGCCATATGACTGACTTAATATGCTCTGTCATATGACTGACTTAATATGCTCTGCCATATGACTGGCTTTAAATACTGCCATATGACTGACTTAATATACTGCCATATGACTGACTTAATGTACTGCCATGTAACTGACTTAATATGCTGCCATATGTCTGACTTAATATGCTTCCATTTGACTCTGATGTTATTTACTGTAATATGACTAACTTAATATACTGCCATGTGACTGACTTAATATACTGCCATGTGACTGACTTAATATACTGCCATGTGACTGACTTAATATACTGCCATGTGACTGACTTAATATACTGCCATGTGACTGACTTAATATACTGCCATGTGACTGACTTAATATACTGCCATGTGATTGACTTAATATACTGCCATGTGACTGACTTAATATACTGCCATGTGACTGACTTAATATACTGCCATATGACTGACTTAATATATAGCTATATGACTGACTTAATATGCTGCCATTTGACTCTGACTTGATATGCTAACATATGAGTGACTTTAAATGCTGTCATATGACTCTGACTTTATATACTGCCATAATGCCTTGACTCTATATTCTGCCATATGAATGACTATACACAATCATATGACTTTGAATTTTTTATGCTGTTTGGGTCAACCAAAAAGTCTTGGATCTGGCATAATGTTTTACACTCTGTGTATTCTTGACATACCTCTTCATATCCAGAACTGTTGTAAGCAAAAAAAGCAATAAAACATCCACATGTATAATGATTACATAAACCTAGACGAAGGGTCTGAGCCTTAAGCAGATCTGTTAGTATTGACACTACCGCCAGAACATGTGAATGTTCTTTTATTTTTCTTATTTATTTATTTTTACAATGATTTGATCTCCCAAGAAGAATATTCTGTGTATTGTGTATTTTTCTTCTAGTCTAGAAACAGGTATGTTATACCTTGTTAAAGGGTCACCATTATATGGTTGGCATTTAATCAACATTCAACACCTACACATGGCCAGGAATATCCACAATCCCATGTAAAGAGAAATAGTAAAACATGATACCTGAGTTATTCACAATTAAATATTTACAGTTTTTGAAGCTGTATATAATTACCAAATGTCTGGCGATGCCCTACACAAATATTTCCTTCAATATATATCCTCTGTATGAACTTGTATATGAACACCCATACACACGCACATCACACATGCACACACTACAGTATACATACACACAGAAAGAGAGAAGGGGGACATTCTGTTTGTGTGATGGAACGTTCTGTTTGTGTGATGATGGCCGCCGCCCCCCCCCCCCCCCCCCCCCCCCCCTAACGCCAACTTCAGAGCTGTCAAGGGACATTAATATAAGTTGTATAACTTGTTTGTTAGTTGTTTTAAATTAGATAGTTTAATTTTAAAAGTCTTTAAGGTTGACCTTTTCTGGATTCATACCTATGCATGGATACCTCTGTTCTCTAGTTACAAATCAAGTGCTAAATGAGTCATTGCTTTGTATGGTTGTTTGATGTTTATAATTAACGACCAATCTAAAGTATGTCAACGTCCACTTTATCTACTTATAACATGCATAAATACAACCTCCCACAAATTTTAATTTGTTGTAATAATAGACTACTAGAACCTCTATTAATTAGAAATATTTGCTCTTTTGAATAATGTAACAATGAAATTTCCATTTCTAATGAGTAAAAAAGATAAATTATTTATAAACTTATCATGTAATTTAAGTGTTTCATTGAATAACTTTTGTGCAAGTTTGATATGCAAATTTCACCAAGATTCAACAATTCAAAATTTGAATTTGAAATCTCTCAAATCTTTCAAGAAACTAAGATAAAAATGTCAGATTGTATCTTTACACTTCATTATGTTTTGTTTTTATTTCCATATTTTTTTTATTATTTGTTTTGTTTTTATCTGACTGTACCTGTGTGATTTTATCAGGTCACTTGCAGGTTTGGACGAGAGAGGAGATATTGTTGTACACATTTCAGTATTTACACTGTGTTCACTAACATACAAGATGTTACATGCTTCAGTAAACTGTTTAGATAGTTTACAAGTATATCACATATTGGATATAAGAATTCTTTTGTGTACTGCACTCTCCTTCATTTGCCCTCAAATGTCCTCAACATATGAATCATTATACAATTACGACTGTGATGCAATGTTCAGTGTACGTAGTTTCAATTTGCTATCCAGTCCCTATATACATTCTTTACAATAAGGTGCAGTTTAGAGGTTTCAATTAATTTTATTCTATTGTCAGTTCAAATTTTGGTGTCAATGAATGTTTTTGAGTGTATTCTTTTCTGATGTGGAAAGGGTTTATATGTGTGATTTCATTTTTGGTAAATCTTTTTTTTTCTTGCAAGGAAATAAATTAATTGTCCAGAATTAAAAGTTGTAAGTTAAAAGTTTTAAAGCAACACCTGTAAAGAGGTTCATAATAATTAGCCAAAAAGGTGACATAAAAAAATCTATCATAAAGTGATTCTACAGTAGAACTTATCTTTAAAGACCACTCTCATGAAAGATCACCTGCCTTATGTCCTTATTATAAAACCTCTTTTGAGAGATCACCTGTCTTGAGAGACCATATTTTAGTGGCAGATTAGGTGGTGTCTCAAGACTGGTTCCACTGTATTAACTGAAAAATATCAGGAATTGAGACTCACAGTAGTGGAAAAAGAGATATACAGTGAAACCTGTCATAAGAGAACACTCTTATAAAAGACCACCTATCTTGAGAGACCACTCTTATAAAAAGATCACCTGTCTTGAGAGACCACTCTTATAAAAAGATCACCTGTCTTGAGAGACCACTCTTATAAAAAGATCACCTATCTTGAGAGACCACTCTTATAAAAAGACCACCTGTCTTGAGAGACCACTCTTATAAAAGACCACCTGTCTTGTGAGACCACTCTTATAAAAAGATCACCTGTCTTGAGAGACTACTCTTATAAAAGATCACCTATCTTGAGAGACCACTCTTATAAAAGACCACCTGTCTTGAGAGACCACTCTTATAAAAGATCACCTGTCTTGAGAGACCACTCTTATAAAAGATCACCTGTCTTGAGAGACTACTCTTATAAAAGATCACCTATCTTGAGAGACCACTCTTATAAAAAGACCACCTGTCTTGAGAGACCACTCTTATAAAAGACCACCTGTCTTGAGAGACCACTCTTATAAAAGACCACCTGTCTTGAGAGACCACTCTTATAAAAAGATCACCTGTCTTGAGAGACCACTCTTATAAAAGACCACCTGTCTTGAGAGACCACTCTTATAAAAGACCACCTGTCTTGAGAGACCACTCTTATAAAAGACCACCTATCTTGTGAGACCACTCTTATAAAAGACCACCTGTCTTGTGAGAACACTCTTATAAAAGACCACCTGTCTTGAGAGACCACTCTTATAAAAGACCACCTATCTTGAGAGACCACTCTTATAAAAAGACCACCTGTCTTGTGAGAACACTCTTATAAAAGACCACCTGTCTTGTGAGACCACTCTTATAAAAGACCACCTATCTTGAGAGACCACTCTTATAAAAGACCACCTGTCTTGTGAGAACACTCTTATAAAAGACCACCTGTCTTGAGAGACCACTCTTATAAAAGACCACCTATCTTGTGAGACCACTCTTATAAAAGACCTCCTGTCTTGAGAGACCACTCTTATAAAAGACCTCCTGTCTTGAGAGACCACTCTTATAAAAGACCACCTATCTTGAGAGACCACTCTTATAAAAGACCTCCTGTCTTGAGAGACCACTCTTATAAAAGACCTCCTGTCTTGTGAGAACACTTTTATAAAAGATCATCTGTCTTAAGAGACCACTCATATAAAAGACTGCCTGTCTTATGAGAACAGTTTTATAAAAAACCACCTGTCTTGAGAGAACACTCATATAAAAGACCACCTGTCTTGTGAGAACACTTTTATAAAAGTCTGCTTGTCTTGTGAGACCCCTCTATCAAAGACCACCTGTTTTATGAGACACTGTATCAAAGACTACCTACCTAAGAGACACCTATCTAAGACCACCTGTCTGAGAAACCACTCTTATAAAAGATCACCTGTCTTGTGAGACCACTTTTTAAAAATCACTTGATTAAATAATTCTTTAAATAAAACATCATCTTAAGAGACTATATTTCAATGACAGATGGAGTGGTCTCTCTAGACAGGTTCCACTGTAGTATTTTTGATGATTTGAGAGTATTTTACAGAAAGTATATATACATCCTCTTAGTTATGAAATACAGTGCTTTAGCCATTAGGGGTTTCTTGTTTCAAGATTGTCTTGAAAAGTACAGATCGAAGGAAATCTTTTAGTATATTAGTCATATTGGTCAGTGACTAGACCACAGCAGATTTTATGTTGCAATAAACACATAGTTGACAACTGTAATTTCCTGGCCCTTGTTTGAAATTTTTCTGATTTTATTACAGATCCAAGGTGGTCTATTTATAATTGATTTCCATCCAATATTAGGATGATCTGTATCTGTGTTTATCTTGTATGTTCTATATGCTGTGGATAATTAACTACATTCCTTGCGGTGTAGATACCCCCTTCCCACATGTTTTATGTACAGCTACATGTATATGATAACAATTGGTATCATTTCTGGATGTTTTTTTTGGAAGGTTTTGGTAAATGTAAAAAATGTATACATTGTATGTCTGTAGATGAATGATGGACAATCAGTTCCAGGAAATCTTTAGGTCACCTATGCTGTTTGGGTGATCACCTATTGCAACATGCTGTTTTGTACAGGTGTGCATAAACATTTGAATATTTCCAACTTCCCCAGAACCACATTGCCAATTATCCTAAAATTTGCAGTATACTGTATAAGTAGATTCCCAAGCATACATGTATATATAAGGGATTACAGAATTTGAATATGACCTTGGGTCAAGGGTTTTTATGACCTTAAGTCAGAGTATTTTATCTTTTGTATGACCTTAAGTTTGTAGATGGTGTTGGGGCTCACGTGATCAGCATTGTTCTCAAAATGTGCAATTCACTTTGATGAAAATTTGATATATCAGTCCTGAAATGAGTTTGACCAGATGATACCAAGTTCTGATGTGATCCTTTGTGTATATTTAAAAAGCCAACAGAAGTCTTATCTGACATCCATTTGAAGTGATATCTGATATCTATTTGTATTTCTATCCATTGCTTCATCTAGACCAGTCTGACTTCACCCTCAACTGAAGTCTTATCTGACATCCACTTGTATGTCTATCCATTGCTTCTTGTAAATAAGACCAGTCTGACTTCACCCCCTAGAAATATATAACATTTCTTCTGTGTTTTAACTCAGAAATTTTCTTGGCTGTGAGGTCATACATTACTGCAATTTGTTATTTCCATTATTGCAATAATCAAGGTTGGTAAATTCTTGTAAAGTTATTACTGCCAGAACTATGTGTGTATTATCAGAAAGTGATTGCTTCCAGTGCATCAGTTTCCTGTGTAGTCATTAGTCTTATTTTTTCATAAACAGGAAAAGAAAAGGTCAAAGTGATAGTTGGTATTATCTTTGAAATCTCTAGAAAATTGGTACAGAACTACATATACACTTGTGTTTACATTGAGCATTAACCTCAAGGGAAGAATCTTCCAAAGTTTGGAGCTATTAATTCTGATATTAGTCTGTGTTCTGTATTTTTGTAGATGTAGGTTTAAGTGGTTAAACAGCTGTTTTTATGGCAGGCATGTTGGTTTGTGAAGGGAAGCAGATAATCTTAAAGATGATCAGGCAATTAAGATTTGCAGTTATGAATATTGCATGTGTGAAACTGAAGTCAGCACCCTAATGACTAGCTTATACTCCTGTATTTTGATTTTAAATACATGTTCATGTTGATTTGAAGTTTTGGCTTTTGATGCCTTTTGTCCCATATAAATTTTTAGTTTTTAAAATGAAGACATCGCCTATTATAGAAGAAGCATTACAAATATAGTGAAACTTGTATATAAAGACCCCCTTAGGGATGCAACCAAACCAGTCTATATAGGGAGATGGTCTTTATACAGAGGTTGATTTGTACACAAATGGTACTATTGGGGACCACAAAAACAGTTTCTGATTCGGGGGGTCTTGATACACAGGTGGTCATTAAAGCAGTTTTTACTGTAATCTTCTTTGCAATGGTTTTAAGTCAGTACAATAGAGGTTTTAAACCCATTCACCCCTAAAGACACATTTGGGCTAGTCTATGTTATTGATTTTAATTAGAGTCCATTATTGTTCATGGGTAGATGTGTTAAACATGTCATGCCTACAATTACAGGTGACCTGGATTTTTGGTCTGATTATAAAAGACCTGAGCATTTACTGAAGAAACAGTCCCTACATATTTTAAAGAAACTAGAACTGTTCCTATATGTTTTAAAGGAACACTCTTTACACAGTTTTAAGGGACATTCCCAACATATTGTCAAAGAACGTACACTAGATGTTTTAAAAGAAATCTCCCTATATGTCTTAAAGGAACTCTCCCTACATGCTTTAAAGGAACACTTGCTGCATGTTTTAAAGGAACACCCCTACATGTGCATGTTTCAAAGGAACATTCCCTATTTTTTATAAAATGATTCTCCCTACATGTTTCAAACGAGCACTAGCTACATGTTTTCATGAAACACTCACTACTTGTTTTAATGGAACACTTGCTACCTGTACATGTGCCAGTATTAAAGGAATACTCCCTACATGTTTTAAAAGAGCAGTCTTAAAAACTCCAGTATGATTTAGACTTTGACCCAAGGTAACAAAACTCAATACATTACAGTTGTAACTTTGTATTTGGTTTGTAGAGAATAGGTTTAACTTAGAAAGCCAATTGCCTTAACTCATCAATCCATGAAAATTCTTCTGTAATTCAATGACTTAGAGCAGCCCAAATGTGTCCCTAGGGGTTAGCGAATTAAGCTTGGACCATAAATCAAATCCAGGACTTTGTGGTTATGAGATGACTGATTTAACCACTGAGCCACTGTCAGGATTCAAATAGAAGAGGCAAAGTATTGTATGAATTACTGTATACCTGCATATTTTCGCTGTAGTTTAATTTTCGCCTTTTTCGCCTGTAGATGAGAGGGCAATTTAAAATGAAAGCAAATTTTTAAGCTTAATACTTGAAGCAAGAAATACATGTCATCTGTGAGACTGGTGATTTAAGGTCAATCTAAGATTAGTGATTTAAGGTGCATTTAAGATTGGGTGAATATGTTTTTTGTAGTAAAAGAGCGAAAATAACCAGGGATGAATATTCCTAGTTTACAGTGTAACACATTTCTTCTGTGCTATGCAGGTAACACCCATCTGTGTTTGCTTTTCCTTTAAATCTTTATAGATCATTTTATCCAACTGAGCTGTAATAAAAAATGTCTTCCTGCACTTGTGTCCTCATAGAGTTATTTAATATGACTGCTTTCAATTTGCACTTAAATTCACCTTATTCAACTTTTGGTTGTAATATTGTTGGTTGGTCTGTCTGAACCTTGGTTGTAAATTTTGAATTGCAATTTACATGTACATGGAGACGACATTAATTGGCTTGCATTTTCTCTTTTGAAATCTTGTAGTTTACCTCAAGGTCAATGTCCCAGTGTCTTTGTCATTCAAAGGGGTGTTTTAAATTACCAAAGCTGACCTGTGAGAACTGAGGGATTAACAAAAAAACTGTTGTATCAAGATAAATATACACATACTATAGTCAAAGTGATATTACTTTGCTGCATTGTTTTCACTGAAATATAAAGTATGAATGATAGTCACATTTGATTGGTGGTTTTACACTTCGATATTGTTGTGATAAGAAGATATTATATATACAAAGTGTGAACTCATTAGTGACTGAAGTTGGCAATTTGATTGGCATGGTTTTCTTACCGACCGTCTTTTTCTATTAGTAGTAATAATCTTGTATGTTTTACATACATTTTATAATGAGGTCCATTCCAGGGCTTTTCTTACCTTTTTGGGAACATGGCCCATGGCATTGGAATTGGGAGTTTCACTGCATTTTGACTCAAAATTGGGAATCTTTTGCATAAGGCATTTCATTTATTTTGCTATTTTGTTTTTTTTCAAATCTTTTTTGTTGCCAAGCTGCCATATTTCAACTTTCAAGAAAAACAATGATTGAAAATATCAGCATAAAAATGAGAAATAATGCAAAGATGTTATGTTCACATGATTAGGAATTTTTGGAAAAGAATTGGTGAAAAAATATGATTTATAATTGGGATTATAGCCCAATATCTTCTATGAATATGGAAGGGGAAAAGTCCAGCATTCATGATCAGATATCATTGTTTTAATAGCCAGTGTGATATGATAAAAAAGATAACATTAATTTAGACATAATTTTCAAGGGAAAACATGTATGTACTTCATAAGGCCATTTCTAATAATATGGTTGCCTTTACTCGTGAATATGTAGCCATTTTATAGTTTAAGGATCCAGATCATACAAGTGTTTTAAGATAGATTTTTTAAGTGTCAACCATTTCTTTATAAACCATTTAAAAAATCTATCAACCTTAAAAATGCTGGTCACAACCCTTTATGAATTCAACAATTTTTCTGTTAGATTTGTTTTCATACATCTCTCGTTACATGATAAATGTGATTTCTTTTCAAACTGACAGTATAACTATCACCTTACTAACATCACAGTAAATAAAATCTTTTCCCTCAAGTATAAAAATGTGAGACACCAAAGTTGTGATGTTGGTGACAAAAAAAGAAAAATAAAAAGAACATGGAATGTAGGGAGAAAAAATGTCATGTTTTAAATATCTCATCCTTGGGTCAAAGTGTCATTTCTCTCAATAACCCATACAATGAATTTTAAATAATTTGTCTGGTAAATCTTTTGAACAAATAGATAGGAATATACATGGTATTTTAAACTGTTTCTCCTTACATTATCTTTGTGGCAAATTAAAAAGCTATTGTAAAAGTAAAGATATTTGAACATTTGACAGACACTGGCATTCCAGAATTTTTGTGTTGACAATTTGCCTGTGTGTTCTTTCATACCTTTAGTAAAAATAGCCATGGGCTAGTGTGAGTTATGTCAACATTCATCTGTCCATCCTCATTATGTAAGCATTTACAACTAACTCTAATTAAATGTGGTAGATTGATTACTTAATTAGCCCTTAATCAAGTCTATGAGACCCAACCCATGTCATAGAAATTGTTTTTTTTTTCTTTTTGCACGTTAAATAACTAAAACAGTTGTAGGTTTTATTTCTTGTACACAGGACAAACCTATATTTATACTTTTATAAGATTAAAATGTAATCTGAAATACAGGGAATCCCAGTGATGAGATAGATATTTGGTGAAATAAAAGGAAATCACTTTGATTTAGTAGAAAATTGTTGAAATAAAAGGAAATCATTTTGATTTAGTAGAAAATCAATGAAATACAGGGAAATCAATGGGATGTTGTATACATCCTTTTGAAATATAGGGAAATGACTGGAACTGCACAGATCAGCATTTGTAGCACTTTACTTATACATATAGCTGGTGACTTCTCCATTTCAATGAAAATGTCTTTGTGAAATATAAAACAAAAAGATATACAAAATTAATAACAATAAAGAAAAGTAGATAAAAATCATATAAACTTAACTCATATACTCCTTGGCAAATAATGGACTCTTCTTTACTTCAATGACTTAAGCTAGTCCAAATATGTCTCTAGGGGTAAACAAGTTAAGCTACAGTAAGCTAAGTAGAACCTCACCAATAGATCACCTCACTTAGGAGACCACCTCACATTTCAGACCACAAGTTTTCAGTCTCTTGATAAATATTTAATAAGTGGAAAACATCAGAGACCACCTCACTAATCAGACCACTTTGAGTCGGTCAGATAGGATGTCTTAATAGCTTGTTCCACTATAGTACATGTAAAGCAAATAGATGAGTTTTATATGTGATTCTGTATGATCCTTCATTATACACTGGTTAAGTTTTATTTGAAACTGTGGATGAAGCTGATCTCTGTTCCTTTATTGCTTACACATGGATGTATGCAGATTTTTAAAAACAAAATAAATAGATTGAAAGTCACAGTACAATATATGAGTAGAAAATCTGATTTACTTGCTGTTGCTTAAGATTCATTCAATTGATGCACAGCAATTAAGTTGAAGATAGGTTCTACATGTGACATTCAAACATCCACTTTTCTGGCATTGTCTTACATGAAATCAATGTTTACATCATGTGTTACCTCCCTTGGTGATGCCTGTTTCAGATGACTTCTCTATACATATATACATATATGTTGTCTGACACATTTTATATATCTCCTGCCTATTATAATGTGACACAGGTACATTGTAATCATACATGTATGTTATTCATTACAGATAACCTTTCATTTTACTTGTACATACCTATGCAATACACACTTACCCTTTCATTTTACCTGTATATACCTCTGCAATTCACACCAACCCTTTCATTTTTTTATCTGTACATACCTTTGCAATACATACCAACCCTTTCATTTTACCTGTACATACCTGTCACATGTGCAATACACATTAACCCTTTCTTCGTACAGTGTACCTGTGCAATTCACACCAACCCTTTCAGTGTACAGTGTACCTGTGCAATACACACTAACCCTTTCAATGTATAGTGTACCTGTGCAATACACATTAACCCTCTCAATGTATAGTGTACCTGTGCAATACACATTAACCCTTTCAACGTACAGCGTACCTGTGCAATACACATTAAGCCTTTCAACGTACATTGTACCTGTGTAATACATAGTAACCCTTTCAATGTACAGTGTACCTGTGCAATACACATTAACCTGTGCAATACACACTATCAACTTTCAATGTACCTGTGCAATACACACGAATCCTTTCAACCTACAGTGTACCTGTGCAGTACCCACCAAAAAAATTAACATATTCAGCTCTTATTCTGTTATGTAAAAAAGAAATAAAAGCATTTTAAATTTTGTCTCCGTGTAAAAATGATCACATTATTTGCACAATACAACACATTCCTATATTCTGTTGATGCATCAAGTTTAACACCTTGTATACACATTTACATTGTAAATTAAAGACATATATGCCAATGTAATTTTAAATACAGGTTTTTATGGTTTGTGTTATGTAATACTTAATGTGTATATTCAAATTTATGTCAATATTACACAGTTTACACTAATGCATGACAGTTATCAGGTATCCAGATATTTTAGTTTATATTGTTTGTATGCATAAATTACACATGAGACTAACAACATATGATACACTTTTAGATGGTTGAATTTTTAGCTACTGGTTACCATAGTAACAGACATATCAATATAGTTATGTGGTTTTAAGTTTTGATGTGCAAGAGATAGTTACAGGGTGATGATGTTGAGGTTATCATGACCTCTCATCTCTGTCACCAGTTTTAGATGTTGCATTTTTTTGTTTCTTTATGATTTTTAGAATGGACCTTCATGTAATATTGATACTTTTCCGTCATGGCTCAATGGTAGTCTAATCATTGTAAGGGAAGGGTATAGGGTTCAAATCTTAGTACAAAATGTACATTTTTACCTATTTAAGACCTTTTAACTAAGTTAAAACTCCTTTTTTTACCATGCCCTTAGTATCAGAAAGGAAGTCTTTTGGATGCAATTACTGGGGTCAACAATTTGAACAATCAGCAAAATTGTCATTTGTCATAGCGTTATGGCGCATCCTTTGTGGTTTCTCTGTATAAAAGTAATTATTTATTTGTTTATTTCAGAGGTAAATTTGCAGTTGTTCGTAAATGCATAAACAATGAAACGGGAGAGGAAGTGGCTGCAAAATTCATACGAAAACGTAGAAAAGGAAAGAGCTGCCGAGATGAAATTCTACGAGAAGTTGTCATGTTGGAGATGGCAGTAGAACATCCAAGATTAGTCGATTTAAAAGAAGTGTTTGAAACTCAGACAGAACTTATCCTTATAACTGAATAGTAAGTTATGTTTTATCTACCAGTAGTCATCTGTTTCAAAGTTTCAAAAATAAATTTAATCTTATGATATGCAGTAAAAAATAGTCCACAAGGCTTTAGACACTGTTTAAAAGTTTGCTAATTTACTTGCAGAAGGCCGATGGTCTCTTCCCAGGTATATTGCAACCGGGTTCTCTCCTCCACCAATAAGAACTGACTTCCACCATATATCTGTAAAATTGTTGATTGTGGCATAAAACACTGTTAAAATAATAATAATAAGAAATAATATGAAAAATCTCGGATACCAAAGTATAAATCAATAGAATGTCCAGGACATAGATACAAAACCGGTAAAAATGGACAAACATGGACCTCTGGAAATCAAGAGGTGGGATCAGGTGCCATGGAGGAGTAAGCATCCCCTGTCGACCGGTCACACCTGCCGTGAGTGGTTTTAATTGACAGGTGGTCTTTTTGGTCTCTCAAGACAGGTTCTACTGTATTTGTAACAAATGTACCTCATAAAGTATATTGCATCATTATCTCATTATTTAAAAGTTTCTTTAAGGGAGATTTGTGTTTTTTTGCTTTTCAGCTGTGCTGGAGGAGAGTTATTTACAGAGTGTGTAATCGAAGAATCGTTCAATGAGCAGGATGTCATTCGACTACTGAGACAAATTTTAGAGGGTCTTGTATATCTGCATGAAAGAAATATTGTACATTTAGATTTGAAGGTAGGTACTAGAAATGATTGTATGCAGCAAGTGTTTAGTTAAAGTGTATAATTCTTTTCAATTAACTTACTAATGATGGATCTGGAACTTTTTAGATCAAAATCAACATCTGTCCAATAAAATAATGACATCATGAGGTAAAACATTTCAAGGGTAGCTTTAAGAGGAAGTGTACCTGTGGGTGAAGGGAACCTATAGCCAACATGTGTACAAAAAAAATGTCAAAACCTGTACACTTTTGAGCCTAAAAAATTCAACCTATTGCTTGACCAATCTTCCCTCAGATGAACATTACATTATTTTTTTTGTGTGATGTGTCATATTCCTATTATAAAGGGATTTCATTTCATTCCTTTTGATCATAAAAATTTCTATTATCTAAAAAATGTCATTCTTTGATTTGGTTTGAGATTCCATCCCAGCCTATAACATGTACAGCTCTGTTAGACTGTATAAACCATGCAAACAATTAGAAAACAGCTATAGCATGTACAGCTCTGTTAGACTATATAAACCATGCAAACGATTAGAATACAGCTTATAGCATATACAGCTCTGTTAGACTATAAACCATGCAAGTGATTAGAATACAGCTATAACATGTATAGCTCTGTTAGACTGTATAAACCATGCAAGTGATTAGAATACAGCCTATAGCATGTACAGATCTGTTAGACTGTATAAACCATGCAAACGATTAGAATACAGCCTATAGCATGTACAGCTCTGTTATACTGTATAAACCATGCAAACGATTAGAATACAGCCTATAGCATGTACAGATCTGTTAGACTGCATAAACCATGCAAACGATTAGAATACAGCCTATAGCATGTACAGATCTGTTAGACTGTATAAACCATGCAAACGATTAGAATACAGCCTATAGCATGTACAGCTCTGTTATACTGTATAAACCATGCAAACAATTAGAATACAGCTATAGCATGTACAGCTCTGTTAAACTGTATAAACCATGCAAACAATTAGAATACATCCTATAGCATGTACAGCTCTGTTATACTGTATAAACCATGCAAACGATTAGAATACAGCCTAAAATACAGCTCTGTGAAATCTGTATAAACCTTGTTTTTAGAAAACAGCCTAATTACTTGTGCTCTGTTAAACTGTATAAACCATGCAAACGATTAGAATACAGCTTATAGCATGTTACAGCTCTGTTAGACTTTATAGTACTGCAAACGATTAGAATACAGCTTTATAGCATATACAGCTTTGTTAGACTATAAACCATGCAAGTGATTAGAATAAGCTCTACATGTATAGCTCTGTTAAACTGTTAAACCATGCAAGTGATTAGAATGTGTGCCTATAGCATGTACAGATCTGTTAGACTGTATAAACCATGCAAACGATTAGAATACAGCTATAACATGTACAGCTCTGTTAAACTGTATAAACCATGCAAACAATTAGAATACATCCTATAGCATGTACAGCTCTGTTATACTGTATAAACCATGCAAACGATTAGAATACAGCCTATAGCATGTACAGCTCTGTTAAACTGTATAAACCATGCAAACGATTAGAATACAGCCTTATGGCTCACTTACAGCTCTTTTAGACTGTATAAACCATGCAAACGATTAGAAAACAGCTATAGCATGTACAGCTCTGTTTGACTGTATAAACCATGCAAAAAATACCCCAAAATACCCAAATGAAGGCTTGATATTTATCTTATACCATTATAACCTGGTAATTTTGAAACCCTGTTTGTTTGAAAGAAAAATTCATTTCTTTTAGATATCCAGTTTCGACTGTATTCTATTATGTACACGCATACATGTACATACATATATATACCTGTCTATTAATTTTTTTGTAATTCATTTCAGCCTCAGAATATTTTGCTGACAAAGCCATTTCCAGCAGGTGATATAAAAGTATGTGATCTTGGTTTTGCATGTCTTGTTAACACAGGTGAGGACATCTGTGACATTATCGGGACTCCAGATTATGTGGGTATGTACAAAAGATTGCTGGTAATGCAGATAATTAATGATATAATTAGTTTTGTTCATGACTTTCCTGGGATTGTATTGCATAATTCAGTCACAACTTTGGGTACAAATGAGTTTGTGCCTCACCACTTTATATATTAATTTTTCACTGTGGCATACATTCACAATATCTTATAGTAGACATGTATATCAGTGTCTGTGATACAGTGCATATATATATATATATGAAAATATCTTTTCTTATAGCGGTACATGTTGAATTTTTACCACTCGGATTAGATAGTGGTATGAACTACATCACCTAAATATATATGATATTAGGCAGAATGATTTAATCTTACTCAAGTCTAGCATATGAACTACAAATGTTCTATTAAATAAACAACTATTCATCAACTTGATTGACAGCAAGGAAGTAAACACTGTTTCTTTGAAGTACATGTTGTGGTATCCAAAATAGAACATTTGACCAGATATCTGTCTTAGTGGGTTACTGGTATAGCATACGTTGACATACAAATGTACAGAAGATATGTTGTATGTGATATTACATAAGATATTGATGAAGTGACTCCATACAGATGAATATTTCATGTTTGTTATGTTCTTGAGTGCAACAGATGTGTCAGTGTACAAAACATGTCATCTCAGCATTGATTCAGATTATTCCATAACCTCCTCTCTCTCTCTCTCTCTCTCTCTCTCTCTCTCTCTCTCTCTCTCTCTCTCTCTCTCTCTCTCTCTCTCTCTCTCTCTCTCTCTCTCTCTCTCTCTCTCTCTCTCTCTCTCTCTCTCTCTCTCTCTCTCTCTCTCTCTCTCTCTCTCTCTCTCTCTCTCTCTCTCTCTCTCTCTCTCTCTCTCTCTCTCTCTCAAAAGAGGTTTTATTAAAGGATTATTTAAATAAGTGGTTTTCAGGGTGTTGTCTTTTGTGACAGTGGTCTCACAAGATAGGTTCCACTGTAGTGAAATATTGTCACCATAGATTAATCTCAGTATAAAGTGCAAAGCATGGAATTAGATAAGTTGTCATCTAGTCGCCAATGCCAGTAAAAGTTGTGCTTGGCGACATAAAATAGTCATTATCGTCACCCATCTGGTGAGTTTTAAAAGTTTATTATCATGCCAGAATCTTGGCCATGTATCTAGACACCGGTTAGAGTATTCTTCAGGCAAAGAATTTAAATAAAAGTTGATTATTTGTAGTTCAAAATCCATTTCTAAAAACCAATTAGAAACTAAAATAATTACTTTATTGACAATTAAACATGTTTTTTTCCTCATGGCCGAAAATGTCAAAGAACACATTGCGTGTTGACTACTGTTACTTGCAGTTAATGGTGGAAGGAAATGGATGTTGGGTTTGCAAGAAAAGAATCGATACAGTTTCAGGATTAGTTAAAATGAGTAAAACACTAAACAATGCATGAAAGTTGTAAACTTGAGATGTAGGTGAATAATAAAAGTAAAAACAATTACTGTAAAGACGTTTTAATGAATTACATAAAAATGTATGGCTATTGTATCCATTTAACAAAAGTGAAAACTTGTAATAATTACTTTTTGTAATGATAGACATAATAATAATGATGCATTAATAATTGATTTAAATGTACAATGTACATATATCATTCAGAGACAATGTACATTGTATATATATGTATGAAGTATCTATCAAAATAGGAATAAATTATAAAATTGAATAAAATATTGTTTTTACTTTGCGGTCACCCAGATTTTCATGCTGTCTAACCAAAATTTCAGTAGCACTTTGTTCAAAATGTTGAGGTTGCATGAGGCCTGGTAGTAACAGTCAGTTTGTTGATTTTTATATAATAATAATTTTATATTAATGTAAAAAATCTCTGTTTTATTTCTATCAAATGATCTCTAAAATGCAATATTTGGCTTTAAAAGTTTCAAAATTTTCCAGGTGGCTACTACATGTATATAAAAACAGTAAGCCTTATTCCCTGCAAAGGTTTGCTGAAATAGAAATATGTGGTCACCCCCTAGAGAATATAAAATATACAGTGGAACCTGTCTTTAGAGACCAATCTAGTGAAAAACCATCTGTTATGAGAGATCACATTTCAAAAACTGTTCAGTTAAACAATCCTTTAATTAAACCCTCTCTTGAGAGACAACCTCTCTTGAACGACCACAAATCATTGGTAGAAGGGAAAGTTTTTCGAGACAGGTTTTACTGTATAATTCAAAATTGTGGTATGTGACTAGGTGGACAATTAATGAAACATTTCCTTTGTACCCCACCTTAGATTAACCCCAGTATAAGGTGAGAAGACTGCTGAAATAGAATTTGGAGGTCAAGCCCCCAGGACATATACAGTAAAAATTATGTTATGTAAATTGCTGGGGCTATGTAGAAATATGTTCATGGCAGTCAAAGTCATGTAACGTAAGATGAATATTTGTACATTTTCATATTTTATGTTCCTTATTGCTATTCATTTCGATTAAATTACATTTCTGACATGTCATTTCCAGCTTTATCATCTACTAAAATACTTAGATGAGTTTATTTCATGGTTAATGGGGAAATAAAGTCTAGAATATTTCCCTCTAGACATGGGCCTTGGAATCACTGAGGAAAAAATGAAGTTGATTGCCTCTTTAAAATATTTGATACTCTCTATGCTTACATTTGAACAATGAGAGAAATTTCTCTAGCTTTTGAAATAATTTTGTATTCATATTAAGTACCATGTACGATTCTTTACAAGTTTCATTCCTCATATATATCTACTTCCTGGCTACATTTTTTATTTCATTATGAACATATTTGTAATGTTAAAAAGATGTGAATGATAAAACTGCTGTCAATTCTGTTGTGTTGGGCTGATGTAAAATAGACATAATGTCCTCAAAGTAGGATGTAAATAGATCTGATTACATCTTTTTGATTTGGTAGATCTTTCCTTTTCTAAGAAAACTGGTTGTCAGCATAGAACTAAAAAATTATTGAGTGTGGCATAAAACACAATTCAAAAACTGGCTTGAAACATATTATAATACAAAAAATAATGGGTACAAGTTATTTGGTTTTATCAGTTTGAAGTCAATAAACAAAGGAATATCTAGTTTTAGCCCTAATGAGAAAGTAATGCTACCTGTATGTTTTAAACCATATAATTTACATACAGACATATCTGTTGTGGTATGATAAAAAATTATTTATAGGCCCTTAGCCTGAAAGGTCTGCCAGGAGCATATAGAGTTTGGATCGTCCATCCGTCTGTTCGTCATGCTGTTTGTCTATCCGTAATTCTTCCTCCCTTACATATAAAGTGCAATATCTCAAGTTTGGATTGTGATACAGTAACCAAACTTAGACTGTAAGCTCATCTAAGTTTATAGGTGAAGTGTATTATGTGAGTCTCTTTTGAGATCTCTATGGTTATAGTGGTATATGCGAGTCTCTTTTGAGATCTCTATGGTTATAGCGGTATATATACGAGTCTCTTTTGAGATCTCTGTGGTTATAGTGGTATATGCGGGTCTCTTTTGAGATCTCTATGGTAATAGTGGTATATGTGAGTCTCTTTTGAGATCTCTATGGTTATAGTGGTATATGCGAGTTTCTTTTGAGATCTCTATGGTTATAGTGGTATATGTGAGTCTCTTTTGAGATCTCTATGGTTATAGTGGTATATACGAGTCTCTTTTGAGATCTCTATGGTTATAGTGGTATATGCGAGTCTCTTTTGAGATCTCTTTTTAGGTATATATACGAGTCTCTTTTGAGATCTCTGTGGTTATAGTGGTATATGCGGGTCTCTTTTGAGATCTCTATGGTTATAGTGGTATATGCGAGTTTCTTTTGAGATCTCTGTATGGTTATAGTGGTATATGCGAGTGTCTTTTGAGATCTCTATGGTTATAGTGGTATATGCGAGTCTCTTTTGAGATCTCTGTGGTTCTAGTGGTATATGCGAGTCTCTTTTGAGATCTCTATGGTTATAGTGGTATATGTGAGTCTCTTTTGAGATCTCTGTGGTTATAGTGGTATATGCAGGTCTCTTTTGAGATCTCTATGGTTATAGTGGTATATGCAAGTTTCTTTTGAGATCTCTATGGTTATAGTGGTATATGCGAGTTTCTTTTGAGATCTCTATGGTTATAGTGGTATATGCGAGTCTCTTTTGAGATCTCTGTGGTTCTAGTGGTATATGCGAGTCTCTTTTGAGATCTCTATGGTTATAGTGGTATATGTGAGTCTCTTTTGAGATCTCTGTGGTTATAGTGGTATATGCGAGTCTCTTTTGAGATCTCTGTGGTTATAGTGGTATATGCAGGTCTCTTTTGAGATCTCTGTGGTTATAGTGGTATATGCGAGTCTCTTTTGAGATCTCTATGGTTATAGTGGTATATTCGAGTCTCTTTTGAGATCTCTATGGTTATAGTGGTATATGTGAGTCTCTTTTGAGATCTCTATGGTGTATTGGAGTCTCTAATGTACCGTGTTATAGGTATTATGGTATATGTGAGACTTTTATGTAGGACTTTATATCTGAAGTGGTAGATCTTTATGTCAGTTTCTTTTGAGAACTCTGGTTATAGTGGTATATGTGAGTCTGTTTTGTAGAACTTTATACATGAAGTAGTTTACATTGTATGTGAGTTTGTATGGTGAGAGCACAATTCTTACAGTGCTTCTGAGTGGTTTATGGTGTAGTTGAGTGTCTTATGTGCAGCATGATAGGTGTAAATTGGTATTGCATGTATAAATATTTCATGGCATCTTTAACTGTATGGACACACAAGGAGCACATTTTTCTGTCAGGTGTATTTAAAAAACACAAAAGCAAAATGCCATTGTAAATCATTTTCTCTTCATTGTATATCAAAACAAGGAATGCTATTGAAAAATATTCAAGTTTATAAAACAAGTGTATCGTATTGTCGGTAACAAATTCACATTTGTGTCAATGTGTTTTTTAAAGTGACAGTTACAGCTAATTACTCTCATTATTATCACGAACAGTCATAATTTAACAGCTGGGCAGGTTATGTCATAAACTATTGTACCATTGACCTTCTACAATTGTTACTTTTAAGTCCTACCTTGTAATTTGTATAACTTAAGTTTTTCAATATCAGTGAACCAGTAAATTTTTATATTGGCTGTTTTGTATAGAATACATGTAATACATCTAACTACGTTATTCTTTGAGTGGTCTTGAATAATATGTTGTGAAACAGAAAGGCAAAGTTGACTTAGAACAAGACACTGGATACATACATGTAGACTTTACAGTTTTTTGCTTTAGGTCTTTCTTACTGCCTCTTTGCCTATCCTCATGTAATCAAGAAAAAAAAAAAAGATTTAGAGATGAGGATGAATTTTTTCATTATTCTCATTGCTTACTTCCTTTCTCCAATTGGTTTAAAGGTAAGATGGTTTAATCAGAACTTTTACCTTTATGTTGAGAACTAATTACAGCCTAATGATAAATCTCTAGTGACACCCAGGTCTACAACATTGTGATCCGGATCCTGATCTTTAAGATAAAATGTCATAAAAGGGGTCATGTTCTTGTACTTTGTTTTACAAACAATTGATTCAGTTAAAGTTAGTAACGTACTTGTTTGTATGTTTTACACTGGGAGATGCCCAATTTCCGTGTTATTTCTATGATACTCAACGTCTGTTGCATGATTTTCATTTTCAATTTATTTCTTGTTTATTTTCAGCCCCAGAAGTGCTATCATATGAACCTTTGGGACTCTATACAGACATGTGGTAAGCTATCTCTATCATCATCATCATCATCATCATCATTGTCATCATCATCATCATCATCATCATCATCATCATTCATACCAAATCATCATCATAATCATGAGACTTTGTTGAACAGGTATCATCATCATCATCATCAGGTTTCTACAATAAATAGGACCAAACGCTGACTAGCTTAATATTGAAATACCACAGGTTGTGTAGTGACCTACTAATCGCTCATGAGACTTTTGTTTAAACAGGTAGTTGGTTGATAAATGTATATCTGTTCTTCATACCTTTGTAAAAGTTGCACTGATCAGATAAGATAGGATTTCAGAACTTTTTCTGACTAGCATTAAATCCAGAATTATTACAGGTCATGAAACAATTGGTTGTACATTTTGTACTAAATAAAATTATCAGAGATAACAAAAATAGGGTAGTGACACTAACTACCCCCCGAAATATATAAAAGTCTTAACATGTAAACAATACTGATCAAGTTTAAACTTTTGTTCATCAAACAGTCATTCTTATAACATAACTTTTACACTCCCTAATTAGTTAATATCATATTGAGTTTTGTACTATCATTAGTGATTGCTATTGAGTGTTATGACAAAGTTTAAAGGTTGCTGAATTTAAAATGCTATTTTATTTAATTTTTTTCCCAATTGATTAAATAAAGATTGACTGTATATACATTTTTGTACCCAATTGATAGGTATGCCAATTTTTTTCACAATTAGACAAGAATTACTTTTCCTCATAGGAACACATCATTACCTTACAATTGATGTACATTTCAGATTGGACTAAATAAGTGATATTAACAGAGATAACATTGCATATGTATTTTAGACTGTACTCTTAACTGTAAGGTGGTCAATGTAGGGTCACATTAATCCTTACACCCCTAAGTATTTAAATGGTACACCCTTAACTGTAAGGTGGTCAATATAGAGTCACATTAATCCTTACACCCCTAAGTGTGTAAATGGTACACTCTTAACTGTAAGGTGGTCAATATAGAGTCACATTAATCCTTACACCCCTAAGTATGTAAATGGTACACTCTTAACTGTAAGGTGGTCAATATAGAGTCACATTAATCCTTACACCCCGAAGTATGTAAATGGTACACTCTTAACTGTAAGGTGGTCAATATAGAGTCACATTATTCCTTACCCCCCTAAGTATGTAAATGGTACACTCTTAACTGTAAGGTGGTCAATATAGAGTCACATTAATCCTTACACCCCGAAGTATTTAAATGGTACACTCTTAACTGTAAGGTGGTCAATATAGAGTCACATTAATCCTTACCCCCCTAAGTATGTAAATGGTACACTCTTAACTGTAAGGTGGTCAATATAGAGTCACATTAATCCTTACACCCCTAAGTATGTAAATGGTACACTCTTAACTGTAAGGTGGTCAATATAGAGTCACATTAATCCTTACACCCCTAAGTGTGTAAATGGTACACTCTTAACTGTAAGGTGGTCAATATAGAGTCACATTAATCCTTACTCCCCTAAGTATGTAAATGGTACACTCTTAACTTAATCAATATAGAGTCACATTAATCCCCCCTAAGTATGTAAATGGTACACTCTTAACTGTAAGGTGGTCAATATAGAGTCACATTAATCCTTACACCCCTAAGTGTGTAAATGGTACACTCTTAACTGTAAGGTGGTCAATGTAGAGTCACATTAATCCTTACACCCCTAAGTATGTAAATGGTACACTCTTAACTGTAAGGTGGTCAATGTAGAGTCACATTAATCCTTACACCCCTAAGTGTGTAAATGGTACACTCTTAACTGTAAGGTGGTCAATATAGAGTCACATTAATCCTTACACCCGTAAGTATGTAAATGTTATACTCTTTAACTGTAAGGTTGTCAATATAGTCACAGTATTCCTTACTCCCCTAAGTATCTAAATGGTATGCTCTTTTGTATTGTCTTAGACCAGCCTATTATTATTTAAATTGTTAAAAGGGTTTAATGTCCTTGTAAAGGAATCTTGCGCATACCCATTTTACACAGAAGTAATACTCTAACAAAGAAATTAATAAAGATCCCTATGCTGTCTAAAGAACTTTCTTGATTTTTGATACTTTTCATGAAATAACAATTTTTATAGCACATATTAATATAATGTATGTAACCATAGTGACCTAACTTTACATTTAGGTAACTATGGTTACCTACATAATATTGATATGTGTTGTTATCAGTCATGATATCATGTGCATCTTCTGGGTGTGCATATCACGTAAAATTTTTAACATTTTAAACTTCTTTTGAAAAACTGTGTGGCCATATTTAGCTCACATCTTTGAAGTTGAGGAGACTTCTACAATCGCCCCAGCATTGGCATCAAGTTCAGATGATTGGTTGAAGTCAGGTCTACCTGCTGCTCATACATGTCATAGGTGTCGGAAGCAAATTGAAAGGGGTGGGGCTAAACCAACTTAAAACACACACACACGCCAAAAAACGTCTGGGGGCTAAGCCCCAATTTTCAACACATATGTCTATCTTTGCAAAATAAGTGGGGTGGGGGGGGCTAAGCCCCCCTAGCCCCCAGGTTCCAACGCCTATGCATGTACATTGACTAAACTTGCATAGTGTACACATATTATGATTCACATTCTATGCTTTACATGCTGGATCAGTCCTGTAGTATTTTATAACCCAGTTTTGGACTTAGTCATAAATGTCATTGTATAAATATAGATTCCACAATGAGTGTTATTTGATTTTAATGTTTATCTAACTTGAGTTACTTAATTTTCAAAATTTGAAAAGACACGAGGTTTTGAAAAGTAACTAATGAGAGTTAGATAGACAATATGATAATCAACTTACACAAGTTGTTAATCTGTTCATCTACCATAACTAAAAACTGCTCATTGGTAGTATGGATTATAATCCTACATCACATCTAGATACTTGGGTTCGGACTCTTATGATTGCATCAAACTTATATATAGCTTCAGTCTCCAGAGTACATTAATATGTCAAAGGTAGGAAGTCCAACATTGTTAGAGACTTCAATAATAGACCTCTTTCTCTCCAAGTACTTTAATCGCCATCTTTGACCACTGACAACTGGTCTGATGTAACTTCATTTACAAACATTCATTACAGAAGTAGTGTGGGCTCTGCCATTGACATTTGTTCAGCCCTGTTGGTTATTTGTGAATGTAAACTTACTGCAGCTTCGGTTTCACCACTTCTTGAGAGTGGTATAACAATACAAGTTTTCTGGTAGAATTCTTATTGTCATAATTGTATTCTACAAGAGGTATACATGTCATGAATCTTATGATTTGGAGATATCATTATAAGCAACTACATGTGGGTTAATTATTGCTGAAAAGTTGTATATTTGAAATATGAATTAGTAAGTACATTGTGATCTTATTGGTGCATCCCCTTGTTGTCACTCAACAATGCCATGTTTTACTCCCACATTAGGAAATTTTTACGTACATCGCCATCACAATTGTAATTTCTAGTGATTTTACTCCCCAATTTCATTTGTACAATTATCAGGAAGTGAGCATGAGACCATAATTGATCAGATTCAAATTTAGAGTATGAAAGTCATTGATATGAGGCAAATTTCCTGTTTCATGCTGTAGTGGGCAGGCTTGATAGATATGTGTATGTATATATATATATATATATATATATATATATATATATATATATATATATATATATATATATATATATATATCACACAAATACAGACATAACAAGGCACCTACAAACTCACCATGCCCTGGCTTGGGTTTGAACTCATGACCTAAGGCACCAACTGACTATGAATAACATTTTTATATCATCATGTGAGGCAGAAGAATTTAACACAAGTGTTTATTTATTACATATTTATTTCTCATAAATCAAGAAAAATTAGTCCCAAAATTTGAAAAGTATTTTGACTGGTTGAGTGAAAATAGCACAGTTTAAATTTGTTTTTCATGGAGTGTTATGTTTCACTCTGCGGAAAATAACGATTAAAAAAAAAAATATATATATTTAATTGATAAATCCTTTTATTTCACTAGATTTCTACCAAAAATGTAATGAATATGAATTCTTCATACATAAAAAGGGGTCTTAATTGCCTAGTGAATAGAGAATTATATATTAAACTAAGTTTCTGACCTATACAAGTAGTTTGCACAGGTTCGAGTCCCACAGGAATCTTTTATAACTGATTTTGTGAGAAAGTTTGCCAGTTTAATAGGAAAGGTTGAAAGATTGTAGTAGAGCCGGCCTGCCTCAGTCGGTAGCGTGCTCGACTTTTGATCATGAGGTTGTGAGGTCAAGTCCCGCTGGCGACAGGTTGGTTTCCTGTCTTTCAGATGGGATAGTAAAAACTGAGGTCCCTTGTCACAGTAGGTGTCAGCACATTTAAGAACCTTCACTGCTTAATGGCCGTTAGTGCCGAGCATAGGCCAAAATTTGAAGCCCTTCACCGGCATTTGCTGACGTCTCCATATGAATGAAAGATTCTTGAGTGGGATGTTAAGCAACAACAAACAAACAAACAAACAAAGATTTTAGTAAAAATGTTTGACAAAGAAAAGTCCAGTAGTTCTGTTAGTCATTAACACAGAGTTAAAGAGAAAGAATTTGGCTGTATTTTTACTTTTCTTGACTAGAATTTTATTTAGTGTACATGTACAAAATGTACTAGGGGCTTTAAAATCAATATATTATATTTTTCTGGTGTCATGAAATAGGTCATCCGGCGACTAAAACTTGAGACATATGCAGACTACTTCACACACTTGTATATCATTAAAAAATGTTTGTTACTGCTTCCGTTACTGAAGTAAATATTTCCTTTAGCAACGCTCCCAGTTCTGTCTCTAAGCATTACTCACCTAGGGTAAATACACAGTATCATTTAACCTTTTATAAATCATATATATCTAATTTATAGAGTAGGCATTTAAAGTGAGAAATGTGAGGAACTTCTTTTTTTAGATAAACTTTTATTCAGATATTCAACCAGGGTTTTACATAATTCTCAACAACTCATCCTCGCTAGGGATTGTATTGTATTTTTTGTTTAGCATCTCACTCAAGAGTATTTCACTTATATGGAGACGCCACCAAATGCCAGTAAAGGCCTTCAAATTTTGGCCTATGCTGAGCACTTATGGCCATTGAATAGTGAGGGTTCTTTATTGTGCCAACACCTACAGTGACACAGGACCTCAGTTATTACTCTCTCATCCGAAGGACAGGAAAAGCCAGCTGAAGGCTCAAGTGAGCTATTGTGATCACTCCCTGTCCTTCGTCCGGTGTCCTTCCATAAACTTTTCATATTTTCAACCTCTTCTCTGAAACCACTGAAGGGATTTTGATGAAACTTGACAGGAAGCAAGTGCTCAAGGTCCTTTACCAAATTTGTACTTTTGAGCCAAATTGGCCCAGGGGTGGATCCAGGGCAGGGCAGAATAGGTCCCAAAAAGTATCCCTCTTTAAAAATCTTCTTCTCCAGAACCTATGCATGAATTGAAAAACAGATTTTTTTTATTTCTAGCATTTTTTATGAATTTCTTAAAACAGCAAAAAATTTATGTTTCTTGGCCAGATTAGCCTACATGTACATATTCTTCTTGGTCTTCTTTCCACGTTTGTATGTGATTCTCAGGTGAGCAATTGAGGCCCTCTTGGGCCTCTCGTTCCTGTTTATTAGCCATTTTATCTTTTACGCATTTTTTATGTTTTCTGCAATGTTGACCAATTTTGCCCGGTGAGCGACTTAAGGCCCCTTGGGCCTCTTGTTGGTGAAGGACAGAACCCTGTTACGATGTTCCCAGGAAGATACCTATAGACTTATGCAAGTAATTTGGCAAACTTTCTCACAAAAATCTGCTTAGGTTCCAGCTGGGCTCAAACCTGTGCTGACCAGAAGTGAGAGACTCTGTGGTTCAAAGCCCGATGCTCTAACCACTCGACCACAAAGGCCCTGCAAACTAAAATAATTGTGTACTGTAAGCACTGTCATAGGGTATTCTCCAATGAGAAATTACATTGCAGTACACGTGGGAAATTTGAAGAAATATGTTTTACTAAGTGAATTTTATGTAAATTTCAATTTTATAATTTTGTTGGTAAGTGAAAACAACGAAATTTATGCCTGAACACAAACTGATGTAATATATACATGCATTGTATATATATTCAATGATGTAACTACAATTGTACTTTTAAGCCCTTTTATGTTCTGTTCATTACAAACATGTATATACTCATTTATTTACAGGAGTCTTGGAGTTTTAACTTACGTAATGTTGACAGCACATTCTCCATTTACTGGAAAAGACAATCAAGAAACCTTTCTAAACATATCACAGATCAATCTAGATTTCCCTAAAAGTTTATTTGGTGGAACCAGTTCAGCTGCCCAAGATTTTATTCAAAAACTCCTTGTCAGGGAACCAGAGTAAGTAATGCTTATTAAGTTTTGAAGCCCTGAAGGTTGATGTGAGGGGCACATAATTTTGGATCTTTGCACCATATCATGAAATACCTTGAGTTTTTCCCTCAAATTTTAACCATATTTGGTATGATGCTTCATATTAATGAAACAAAAGATGAGTTTGATTATTGCCAACATTCAATTATATTTACCAGAGTTATTGGACTTAAATGGATGGCTTAGTTCTTGGAGGTCATAGTGTTTCACAAATATATCTTAATCTTTTGAAGTCCCTGGTTGGATGCTTTGTGCCATTTAAAACCATTTCTCAAACTGAAACTCTTCCTCTACTAATCATATCTTCTGTTACATTTGAAACCGTATCTTAAATTGAATCTCTCTTCCTCTACCATTCATATCCTCTGTTAAATTGCAAACTATGTTTCTAATCAAAACTCTTCCTCTACCAATCACATTTTCTGTTATATTCTAGTAAATTAGTACTCAGGATCAGTTGACGACTAAATTTGTTTTATGCCCCCATGTGACATGAATATGCTGGGGGCATATATTATTACCTCTTTCCTTTATAATCCTGATATGTTGTTATTTTGATCTTGAATTATGTTAGCATTAACTCATTCACCCCTAAAGACACATTTGGGCTGACCTAAGTCATTGATCTACAGAAGAGTCCATTGTTTTTCAGGGGGTGATGAGTTAAACACTATGATTTTTTATCTCATTATCATCCTCTTCTTCTGCAGAGAAAGACTAACTGCTGCCCAGTGCCTTCAGCATCCTTGGTTAAATGGAATTGTCAATCCTGAAAAAAATATTGACATTTCATCCAACGGGGAATGTAAATGTAAAATATCAACCAATGAAAATGTAGGTGATATGGAATTATTAACCAATGACTGTACAGATAACAGTGATCAGTTATCCAGTGAAGGAGAAGAGAAGAAACAAGAAAGTCCCACATTTAAAGAAGAAATAACAGTTGATGTGGATTCTAGGTCTGAATTTAAATGTGAACTGGAAGGCAATCAGAAGGCAGTGTTACGCAGAACAAGTGATTTAGGGAAAGAAAATGTTGAAATTATTTTCAATGTCAGCAAATCTGTAAACTGTAACTCTGGTAACAGCCCACATATTTATACAACACAAGTTGAGATCATACCAAGCAAATTATCTAAGTGCAATGATGACAACCACAGTGCCTCGAACATCGGAACCCAGAGTCCAGACAAACTAACACAGCGTGCCACTGCTGAATGTATTACCAGTAATTTGAAAATAGATGTATCAAATGATTTTAATAGCAACAGTAGTAACCTTCCTCTTGATGTATCGCATGATATATGAAGCTATTTTTAAGTCAATTGTCAAGATTTTAGCCTGGTATATATTGTACCACACATTTTGTTATTGTACGATTTGTCAAGTATGTCACAAACGTGATATGTGCTGCCTGCTTTTCCTGTTATAGCCCTGTGTTGTTGAATATTTGTTTATATATGTGTGCACACATATTTATAGCCATTTTCTGTTAAAATGCTCATTTGACATTATCTGATCATTCTATATATCTCATGACCAAACATCCTGTATAGTAGCACTTCATATCTTTTTCATTCTGAAGTCTTATTTCTCCCACACTTGCCCGTAAAACACAATGATTAACCGTAAAAAGATTAACCTGTCTTTCCTTCTCTCGGGAAAGACAGCTCACACGCGCTGTGACATCAGAGACTTACTATCTATTATTGACGTTGTAAAAACTGGAAATGGAGGCGAAAAAGAATCAAACATGATTGTTTGTTGTGGACAGGAAAATCTTAAAACCCTCGGGAAAGAACATGACTATCCAGAACGAGGCTTTTATTTCCCTGTCCACAACAAACAATCATGTAAGATTCTATTATTCTTTGTTCTTTCCGTAAATATCACTTTTATGACATCTTAACAATTGCCATAGCTTTTAAAATCATAAGTTATACATTTTGGCATTTATTTTCTGCTAAGGAAGTGCTTACTAAGTACAACAAGGTCAAGGACTTTGACAGTGATATGAATACTTACAGGAAGTATTCAACTCAGGGTTTTTTAATGTTGTAGTCAAACTTTGAACTCGCAGTACTTTACTTTAGATGTCATATATATATATATATATATATATATATATATATATATATATATATATATATATATATATATATATATATATATGTCAAATTTACATTCAAGTATATATTAAAATGCAAACTGAACAAAATTTAATAAGATTTTGCAGATGTATGATCTATTTTGAATTATTAAGCTATTGATAAATCACTTTGAATTGTACATGTAATGGAGGGAAATTTTATTTCAGCTGAAAATAAATATGCTCCTTGTTCTCTGGCACACTGTCATACTGTCTACCACATATATATTACTACTCATATATTTACAATGTTTTGTTGGCTTTTATGAGTTCAATATATTTGCCAACTGTTCTTTGATGTTTTTCCTAATGGCAACATTATTAAGGGGAGATAACTGAGATCATATTTCATTCTTTGCACAGGATTAGTAATATTCCTAAAGATGTTTTATTTTAATTTTTCTTTTGCCAGTATGAATTGCATTCTCAGTAAATGTCTCAGTGGGATGTTGTTTGTCTGCTAACTGTAAATAAAACCAGAAATGTCCGCTAAATGTAAATAAACCAGAAATGTCTGCTAAATGTAAATAAAACCAGAAAAACCTGCTAAATGTAGATAAAACTAGAAGGATGACACAAGCTATTCTTTCTTACATTATCTCTTGTCTGTCTCTATATCTATCTATATCTATCTTCCATTTTTTAATGTCTTCTGTCTCACCCTGTTTCTTTGTCTATCTTTTTTTTTTCTCCCTAACTACCATAACCGCCTTTTTCAACTCATTTTCTTTTCTTTTTTCATATTATGTGATATTTGAGCTAAATGACATTATATACATAGCATTATTCATATTTCATGTTTTATATGAAACAATTCATCTACAGTTGATGATATTGTAGATATGTAGTTCACCTGTACTCAGTACTGTATCTTTGTTAACCCACATCAATTACTGTACTGGTTGGGGACCAGTAGCCAGCTATTGCATGATTTTGGCTATTTAAAGCACAATTTTTGAGATTTTTTTTAGATAATTCACAAGATGATGAACAATTTTCTTGAACAGAAGGAAAAAATATTGTCGAGCTACATACTAGATATGAAATAACACTATAGCTGGCTACTGGTCATTGACTAGTATACCTTGAAATTTTTGCCCTTTTACGACAGAAAACATTTTCACCCAGTCTCAAATTCACCCTAAATAATCATAGTCATTGGATGTCATGAATGACCATGTTTCCATTATTTAGCTTAAAAATTTTGCCTTCAGTATAAATTTGCCCTCTCATCTCGGCAAAAATGGCGAAAAATAAACGGGAGTGAAAATTTCCAGGGTCTGGCACCATAAAACATGAGAATTTACTCAAGTCTTAGAATATTCTCAAATTGGCCTGCTCAGCCAAACAGATTTCAGGATTAGCCAAAGTTGAGTAAATGTTTTAGACTTAAGTAATTGTTAAGTTTTATGGTGCCAGGCCCAGGTATACAGTTATTCCTATGTTCTCAGGCCTGGGTTTATTCCTTGCTACAAATCATAATTCACACCTTTTTTCATTTGTTTATTTTTTTGTCAAAAATAGCCTAAAACTCCTCTAAATTGTCAGATTATAACCAGAAACAAAAGTATTTGAAATACAAGAAAGGGTATATAAATCAAAACTACTGTAATACATTTTTTATCTTGTCAAATAAATAGATATAGTTCCATTGACTTATCATTTAATTTTATTGTAAACCAAATGTAGAGCTTGAACATACTGTAGTACTAGAAAAGTTTATAACAAGTGGCCTTACAAGTATTTACTTTCTATTTAAAGTATTTGTTTAACATTTTTACATTTAAATTATTATGATATTTGACCTTATACTAGATGGATCTTGCAAGTCAAAGTTATTTATTTCTAGTTCATTTTTGAGAGGTGGTCAAGAAAAAAATGATACAAAAGTATGATCAACTTTGTAGGTATTTATCAGTATACATTTGATAACAATAGGGTAAATTTATGAGCAGGCCTCCATTTTCTACCGGTATTTTGAGTATTTTCTGGGGTGGAAAAAAACCGAGGTTTGTGTGATGGGTAGGTTCAAAATCATGTCATAAATCCAATCAGATTCACTAATTTTCATTTTTTTTTTTCATATTTGATCTCCCTATCCCATACCAGGGGCGTATTCTTTTGGTCATGGATCACTGTGTGTACTTTGGATTAAAGTTTAAATCCAGGATCAATTCTGCCTCTTTGTTTTAGACCCAGGAAATTCACAAAAAAGATTACGTGACAAGATGACATATATATATCCAAGTTGAGAAATTGTTCACTGTCCATATCTAGTAGATCTTCTATCATCATTATTTCCATCTCTATACCTCTTGTTTTCAAGGCTGTCCTATTTTCAATCAAGTAGAACATGTTACTGATACTTCAGGATAATTTTTGTTGTATTTTTTTTTTACACATTCTGAATTACTTCCTTGAAATAACCAATAAAACATAAATAGATGCAGTCCTGAAGAAAAATCAATCCAGGACTAGTCCATTTTTGTTTTGTTGTGCATTGGTCACAGAGAGCTCTAGAAGTGAACAAGAGGTGACAAAATGATTACGTCCCAGCTGTACATGTACATATCATAACATTTAACATTCCAGTAGTAGATATCCTATATTGCACAATTAGGTTTGTATGAGATAACAATGACCAAAGAAACATTTGTTTATCTTAATATTTTTTGGTCAAATTTTAGACTGTCTTCAGTTAGATAATCACCATTCATAAGTTTTTATTTCCATCATCATTGTAAGTTCAGGGTTCCAACAATATATACATGCATTTATGTATGTATGTGATTGAGTTCATTTTCTACTGATTTTTCAAAAAGATAAAAATGTTGATCACATGCATCAAAAAACTTTTTGACATTTGTTCTATAAAATACTTTGAATTAAAAGAAAAAAACCTGTACACTTTATTTTATATGTATTGTTTAATTATACAGAATTTATCTCACCTGTACAGGTATGAAATATCAGTTTCAGGAGATATTCTTTTTTATGTAAATCTTGGTGTTTATTACTCTAGATATCATTCTAACCATGTTATTTATGCTTGCTGTTAAATGACGCAATAAAATACTGAGTTAGATATTTGGTAAAATTGTCCACAGTGATTTCTCTCTGTTTGGATGCTGTCAAACACAGATCCCTTTCCGTGGATAGATAATTATATTTGTTGTGCAAATGAATTTTTCCCTGATGCCAAGAACAATTCTAAAGTGAGTTTTGTGTGTCAGTACCACTTCACTCAAGACATGCCAGATACCACAATATGGTGTCAAAACTGGTTTAAATCTGGCGGATACAGATGGTGCACTGTTGGTTGTGAATTTGAAACATTTTTGATGGATAAGCTTTTGCTTGCCTTTTGCTTTGGAAGTGATATTAATGCTGCCAAATAGGAATTATATTGCTCATTTTCCTGTGTTTTAAGTTACTGTAGTAGTCAAGACATGGATTTGGTGCTAAAAATAAACAACCTATAAAAACTTCACTAATATGTATCAATATTTGTGTTTCTTTTTGTGTATATGTTAAAGACAATAAGTCTAGATTATATTTAAGTGTATATATTTACATTTACACTTATTATATATAAGGGTCTATATTTACATCATCTTAAAAATATATATAGGCACATTTTTACTACTACTTTCATACTCACATGGCAACTGTACACTTGTCTTAAAATTTACATCTGAGCTGTCGTTACCTAGCAATTGAAATATCAGATTTCAGTGTGGTACATTTATTTCTGTAATATGCCTTGTTCAAATATTCATTGGTTTAGTGAATATAAAGATTCATTTTATATTTGTACATGATTTGGACATTTGGATGTAATAACTAAAAACCAATATGAATACCATTTGTAGGACTTTATGGAAATAAACATCTCAGTACTTTTTTTTATCATGTACACTATCAAATGGCTTAGCAGATTTGTTTTCAATATGTTCAAGTTTTCATTTAAACAAGTTTATTACTTGGACGTGAGAACTTCTCATTTTTTTGTCATTTTGAATTTTTAGTCCATACAATTTTTGTCCTCCTTTATTTAAATATTCTGCCACTTTGATATTTTTTACTATTCTATGTCGGATAACACAGAGGGTATCAGATGGTATCCTTTGGGGTGAAAGGTCACAGGACAAGTTACAAACTGTAACGATCAAGTTCTTGTCATTTACGCAGACTCTCTCTCCGACTTTGGAGATTGGGCAGTATATTACCCATGTAAAAGGAGGTCTTAATGAGACTTGATGTTAAAATGATCATGCAATCCTCTGAAACTGAATAATTCTTCATTTGTTTAAATGATGTTACTATGAATTAGAGTGGATCTAAATGTGTGTGTATGGGAGGGGTAGACGTCAGGAAGATATACTTCATTGTGGGAAACCATGAGAGCAATTTAGTTTAATGTTACATGCCTCTGACAAAATGCTTTTCGTAATAAGATTGTAAATGGATGAATGGTTGTATAATAGAATTGTCTTCTGAATACATAGTACAGCAATGTGAAGATTTTTTTGGTCTTGAACACATGTCAGCTCAAGTAACGCAACATAACCTGATTTAATGAACATCATTATTTTAACAGTCTAAGCATGTACAATGTCGAAGTACAATATTTACATTTATTTTCCAACATTGTCTTGATTGATCTGTATCATTTTTCACTGGAATAGTAAATCTTTGAAATATGTAAAAATTGTCATTTTCTTCAAAGCCTGATAACTCATGTATTTATCACTTAGTTATGAGTTAGTTATAACCTACTCATATTTAAATAGCCTATGCAGAAATATATACATACATACACATAGAAATATTCCAGTTAATATCACAAACCATTCTAGTTAATATTTCGTAGAAGATTCTCTAAATGACTATATTTATTGCCATTTATATAAAATGATATTTTATGAAAATGTGTAATCTGTGTGTCTAGCATTATAGGTTGTATGCAAGTGTTTTATCAAGGTCACAGTAAAGTGCTTCATTTTGATAATTGTGTCAGCATGGTTATGTGTTAGTCTGATCATATATGATATTTAGTTTGTTACAGTGAAACCCTTTACCTCATACCCCTGTGTCTCTCTACAAAGAACAACATGTACATCTGTGTGTAATTGCCATTTGAATGAGACTTAGTGATTTCTTGAAAATGAAAGTGAAAAATAACAATTTTATTTCCTAATCAAAGAGATTCACTTGTTTTTATTACAGAAAAATAGTAATTGTATACAGGTGCGCTGAAGTAAGGATTTGGCTGCTGTTTCTGTTAGTCGCCATGTAAAACTTTAGCTGACACAATTTCTCCAGCATATCTCCGCATACAAAGTTCACAGTATATAGAATGAATGAAGGTGGGGCTCTGAATAAGAATGGGGCTCTGATTTAGAGTGGAATTCTGAATAAGAGTGAAGCTCTGAATAGGAGTGGGGATCTGAATGAGAGTAAGGCTCTGAATAAATGTGGGCTCAGAATAAGAGTGGGATTCTGAACAAGAGTAGGGCTCTGAATGAAAGTAAGGATCTGAATGAGAGTCATGCTCTGAAAGAGAGTGAGGCTCTGAATAAGTGTTGGGCTCAGAATAAGAGTGGGGTTCTGAATGAGAGTAGGGGTCTGAATGAAAGTGGGGCTCTGAAATGAACTGATATTTGTTACTGCAAAAGAAAATTAGATATATATCTACAAGATTATAATACAGTGTTCATTCGGTTGTTATATTACTTTCTGAAATTCAAACATTAAAAAAAAACCACAACATTGAAGTCTGATAAAATGTGGATAGTGTCAGATTAAGCATTTATGATAAAGGAGACACCAATGTTGTATTGTATTGCAACAATAAGAATATTTTGTGTATTTTATCTTTGTTGATAATTTGGTGCTTTCTTGTTATAACTTGTGTTCCATTTCAAGTGTATAAATTGAAAGAATTGTTGAAAAAAAATTATGATTCTTAAAAAAAAAAATAATAAATACAAATTCTTCAATTTATCGTCATGATTTTGGTCATTCTTATACAACTTCAGGTTGAAATGACAAGGACAATACATTGTATTTGTCTGAAGATATGCAGAGCTGTTAAACAAAAGGGGTTACAAATTTGATGTAATATATTGTGTGATGTTCTAAAATTACTGTAGATTATTTCTAAGTCCTTGAATATTTGTGAGACATGGTAGTACCCCACCTTCCTGTCTGAGTGAATTGAGGAGAGTTGTATTTTATAGAAACCAATAAAGATGATAAAAATGGTGATTAGATATTACATGTACCTGTGTACACCAATCTTTATACATTACAGTATTTGATATTGTTGTTTTGAAGCAGTACTGTATTAGAAGAATGTTTTTGATCATACTGCGCTGTTATAAATGGATTCGTTTATATCAGTTACTAAGGCAGTTGTATATTTACACTTTATAAGTGATCCATATGATATTCTAATCCATTATTTTTAATGATGCAATTCAATCTTAGTATGTATGTGGAAGTTGGGAATTTCTTTTGTAAAAATTAGAGAGAAAAAAAATCATTGATTAAAAAATGTTGTTGTTTAGAATCCAAATTAGTATTTATTCTTCTAAGTACCAACTTATTTCATTCAATGTTGTATTATGAAGTACGAAATACTTACACTAATTTCTATGGAGATGGTTTACATGCTGATTTCTCAGTTTTGGTGACAAATCTTTGAGTTATCTTATTTATCACCAGTTATCTCCCATTTCTAGAGTTAACTCCCTTTGAAGCCAATTTGTTTTTACTCCATGTATTTATAAACTTGACATGAATAGTTTTAAATTATAATATTCTTAAATAGTGACACCAGTAATATATAAAGCTAATCACTGGTGATACATATAAAACTGATCTCATATATCAAAATATTTTCAAGAATAAAAAAAAAAATTTAATGCAGGTAACTCAATATACATTGTATATTTAAAAAGTTTCATGGCACTATTGAAAGTATTAAGTAACAACTACACACTTGTGTTAAACATGTATATGGAATGACAGAGTAGGGCTGAGCATAACTCGTAGGCTGTTAATTAGTAAATAATTAAAATTTTTAAGTTAAGGTATTTTCTGTATCTGTTGTAACTTTTAAATATTTTATACAAAGTCATACCTGTCTCAGTGCTGGTATTCATGATAACTGTTTATTAGTTAAAATTAAGCCATCACAATACACAGTATATAGTAATTTTTTTATGATTCTTCACACTTTAGGAGAATCCTTGTGTTGATGTATATCTATCTGTTTGTTGTGTAAAAATGTATATGGTTTGTATATTATGTATAACATTGTATAAAGTCATCTTGTCATAGACATCACATCATCATGTGTAACACATTTAACTCGATAATAAACTATTTGTAACATGTGTATGTTTTTGTGTATCAATGTCAAGCCACATTATTATAAGGCTAAAAAATAAAATATATGTTTCCAGTTTTCGACTGACCTTACATATGTATATTTGATAAGCCATATTGCAGACTCTAGCTTTGATTTTTAATTTTTTTTTTATCTTGATCCAGAAAATAAATTTGTTCTGGTTATGGGTTTTCAAATAGAAAGAACTACCAGTATATGTATTTCAGAATTCTTTTCACAGAAATAGAAATAGCACACAATAATCGCAAAACAGTTATTATTTTCTTCAGCATTTCATTTGTATATACATGTAAAAGTACATGTACTTGTTTTAAAAAATAGAAAGTAAATAATTAAAAAGTTTCGCCATGGTTTTGATTTCATTTATCTAGATTATTTTTAGTTTCATTTACAAATATGTTTTTATTTTAACGAAATTTAATGTCAAAATTGTTTTATTTTTTTTAAAACCATCAAATTTTTTACCCCACAAGAGTTTCTGATTCTACAGGCCTCCATTACACAGAATAGACCTCAGGTCAAGAGAAGATAACAACACTTTTTGGAAAGGCCTATGTACAGACCTACCTATCCTATTCAAAATTTGGTGTTACTGGAAACATATTTTTTTATTTCGCCTTACAATGATGACATTGTAGGTAAAGTTGAACTTGTGGAAAAGGACCACTCCATCTGCCATTACAATTTGGTTTTTAAAGATAGGTGGTCTCTGAAAAGAGAGGATTTTGAGTAAAGAATTATTCAGATGATCATGTTTCCGATTTTATTCTCATAAGAATGGTGGTCTCTCAAAAGAGGACTATCTAACTGATTGATATTAAGTGAGGTGTCAAGATACAGGTGAGGTGTCAAGATACACTCGGTGCGACCTTTTCGATCCTCGGATTGGGCAGGGAAGTATGTGAAAGTTACCAACCCGGATACGCTCCTGTCCTTCGGACTGAGACAGTTATTCATAGGCCAAAATTTGAAGCCCTTCACCGGCATTGGTGACGTCTCCATATGAGTGAAAGATTCTTGATGATAAAACAAAAAACAAACTATGATTATTTTATGATTTTGAATGTGGTTCCTAAACAAAGGTGGTCTCTCAAAGGAGAATTATTCAATTGATTCCTTCAAAATCAATGGTCCTTATCCAAGATAAACAGAATCTTGAAAGTCAAACATTGGTATTCACATTTCAACAATCCTGTATGTAGAATATCCAGTTGATATTAAGAAATCCTTTCTCTTGGGCATCAATATTTGTCATTTAATATGATGATAGAAATCATATCTGGCTCTTGTTATATATCAGAATCAAGCATATAGTAATACCTTATTTAGCAACCACCTGTGTATAGAGACCACCTGGTCATAATGACTGTTTTTTGCTGTTCCCAATAGTGTCATTTGTGTACACCTCTATATAAAGACCACCTCCCTATATAGATTTCTTCTTGTCTCCCTATGGAAGTCTTTATATACAAGTTTCACTGTATTTTTCTTCAGTCCATCATATGATATATCATTGTGAGTATTTACACGACACATTGATATACACATCAATACAATCAATAATGTATATAAATTAGTTTCCGTAACCAACAATCATTGGCAAAATAAATAGAACAAAATTCTTCGTGGAAGTACTTAAAAGATTAATTTGAATAAATTTTCAAACTTTCCTTGACACAAGGAAAGAGTTACTATTCATATGGTAATTGTAATCTGTCACAAGTTTCCATTCATATCACATTTATGATACAAATTTTAAATTTTCCATTTTGTGAGCCTCTGGCGAGCAGAAATGGAAAATTCATAATAAAGATTATCATAAATGTGATGTGAATAGACACTCGTGACAGATTCTTTTTATCATATGATCTAACATATACAATTTAAACAGCATTTTATGATGACTGGGAAATGAAAATCTATATTTTCTTTTCTGTCAAATTGACCATTTTGTTTCAACTAGGTCAAATACTTGAACAGAAATAAGTGCATAAACATATTGTAAATATTGCTTACATTTAGCCCACATTTTAAATTATTATTTACATCTATTAATTTGCCAACTTAAATACTACAAAAAATTTGTCCCCATTCAAGTTCAAGTGACGTCACAAACACCAAGTGATGTCATCACAATCTTCAGATGAAGGACGAATGATGCACACATGTACATAGTGAATAAACTTAGCACAGTTCAGTTTGCTGCTTGTTAACTATAATCAAATCACTGCTAGGCTTTATTATATTACATGCTGTCAGTTTCTAAATTGGTGAAATGTTGACATATCTATGGGCCTGTATGATTAAGACCGGCCTTGTTAGACTCTGCCCTATTTATTAATCATATAGAATCACCAAAATAACATCAAACCAGTAAAAGGAATTTTTTTTTAATTTATTGTTGATATTTTGATTCGATGAAAATGAAATGTCACAAATGAGATTTTGAGGGATGAATTTATTTTTTGAGGGATGAATTTATTACTTATTTGGAGAGAAAAATGTTTTAAGTAACTACCGTTATCATTATTTTGATTTCTCCCCATGAATCATGGGGGAAGAAAAATGATGAAATATAAAAATAACCTGTTATCATTAATGATTCAAGTAAGCATGCTACATAAAAATATGAAAAATCAACATTTTCACAAAATAACAATTTTGAAATAACTTTTTATTTGTGAATCTATATTTTTTAAACAATTACTGCAATGATATACAGTATCAGCGATATATAAAACTAACATATATTGCTGATAATATTATACAAGAATCATTGACCAATCACTTATGGTATGCCATGTGAACGCTTCATGATTATTTCCCCTGATTAGAACTCTTTTCACTCGGAGAACAGAAAATCGATACCAAGTTCAAGGCTTTTCTATCCACATTGAAAAATTGGCGCAAGTGAACCTATTCTTTTGTTTCATTTATTTTGTCAATTTCTGAAAATGTCTAAGTTGTCAAGCAAGAAGGAACGAGAAGAACTTATAAAGAAGGCAAGTTTTTATCTTTAAACCGTTGATGATAACAGATATGCCGCGTTTGATGTAGAATATGTTCAAGAATAGAAAAGACAAGTCTAAATTTTCACTTTGATAGATGGTGATTGATTGTAATTGTCAACCGCACCAGTGTCACTGTGTGTGTGATGATAATAGTACCACGGTTTTATATTTTACGTTTTTGTTTATTTATGGTGGTTCTATTTTACACAGTTATTTATATTTTTATACCAGATAATGGTCATTATTCACTTCAGATTTTGAGCAAACGACTAAGTGTAAGTGTAACAGTAACATATCATATTGTATCTTAGAATTTACTTTAACTGAATTTTTTAAATATAATTTCGACTTACTTTGAACTGCATGATAAAAATAGCATTTAATTGAATTTTTCAGGTTGACGACTTTAAAGAGAAATTCAAAAAGGAGGTAAGATTGATTTTGGTCAGGTGGTGTAAAAGGCATTGAGTAGAGTTCAAGCAGTGAACACATGTAATGCCAATGCATTTTTTTCCCATTTATTCATTCAGCTCAAGAAAATATCACAAGAATATCTGGGACACAGATTTTAATCTTTTGTGTTTACTTTTGTTTTGTTTGATTTTTTACTTACTATAAACAAGCTATTGGTAAAGTATCATATAATTAAAAAAAAGGGGACAGCTCACTTACCTGATGGTCTGTTTCTACGAAGGCCCATTACTCCGAAGGCCTGTTACTCCGAAAGACTTGCATTATGCTATCTCTGCCCAGTTTTGTGGCGTTTGAGATAACCTTGTGACCTGATGACCATGACCTATAAAAAGGCTATATTCTAAAATAGCTGTTTCGGACTCAGGCCTCCCTTTTCCTGAGTTGAAACACCTTCCACTTACCCTCGTATTTTTCTCACTTACCATGTCTTAACCTCAGTGTCGCATCGTCATTTCTGGCGATAATCTTTACTCCCACATCATTTTTAGTGTAAGAACAAAAGCGTGGTAACGTGTTTGCATGATACTTTATTCATGCATGGTGTGATAGCGAGATAGTATGATAATGTGATTGCATGATGGTGTGCATATTAGTGAGATGGTGTGTTAGCATACTTGCACAAACGTGTTTATTAGCGTGATAGTATAGTGTCCCAATGGGTCCATATGTATAAGCGTGGTGGCACGTTTGTAAAACACTTAAAAACATGCCATTGCGCAAACACTCTTATGTATCATGGCAAATTTGTAACATTTAAACAAGGGCTCTGCAACACGGCATCCCCTGGCAATGTTGGCTGAAGTTGACCTTGACCTTTCAGGGTTTTCCCTGACGCAAAAATTCTGCATATTTACGCGTAAAAATCCTAAATGACGCCTAAAATAAGATCTATTGCGTCCTATTGGACGCGTCAAATACTTGATGTCTTTCGAGATCGTTTGGGTAAATAAACCAAGCATGTGACCTATTTCTAAAAGTTTGCATCTTTTTTATGTCCATTTCTTATTTTCTAGTGCAATTCCACAAGAAAACCAAGAAACTGAATTCATCATTTTATTAATAATAAAACAGGAAAATTTTTTCCTCTAATATAGATCTAGAATCAACAAAACAACATCGTTCATCACTTTATGGGTACTTCCGGAAGTATAAATTAAAGATGAGATACCAAACCCGACTTTCATTTGAATTAAGGAAATTAAAAAATAATAATGAAAGTACTAATGATAGTTATATAAACTAATTTATTTACACAAATGTTTATGTAAATCATACATATGATAAAATACTTTAATACTTGAAATGGATAAAATAGATATAATTTTCAAATAAATAAATTTGAGGCATCAATTAGTAAGCTACATGTATTTAGTAATTTTTCAGTTTTGCATCTATATTGCTAAAAAACATGTAATTGTATTACAATTTATAGATTTTTAATATAAATTTTCCATACGATTTCAAATGAAGTTAAAACAACTATATTTTATTTAATTTCTTATAAACCTTTAATCTATAGTACATGTATGTATTCAATAATTATATATTGAATTAAGGGAACTCTAAGGGTTCAAGAACAAACCAGGAAATTACGATGGTGTTACAGTAACATATAAAAATGGCATTATGTTTTGTTTCACATATGAGTGCCGGAAAAAAAAACTACTCACTCTGCCGACATGATTAAGTTATGATCAGAAAATAAATGCTCCACATGTACTCTTGATATTTTCCCTATAGGGATGTCTGTAATTATCAACAAATGTGCCGTTTGACATTCAGTTTAATTCTGGTCGAATTGGAGTGGACTCCAAATGGACTCCTAAATTACCAAAATGGACTCCTAATTTCGTAGTTGTGGGAGTCCATGGACTCCTCATTTAAAAATCCCAGGGAAAACCCTGACCTTTGATTCTGTAACTCAAAATCAAAAGGATTCCCCTCTCATCATGAACAATGTGCATGTGAAGTATGAAACTGTAGTCTGTATCATGCCAACAAGGAAAAGAGACACGTACATGCACTCCCACTCAACCAACCTCACACAAATGGCCGCATTACTATATTTCCTCCAACACTGTGAGTGATAGTGTGTTAGCGCGACCTCAACAGTGTTTTACAAACATCCCATTAGGCTGTTACAAATGGACCATAAGGACACTGTATAAAAGCACGTTTTTGAGAGTGTTTTCACAAAGACTGTTTCTTTTTACTCCCTAAGCTACATGTACATGATATGTTAATTATGTATGATATCCTCCTAGCTACTTTAATCATTGGCTGTTTCTTTTTACTCCCTAAGCTACATGTACATGATATGTTAATTATGTATATCCTCCTAGCTACTTTAATCATTGGCTGTTTCTTTTTACTCCCCTATACTACATGTACATGATATGTTAATTATGTATGATATCCTCCTAGCTACTTTAATCATTGGCTGTTTCTTTTTACTCCCCTAAACTACATGTACATGATATGTTAATTATGTATGATATCCTCCTAGCTACTTTAATCATTGGCTGTTTCTTTTTACTCCCTAAACTACATGTACATGATATGTTAATTATGTATGATATCCTCCTAGCTACTTTAATCATTGGCTGTTTCTTTTTACTCCCTAAACTACATGTACATGATATGTTAATTATGTATGATATCCTCCTAGCTACTTTAATCATCTAAACTACATGTACATGATATGTTAATTATGTATGATATCCTCCTAGCTACTTTAATCATTGGCTGTTTCTTTTTACTCCCTAAACTACATGTACATGATATGTTAATTATGTATGATATCCTCCTAGCTACTTTAATCATTGACTGTTTCTTTTTTACTCCCCTAAACTACATATACATGCACCAGAATGAATATTCAAGTTTTGAAAGTACTGAAAGCTGGGCTTACAAATGCACAAGTAATGTTTAAGACCTGTTAATAAGATATATTCTGAAACAAATCATTTATCGGTAATGTATACCGGTACATATATAAGAATACTGTTTAAGTCAAATTCTTTGTGAGAAATGCCATTACTGACTCCACTGGTAGCTGCTTTGTTTTTTTATGGTGAATTCCAGGTGTTGTATTTTGAACCAGATCAGGACTGGAGGCATCCATTTTGCTTCTTCACGACATACCAGTACACTGTGATCATGTCCAACTTCTCCTTCTGTATTGAACCAATCACTTGTCAATGGGAATGCTTTCCTCATGAATTTGGAATCAAGAAGTAATATGTCTTTATAGCCTTCACTTTTGGACAGAATCTGTACCATACGAGGGGACTGCATGACAAAAATATATGTACATCAGTCATCTACCCTTATCTAGCATTGGTATTTCCAGTTGCAACTAATATGCCTAATCAATATTAATTTCCGTTTTTATCATGTACACATGTATATGCACTAAAACATGCTTTTATTGTATATCCTTCAGGGAGATCATTTGGTGCAAGATGTTTTTCCAGCAAAGATACTTGAGCTACAGGATATTTATCAGGTAAGGGTTATCACTGTTTATAATTTTGAATAATCAGGTGTTACCCTTTGACTGTTTAACTAAAACTGACAGCGTATCCAGGGCTTTTCGAAGGGCTTTCAAAATTTATAATAGATAGTGGGCTATATTCCCAATTGCAAATCATATCATTTTTCCCCAATTTTTTGCCAAAAAATCCTAATCATGAACATAACATAACATCTTTTCATTATTTCTCATTTTTAGCTCACAGGGATGAAAGTCCTGAGAGTAAATGCCATACCTCTGGCATCGTTGTTGTCGTCATTGTCATTGATGTCCATAAACAACACTTTAACCTTTTTTTTTTTATCTTTTTATTTGCAAAGGACAGGGCATTGACATTTCACATGTAGATTTCTTATGACCTGAGATTTCATTTGGTACCTTGAACTTTGACCTGGTTTTAAAAAACTTTAACCAGGCTTAGATATATCTTTATAACCAAGAGGTATAGAGCTTTGATATTCCACATAAAGATTCCTTATGACCAGAGCTTTCGTTTGTTGTGGGCCAAATACCTATTTTTAAAATTTACACCCATTTCTGCAAGCTTTGTTGTCTTCTGACAACTCTCGTTACGCTGATATTTTTATTTCAGTTTTCTTGAAAGTTGAAATATGGCAGCTTGAGAATAAAAAAACTATACAAATAGCAAAAAAATGAAATGCCTTAGGCAACAAAAATCCCAATTTTGAGCTGTAATGCTGTGAAATTCCAATTCCAGTGCCGTGGGCCATGTTCTCAAAAAGGTAAGAAAAGCTCTGGTATCGATGATTCCCCGTCAGGTAGGAAGTTTCACCATAAGACATAAAATTAACAGCCAAAAAAAACACAGGCTTATGCTAGGCCTTAGAACAGTGACCACTTGACTGTGTTGAGAATGTTTATGTGTTTATCATATATGACTGATTTATCATTTGGATCTAAGAATTCCCATACCGATTTATCGCCATCAAGTAATGAAATTAACCATTTGATGTTTTTTATATGAAGAAATCACTTTCAGATTCTGAAAACTTGTCTCCATTTATTATCAAAATATGCATAGAGTAAAGTTCAACAATTATCTCAAAGTAGGTCAACGAAACCAGGTCTGCCTACTAAGTAATCAGTAAAATATATGAAGGTATGCACAAGCATCTCATTCCTGATGTCATATATATACAGCAGTGAACTGTAAAGTCCCTGTGAGTTTCATCATCACCAACCAATGAAATAACATGAAACAAATAGAGTGCACTACAATTATTTATTTTATTTTTTATAAAAAATTTCCTGTATACAGTATACATATGCAACATGTTCAACATTGAAGAGGTACAATATTTGTTATTGTATATTTCATTGTACGTTGTAGGTACCAACCAATTGCTGTAGTTGTACTTCTATTGATCATATTTTTGTACCAATCCATTCCCTTGACTATCTGTATTTGTATATGTGTCATACGATATTAACAATTCACTCTGTGTCATATGATATTAACAATTCACTCTGTCTATTTATAGAATATGGGTTTGTCCAAAGTAGCAGAAATTCACTCAGATCTGAAAATTCCAGTACCAGACCCTATATTGTTCAATGACATTGATGAGGAGGTTAGTATGCCGCTAATTTTATAAATTTGTGTACCTATGTAGTTGTACTTCACATAGACTATTTTATAGGTCACTTAATTGTCTCAGATTATCTATTGTAATCATTTGTCATCCAGTGTTGTTTAAAAATGTTTCAATTTTTTTCCAAAAAAAACCATAGATATAGATTCTCTAGGTGATGGGTGACATAAAATCTTATTTTCATTACTCCTGCTCCTTTCAGACCCTAGGAGTGACCCGAAACTACTTTTTAACTGTCAGATGTGTAGTAAATAAACTGAGTATGCTGGTATGGTACCTGTTCTTGGAGGTACCTATTGGACTCTTCCTCTATGCATGTGAATGAACAAGATTTTCCCCAATTTTTTTTTAATACATTGTCTGTTTCTAAACAATAAATAAAACATTTTACAAAAATTATGATTCATAATTCCAGTAGAACCTTGTAATCACACTATCATACTATTCAACATTTTCTTTTTGTTAATGGAGAGGGAAGTGACATCACTAGCTCAGCATAAATACTACTTCTGTCTAAGAATAAGTCCTCCTGCGGTCATAATTACGGCATTTGGGTTGAGTTTTAAAGTGGGCTACATTCTCTTTTTGTTTCATATTTTTCACCAAAACCTATCAAATTATATTGCATCAAAAGGTAACCTATCATGATACAAAATTTCTAAGCAATTCGACCATATTCACTAAAGATATTTGGTAAAAATGTTGATTTTTGTGCGATTATTGGTACTGTACCAGTATAGTCATAAATAACAAGTAGAGGTTTTATAAAAATTGTGAACAAGACTCCTAGGTCAGTTGTTTTGTTGAAGGGTAAATACTGACAGTGCAATATATATCTAGAATATCCAAATTATTTGTAAAAAAAAGGAAAACCAAAACAATAACGACCTTTATCTTACAGAGAAAAGATTACAAAAAATTGACACTTAGAATTATGTTTAAATAATATTGTTTTTGTTCAATTTTTGAAATCTGCTCTTAGAGAGACAGTATTTCAATATATTCTCTATTTCAATCATGATCAGAATTTCAAATTTAAAACTCAGTTTTGTGATTGCATTTTACAGCCAAATAGCAAGAAAAGGAAACTGGAAAATAACGGCTCAGAAGACATATCAGGTAAATGAAGATTTGTAAGGGAATCATTTAACATAAGAATATTTTATAATGATAACTCATATAAAAACGCTCGACTTTTAGTCACCTGCTGGTAAAACAAAGGGAGGGGTTATAGGTTTTGTCGGTGTCTGTACTAGAGATGAAATTAAGACCAAAAATCATTATATGAATATTTAATTCCTAACTATCATTTGATTGGTATTTGAATATTCGTGATTATCATTTGATTGGCATTAATTTGAATATTTGTGACTATCATTTGATTTTCATCTTATTCTACATATGTTTTGTTTTCATCATTTACTCAAATTATTCCCCTGATACTGAGAAACAATTTGATATATGTTAGTTACTATTCATTTGTGATTCTCTGGTAAGAATGTGGACATTTAAATGTGAAGTGATTAAAAAGAAGGGTATTAAAACATAAGTGTGCAAAAAAGAAACTTGGCCATTCTCTGAGTAAGAGGAACACCTTTGAGGGGAAATTCTCCCACACAGTTTATCCTCGTATCGTATTATCCATAACTTTTTACGTATGTTTTATTGCTCTCATTTCATTTTAAAGTTTGACATTTTACTTTCTTTAAGGAACAAAAGTTATGGTTTTTCCAAATGGGGCAGTACCTTGTAATAAAAAATTAGTTGTTTTAGCAGAGAAAATCAAGCCTTTAATACGAGACCTCATCGACCATGCAAATATGGTAAGTTATAGTGAGCTCATGGAACATTGCAGATAAGTCACTGTGATCAAGTGGTTAGAACGTTACGCTTAAAATTTAGAAGACTTTTACCTCCGGTCAGCTTGGGTCTGAGTCATTCTGGAACCTAAACTTGTTATATGAGAAAGTTTTGTCAGTTTAGTTGCAGAAGGCTGGTGTTTCTCCGCTTTAGTTGTGGAAGGCTGGCATTTTGTTGGTTTACTTTAGCTGAAATCAAATTTTCATTTCTTCAGTGACACTTGAGTTTGAGAAATGATCCACCGTTTCTCATACTCATTGGTCAAATGTCTGTCAGTGTCTAAAACAGAAAAGCCATGGTGTCTAAAACAGGGAAGCCATGGTTCTCTGGAGTAAATGAGTCATTCAAAAGGAAGCATAGTCAAAATTGCAAAACTGGTCTAGTTTGAATGGATAGGAGAAATTTATTTCTCACCAAACATAAGAGTTTAAAGTTTTCACAGAAGAAGAAATTCCCCCAAACTTTTTCAGAATGTTAAACAGACAGCGCTCTACAATGCAACCAAATCACTCGCAAATGCGACCATTTTTCAGTTTTTGGAGAGTTTTTATTCTAATTCAGTCGCCACATTGCGACCAGTTTTTTTCCCCGAGCCAGAAATCAAAAGTTTGTCCATTTCACTGTGAAATTACATTATCGAATTCATGATCCGTTATGTGCTTTACAACAAACAATTATGTGCTTTACAACAAACGATTTGGCTATTCAGTTTCGATAAACTAGAGCATCTCACTCATGTTGATTACTGTATACAAACACATCATGCTGTCATGTTTTAGACTTGAAACTTTCCAAACAGAACACGATGACATTTTTTTTCAGTGTCGATTTCAACAGAAGCATCTACCTCTTCATTGGACACTAGCAAATTTAAACTAGTGTTTGGTGAGGAGGGCGGGCAGACCACAGGCACAGCCTGAATTGGAAATTTTATCTGTAAATTAAAATCGAGAGTCAAACACCCGATTGTCAGACAAAAACCTTATAAAGAACTTTATAGGTGTTTGTCTGATGATCGAGTGTTTGACTCTCAATTTTAACTTAAAAGATAAAATTTCAAATTCTTGTGGGCGGACACTGTATTGTAAATTCTGTGGAAAAGAAACTGCCGTTATAAATTCAAAAGTGGAGTTTATGTGTGCCTCAATATTAGAGCAACACATATGAAAAATGTAGGCATATAAACACTCCTGCATTTAATTACAAAATGGACAACATTTAATCTTGTTTTAAATGGATTGAAACAATAAAAGCAGAATTTTTTTTAACAAGAACACACATATACACATTATATATATATATATAGAGAGAGAGAGAGAGAGAGAGAGTAAAAGTTTCTGGCTGGCTAGTAAAATTTCTGATTCACTGGCCAAATGAAGAGTGAACTTTTTAGTGTTGTAGAGCCCTGTTAAAACTTTATTTACTCCATTAAAAGCCTTCAAATGTACTATGTAACTCCTTTCTCACCTCAATACTTTCTGCGTTGGTAAAATAACACAATTATAAATGTTAACACAGGGATTTTCTTAGGCCTAATAGGAGGGCTGATATTTATTGTGAGTTCACATAAAAAACACCGGTGTGCGGAGGACTACTTTTGTAATGAAGTATGATAATAGTATGACAAAATAGGATTTGAAATCATGAAAATATCATATCACAAATATACACGTATGTTGAACAAGTGTTTCGCAATAGTAGAGTCCTGAGAAATTTTCCAGAATTACAGTATTAAATATGAACTTTCCTGTGTTTGTAACTTATCCCATCAGGCAAGCTTAATTACTTTCTGTGATAAACAACTACAAAATGGACTTGCTGTAAACAACCAGAAAAATATGATTGTTGAGTCCTGTTTATATACCTGTGGAAACACCTGTCCTGCTAATTTGAGTTTAGATCTATGTTGTGGCTCTATTTCTATTTTTACTTTGTCTCTTTCTGTACCTAGTTTGTTGGGTAGACTGAACCATTTACTTTGGGATCATTAGACTAAACATAAAAGCACCCCCTGTTCTCATAAGAAATTGAACTCTTACAATGTTTATGATCAGGAGAGGGAAGTTGATTTCTGTTGTTATACAAACAAGACTTTTTATAATGACAATTTTTCTGACTTTTGTAGCTGAAGATGTGGATAGCTTTTCTCATTCCAAAGATAGAAGATGGCAATAATTTTGGTGTTTCTGTACAGGTAAGTAGGTGTTGTTAAATTTTATCTTCAGAGTTATTGCAGTAAAACAGAAAGTCAGTTGTATAACAAAGTCATTAAAAGAAGATCACTTGAGAATTACAACTTTGTTGAATGGTATTAATCTATTGCTCTAACTGAAATCCATTGTTAGTGTAAACACAGTCATAAACAAGATATATGATTCCGTTTGTTCATTCTATCTTGTTTCACATCCTACCAATAATTGTTCACTTAGAGACATCACAGCTCTGTCTGAAGTGCCACAACTTAAAATCGATGCTATTATACATGTATGTTTGTTTTAGGGGCTGTAAAATTAAAGTAATATTTACTTCACTTACTCTGATTAGCTGTTGTGTCTTTGTTTAGTGTAATCTATATAGAGTATTTTCACTTTCAGTTTTTTAGTATGACCTTTTTTCTGTTTACAGGAAGACACTATGGGAGAAGCAAGACAGGTGGAGACTGAAGCAGCTTCATACTTGGATCAAGTTTCTCGTTATTTTATCACACGAGCAAAACTAGTATCAAAAGTTGCCAAATATCCACACATTGTAAGTTGCCACATCATAGGTACACTACTAGGTCGCCAAAGTCACACAGGTGACCTATCATGTTTAGTTTCTACTTATGGTTGAATTGTTTTTAATTTTGCTGTGAGGGTAGGGGTAAATTTGTTTCAATTTTGGTATGTGCTATCTTGAGGGTATGGGTAAATTTGATTCAAATTTGGTTGTGCTATTTTGAAGGTAAGGGTAAATTCTATTCAATTTTGGTATGTGCTATCTTGATGGTAGGGATGAATTCTGCTTAATTTTGGTATGTGCTATCTTGAGGGCAGGGGTAAATTCGTTTCAGTTTTGGTATGTGCTATCTTGAGGGTATGGGTGCATTCTATTCAATTTTGGTATGTGCTATCTTGAGAGTATGGGTGCATTCTATTTAATTTTGGTATGTGCTATTTTGAGGGTAGGGGTGCATTCTATTCAATTTTGGTATGTGCTATCTTGAGGGAATGGGTAAATTCGATTCAAATTTGGTTGTGCTATTTTGAAGGTAAGGGCAAATTCTATTCAATTTTGGTATGTGCTATCTTGATGGTAGGGATGAATTCTGCTTAATTTTGGTATGTGCTATCTTGAGGGTATGGGTGCATTCTATTCAGTTTTGGTATGTGCTATCTTGAGGGTATGGGTGCATTCTATTCAATTTTGGTATGTGCTATCTTGAGAGTATGGGTGCATTCTATTCAATTTTAGTATGTTCTATCTTGAGGGTAGGGGTGAATTCTATTCAATTTTGGTATGTGCTATTTTGAGGGTAGGGTGAATTCTATTCAGTTCTGGCATGTGCTATTTTGAGGGTAGGGTTGCATTCTATTCAATTTTGGTATGTGCTATCTTGAGGGTAGGGGTGCATTCTATTCAATTTTGGTATGTGCTATTTTGAGGGTAGTGGTGAATTCTGTTCTTTTTTTTTGTGTGTGCTATCTCGAAGGATGAATTTCATGACCATTAGGTATGGGTTTTTCAGATATGTACTCGGATCACCAATGAGTCCCTTTTGTGTCTCTTGTTTAATAATTTACTGTTCCTTCTTTTTTCGACCACCAGGACAAAATATAATGAGAGCTAATATATCCCCAGTGGTGTTGTCGTCGTGGAACCCACAAAATCTTTAACCTGGGCTTTAGCTTTTGTTTTCCATATGTGCAATCCTTATGATCAGCCCATTCAGATGTTACCATGACCATTGACCTTGTAACCTAGATAATGCTATTTGAACTACTTCTTTATCTCAGTCATAATTTCACAAACTGAGATGCAATGCTACCACAGGAAAGCTATGGTGTCTTCTGACAACTCTTGTTTAACTGATTCCGATGTTTTTAAAGCTTTAATCTATCTTATGACCTCACTTGAGTTTTTTTGTTATCTACAGGAAGACTACAGACAATCTGTAAATGAACTAGATGAAAAAGAGTATGTAAGTCTACGCCTCATTTGTTGTGAACTCAGAAATCATTATGTAAGTAAATTACTAATTTTTGTCTTATATTTGTTTTGTTGGATTTTTTTCTTTTGTTATTGTATTAACATTGTAACAGTTTTCTTGTATGCAGGAAATGTCGTGTCATACCTGAGACATTTAATCATGGATACAGAGATTCAAGTTAATGGCAGCAAGTAGTGACTTTGCTAACTAAATTTTTGTTATGTTGTCAAGCTTAAAAAATAGTAGCAGTGTGCTGCCATGCTTTGAGAGGTGAAATAGTTTTAATATTTCTGCACTGCACATGTTCTTTAAATAGTTTTTAGTATCACTGATGAAAATTGTAGGACATATACCATATCTAAAAAGATACAAGGGACATTCTTCAATGACGTGTAAAAGGAAATCCCTTTATTTCAACCTTCATCTTTGTTGCTATTTAAGATGAATGGTTTGCTACCTAAATGTAAGTGGCCAAAGTTTTCCTCTGGTTAAAAAAGTTTATTTCAATCCCTGAGCCAACCCCATTTCTTGAAGAAAATTGGTTAGTTAAATGTTGATTCCTAAATTCTTAAGAAATTTTCACATTTCACATTATTGATAAAATCCAAGCGTGATCGTGTGAATAGTCATGTCTTATGATGTCTATTTGTAGTCGTTTTTGTCTATTTATTATGATGTTGAGCGAAGCGAAACAGCGATATAGGGATCATGCAGATTCTGCCGCTCTGCCATTTTTCTTCAGCCTCAAAACAATATAGTATAATTAGGAAATACTTAAAAATAACTTAGATATTTGACTTAGGTCAATGTGGTGGATAGGTCGAGGGTACAGCTTAAGAGAGAGAAAATATTGATCCACAGATGGTATAGTATGGTATTTATTTCTCAATGACTTAAGTTTTGATTCTTATGAACATTCTGACTGGAACATTGACATGTATCTTCTTTTTTTTTTCAGGCTAGTCTTCATGATTTAGTGTTGAAAAATATTGACAAGATCAAGAAACCGAGAAACGCCAATGCTGAAAGTTTATATTAACGGAGAGACTGAATATTGCCATCTTATTATTTGAACTTTGCAATTTTAAGCAAAACCTTTAAGTAGTGACTGATGGGCTACCTCAAACAGGAAATAGACAAATTCTCAAGTTTACTGTATAGGCTGGTTTTAAGATGACAGTAGGTTATGAATCAGCAAGGGGGTCAATTGTGTTCTCTCCCAATTTTCAAAAATACAATTTATGTTTTAAAATCATATTTATGAAGTAAGACCTTGTTTGAGCATATAGTAGTATCACAAATAACACAAATATATCTAGAGTTTTTTTTTTTTATCATGTCTTTATGTGGGCCAAATAAGTTTTTGTTTTCAATTTTTTTTATGCATTTTTTACGATAAACCTCACTTACGATGCATCATTTCAAGGCATTGTCTCCTACCATGCATGCTGTTTTATGATTGTTTAACTTTTTGTGAGATTCTGTAAGAGTACCCACAAAGTATCATTTTCTCTCATTTAAAACCCCAACACCTGTGTTGACAATAACTGTAAGTAATCTTTTTGATCTAATAATATGAAACAAATTAGCCTTTCCTAAAAGTGTTGTTATCTGCCCCCTTCCCCCTTTTTTTGTAGCACACCACAAAGATTGACATCACTTTAGGTGCTAAATAACAAAACATTGGAGCAATTTGACAGAGAAAGATATCAATTAATTGTGATTCTATAATAAAATCTGCCAACATGTATACTTAAGCCCTAATTTTGCTCAACAAGGGAGATAACTTTTAGATTCCAACAAAAATATAGACATTGTCAAAATAACCAATTGTTTCCTGATGTCATTTCTCGGTAATTTCAATCATTTTGCTGTCCAAAGTTGCAGTACCGCATTTACCATGAAAAGGTCAAGTGTCTTTCCATTTTAAAATTACAAAAAAAAACCTACCAAATTTTTTAATTCCTTTTTAACAAATGTAACAAGATGCAAGCTGTAAGTAATATTTTTAGATTTTTGCTATTCCATGTAAATCTGACGTTTTATTATTCTGCATCTGTATCACAGATAAATATGGTATCCCCATGCCAAGTTCTGATGTCTGAGGTTTTGAAGTTGTCTCATGAAATATTAAATACATATTTGTTTTTAAAAATTTTCATATAATAATGCTATGTACATAAATGCTAAAATTACTTCAGAAGTGACCTATTATAAATGTGTATTCTATGTTAACTGGTTTTTAATTACAAACTGCTGATTGAAACAAAGCAGATTATTCAAATGCTAAATTAGAGTCATTTCATTTACCATGTTCAGGTTTTCCTGTATGTTTTTGATATTATCAAAACATTGTAAAATTTGTCATACAAACTGAATTTTTAGTATTTTTGTGTATATGGTTACAAAATGACCTGAAATGTATTAAAACTTTCTGTATGAGCACAGTTATCATAATTTAAGGCAAATAAATGCTGACCTCATTCAGTCTTGATATTTTTATCATTGTATTGATCACAGTGTAGTAAAATGATATACATTGTGAAGGAATTATTCACCTCAATGCCACAATTGAATCTTATACATTTAATGGCAATTATGACCTTAGCACATTTATGTTTGATGATATTATGAAAGTTTAAATCCCTGCCACCTGTTTTATGAAAGATGAAAGTGATTTATAAGTTATTGTATAACCTAAACTGTGACCTCAAGTTTTCATAGAACCTGGACTGACCTTACTCTTGTTTTATTACGTTGTTTCTCTTCATTACCATTGTTTTGATTTTTTGGATACAAGTATACAAGATAAATGATATCTGTCCACCTGTCTGTCTAGCTATCTTGATTTCCACCTGTCTGTCTTACTGTCTTAATGTCCACCTGTCTGTCTTACTGTCTTGATGTCCACCTGTCTGTCTTGATATCCACCTGTCTGTCTTACTGTCTTGATATCCACCTGTCTGTCTTACTGTCTTGATGTCCACCTGTCTGTCTTGATATCCACCTGTCTGTCTTACTGTCTTGATGTCCACCTGTCTGTCTTGATATCCACCTGTCTGTCTTACTGTCTTGATATCCACCTGTCTGTCTTGATATCCACCTGTCTATATTACCGTTCATGTCCATTTTGCTATCCACTTGTTTTGGTGTCCACTTGTCTGTCTTTCTGTCAGTATATCTTGCTGTCTGTCTGCGCCATATCAATTCAGTTTCACACAGCATGATTACAGATGTATTATCCTTCCATTCTCAACTGTCAACTACAACAAAAAGTCTCCGATTTCCTAATGGAAAATCTGTTAAAGTTTCTGCTGGGTATGTTACATAGTTTGTTAATGTGTATATCTTTCAATTTCTTTCTTTGGTGATAGTTCCCTACCTGTAAACCATTAATTATAAAGTAGTTTTATTTGAATTGTACATATACTTGTTATCAAATAGAGCCACGACCTGTATGTGTTTTAATGTGTACTTTTCACGGTTGCTTTTCTTTAATTTCTTTTAGTAATTTTAGAGATTCCCCATCCACGTTATATGTATCTGACAATGTTCAATAATTTGTTTTTTGTTTTAGAGAAGTATGTCTTGTGTGTTGATGTTTATATACAATGTCATTTGTTTTATTTTAATATGTGTTGATCCTTGGTTTATTTGTGGTGCATCTGTACATTATTTCTTTTATTGTAATTCAGGCACAGGGTTTAATATCTTTGTAATATCTAGACTATATATAAATCTTTAGAAACTGGACCTCTTTTAAAGTATAGAAATTTTAGAATACATGTATGTTTATTTCCTTTCATTTAAACAGACTTATGGTACCTAACCATGGGTGAAAGAAGAACTGGAGAAACTTTGTATAATTGAAAATAAGCATTGAAAAGAACTCTATTAGTATTTAGGTGGTAAAATCAAATTGACCTAATGCTTTATATATTTACATTGTATTTAGGTTTAACATATATCCATCATTTCTTTTTTTATTTAAACCCATAACACAAATCTTTCTTCATCTGAAATGAATGTAAATTTTTCATGTGAAATTGTTAGTGGTTCCACATGAAACTATCTTTATTACTGACTGTATTACAATGGAACTGTCTTACCCATGTCTTACCCTAATACGGTTATTTAGACTACTACAATGGAACTGTCTTACCCATGCCTTACCCTAACACTGTTACCTAGACTGTATTACAACAGAACTGTCTTACCCATGCCTTACCCTAACACTGTTACTTAGACTGTATTACAACAGAACTGTCTTACCCATGCCTTACCCTAACACTGTTTTACTTAGACTGTTACAACAGAACTGTCTTACCCATGCCTTACCCTGACACTGTTACTTAGACTGTTACAACAGAACTGTCTTACCCATGCCTTACCCTGACACTGTTACTTAGACTATTACAACAGAACTGTCTTACTCATGCCTGACCCCGAACACTGTTACTTAGACTGTATTACAACAGAATTGTCTTACCCATGCCTTACCCTGACACTGTTACTTAGACTACTACAATGGAACTGTCTTACCCATGCCTTACCCTAACACTGTTACTTAGACTGTATTACAACAGAACTGTCTTACCCATGCCTTACCCTAACACTGTTACTTAGACTGTATTACAACAGAACTGTCTTACCCATGCCTTACCCTAACACTGTTTTACTTAGACTGTTACAACAGAACTGTCTTACCCATGCCTTACCCTAACACTGTTACTTAGACTGTTACAACAGAACTGTCTTACCCATGCCTTACCCTAACACTGTTACTTAGACTATTACAACAGAACTGTCTTACCCATGCCTTACCCTAACACTGTTACTTAGACTATTACAACAGAACTGTCTTACCCATGCCTTACCCTAACACTGTTACTTAGACTGTTACAACAGAACTGTCTTACTCATGCCTTACCCTAACACTGTTACTTAGACTGTATTACAACAGAACTGTCTTACCCATGCCTTACCCTAACACTGTTACTTAGACTGTTACAACAGAACTGTCTTACCCATGCCTTACCCTAACACTGTTACTTAGACTGTATTACAACAGAACTGTCTTACCCATGCCTTACCCTAACACTGTTACTTAGACTATTACAACAGAACTGTCTTACCCATGCCTTAACCTGAAACTGTTTTTCTCTTATACTCATAGTAATAGAACTGTTTTACCCATGCCTTACCCTGACACTGTTACTTAGACTGTATAACAATGTAACTGTCTTACCCTTGCCTTACCCTGAAACTGTTTTTCTCTTATACTCGTTGTAATAGAACTGTCTTACCTATGCTTTACCTTGAGACTATTACAATTGGACTGCCTTACCCTGAGACTGTCTTTCACTAAGACTGTATTACAATGGGACTGTCTTACCCATGCCTTATTGTGGGGCTGTCTGTTACTTAAAATGTATTCGTTGGAACATTGGGACTATTAAACATTGAGACTCTGCATTTTGACTGTCTGTCATTTGGACTGTCTACACTTTGACTGTCTGTCATTGGGACTGTCTACAATTTGACTGTCATTGGGACTGTCTACACTGACTGTCTGTCATTGGGACTGTCTACACTTTGACTGTCTGTCATTGGGACTGTCTACACTGACTGTCTGTCATTGGGACTGTCTACATTGACTGTCATTGGGACTGTCTACACTTTGACTATCTGTCATTGGGACTGTCTACACTGACTGTCTGTCATTGGGACTGTCTACACTTTGACTCTGTCATTGGGACTGTCTACACTGTCTGTCATTGGGACTGTCTACACTGACTGTCATTGGGACTGTCTACACTTTGACTGTCTGTCTGTTACTTAAAATGTATTACAATGGAACATTGGGACTGTTAAACATTGAGACTCTGCATTTTGACTGTCTGTCATTTGGACTATCTACACTTTGACTGTCTGTCATTGGGACTGTCTACACTTTGACTGTCATTGGGACTGTCTACACTGACTGTCTGTCATTGGGACTGTCCACACTTTGACTGTCTGTCATTGGGACTGTCTACACTGTCATTTGGACTGTCTACACTTTGACTGTCTGTCATTGGGACTGTCTACACTTTGACTGTCTGTCATTGGGACTGTCTACACTTTGACTGTCTGTCATGGGGACTGTCTACACTGACTGTCTGTCATTGGGACTGTCTACACTGACATTGGGACTGTCTACACTTTGACTGTCATTGGGAATGTTTACACTGACTATCTGTCATTGGGACTGTCTACACTTTGACTGTCTGTCATTGGGACTGTCTACACTGTCTGTCATTGGGACTGTCTACACTGACTGTCATTGGAACTGTCTACACTTTGACTGTCTGTCATTGGGACTGTCTACACTTTGACTGTCATTGGGACTGTCTACACTGACTGTCTGTCATTGGGACTGTCCACACTTTGACTGTCTGTCATTGGGACTGTCTACACTGTCATTGGGACTGTCTACACTTTGACTGTCTGTCATTGGGACTGTCTACACTTTGACTGTCTGTCATTGGGACTGTCTACACTTTGACTGTCTGTCATTGGGACTGTCTACACTGACTGTCTGTCATTGGGACTGTCTACACTGACTGTCATTGGGACTGTCTACACTTTGACTGTCATTGGGAATGTCTACACTGACTATCTGTCATTGGGACTGTCTACACTTTGACTGTCTGTCATTGGGACTGTCTACACTGTCTGTCATTGGGACTGTCTACACTGACTGTCATTGGGACTGTCTGCACTTTGACTGTCTGTCATTGGGACTGTCTACACGTTGACTGTTATTAGGACTGTCTACACTTGACTGTCTGTTATTGGGACTGTCTACACTTTGACTGTCTGTCATAGGGACTGTCTACACTACTTGACTGTCTGTTATTGGGACTGTCTACACTTTGACTGTCTGTCATAGGGACTGTCTACACTGACTGTCATTGGGACTGTCTACACTTTGACTGTCTGTCATTGGGACTGTCTACACTTTGACTGTCTGTCATTGGGACTGTCTACACTTTGACTGTCTGTCATTGGGACTGTCTACACTGTCATTGGGACTGTCTACACATTGACTGTCTGTCATTGGGACTGTCTACACTTTGACTGTCATTGGGACTGCCTCACATTGACTGCCTGTCATTGTCAATTAAAGTTGGACTCATGCTTTGGCTATCTTAAAGTAAATATGCTACCAGGGTGTCAGAGATGAAATTTAAGAAATAAACTAAGTTGTTAAGATTTAAGATAAAATTAGTAAATTCTGTGTCATTATCAAGAAGGAAATATATGAATTAAAGAGAATTGAAAAATAATTTACATAATTGGACAATTTCAGTCCTACATTCTGTCATGATTTTATTATCATCAATAGTTTTTAGAGAGGTTGGATTTTACAGGTGCTAGGTAAGAGAGGTACATGTTAAGCTTGTGTTTATGTACATACCTTTATCACCTTTGATACTCCTGTTTTAAAGGAATAGACCATGCTTGTGTATGATCCTGTATGTATGCTTTTATTGTTGCTCTTGTAATGGCCATGATTATATGTGAAATTTACGTGATACGCAAAAATGTATAAGGCTAAGGTCAATATGTGTGCAAGTGTCTGTGACATTGGGGTCATTTAAGTTGTGGTTCATGTCAAATGCTGTAAAAATATGAATAAAGCCATATTTTGTTAAAAGTTTGTGTTTTATTACATTTGAAATATGTACATGAATCTCTGGCAATACTTTACTGAAAACACATTGTGAAGTTAAACACTTAAACTTAAGACTTAAACAAATCCCGATTGTTAAAAAAAGATTTTCGAGGGCCATCATAAATTTAACTCATCTGACGAAAGAGTTTTTAAGGCAAGGCCTTATTGCTATGACAGGCTCAGAACTCCTGGGGTTTTTCTGTGTACTCAATTAAGCATCGTCAGCTTCCCCGTTCAAAAATCAATGTGCCATAGGATTTGCCGAACTACTACTTGCACTGTAGAAAGTAGTTACCTGAGATTCAACCATTAAAATACTCCTTTGTGTCAAATTTGAATATTGTTTCATTCGCATACTCTCTCCTTATAATTCCTGAACTAGGACACCATTTCTTTTAATTTTAAAACTCATTGAAACTAAAATTCAACAACGAAGACAGTCGAAAATGCTGTGATGAATTATTATTGTCATGTGACATAGGACGCTTCTTGAAAAGGGGAATTCCCTCAGTTCAGCTTTGCTGATTTTGATATTGATACCCAATTTAATTCCCTTTATTTATAATCTGGAATCAATCAATGTTTCCTTTTTATTCATACAACATGAATTTTTACCTGAGATTATTTAAGTTTTCAAGCTTACTTGCAGAGGTGATAATGGACAAACTCACGATTAAACCGTTAATGTCTGACATCGAGTAAGATGCTTTCCTGGTGTGCTGTAAATCCTGTTCATTTGTGAGAGAATAAAAGACCAGTTTACTCGATTGTGGTTCTGGGCGGATAGCACAAACATTAATGCAGCTAGCGATTGCATGATTCCTGCCAGTAATAGAGTTTAAAAATCTAGCCAGGTGGTTTTAGTTGATGTATTTACATTGGTCATCGTTACCACAGGTGTTTCGACTTTAAATCAGCTCGACCCGATGTTTAATTTTGTTAGCCCAATTCGTATTTGAGACATCGATCTACATTTATTAATCTGTTTTACATACCAAATAACAATGTAATTTTAAGGTTATTGAATGAACATTTTTCTGTTAAAAAATTAGGGAGTAAAGGGAACTGAATAATGCAACAGTTTTTAAAGCTGTTGAAAGTCGTGATAGATCTACAACCATGATACATAAATATTTGTCACTGATGTTATTTTCTTCTTTGTTTTATATAAAATCAACAATTTTTAAATACACACAGAATCCACTAATTTAAAAAATATTTCAAATATTTTAAGTTTACGTGAAGGAAATTGAATTAATTTCTTTAAATCATTTTGAAATTTAGATATACTTTTGTTTATTTTGAGAAAATAATGATTCTGTGGAGGATAAAATTACTTCAGGTAAATTTTGACGTATTTCATTAGACTGAAAGAATAATTACAGAATTTACAAAATTATTTCCTGAGAAAAATACTGTCATTTCTGTAAATAAATATGATAATTTAAAAATGAATATATATTTTAGAAATATGAAATTGTCCTAAATCTACCATATATTTGTACAAATCTGCAAAATTCTGGATTTTACCAGCATTTAAAAATTATCAGTTGTATATAAAACAAAGAAGAAAATATCATAAGAGACAAATATATGTCCCATGACTGAGCATGTAAATCTAAGTCCGACTCTGTATGTCTGCTGTTTTGTAATACAATTGTAAAAACATCATAAAATGTGTAAGTTTCTACGGTGCATAATAAAAAAAAAGCATCCACTAATTTCTTATATTTCAAATAAATGTTTTGGTTTAAAGATGTACCATGGTATACAACAGCCTATACTAATTTCTGATTTTAGTAGATCAATGATGTATATTCCCAGGTTAAACAGTAATTGCATGTATGTACAGATATATATTCTTTTGTAAATTAACTAATTCAGAATTGACAAAGGATTTGCCTTTCAGGACATTCAGTCCTTTGATTTTAATTTTATTTGCATTATAGAAAAAATTATTCTTTTCATTAATCTTTTCTTATATTCAGATATAATTTGCCTTTTTGACACCTGTTACGATACTTGTAGTTAATCTTAGGATAAGATGACATTACACAAATGCACACACTTACACACACACACATATGTATACATACATACACCGGACCTTCCATTATAACTCCAAAACTCACATATTGTTACTTTCTCTGGAAGAACAAATTTCCTCCTCTATAATTCCCCTGTTTTAAGCCAAACCTGCATACTTTCATCCACCACTGATTTTTCAGTAGAGAATGTCATTAATGTCAAACCAATAGAGAAGGTCATTTTAAACCAGTAGATAAGGTCATTTTAAACCAGTAGAGAAGGTCATTTATGTTAAACCAGTAGAGAAGGTCATTATTGTTAAACCAGTAGAGAAGGTCATTTATGTTAAACCAGTAGAGAAGGTCATTTATGTTAAACCAGTAGAGAAGGTCATTTATGTTAAACCAGTAGAGGTCATTTTAAACCAGTAGAGAAGGTCATTTTAAACCAGTAGAGAAGGTCATTTATGTTAAACCAGTAGAGAAGGTCATTTATGTTAAACCAGTAGAGAAGGTCATTTATGTTAAACAAGTAGAGAAGGTCATTAATGTTAAAGCTCTCAATCGTATCCCAAAATGTAAGACAATGGTATGCACATTACTGTCAGGGAATTTGTTAATAGTGACAAGAACTGTGATAGTTTTGAAATGATACCAGTTTTTTCTATATAGAATTTTCTGAGTTGAGGAACTTGAGTGAAATAACAAGGAGGACCCTCCCCTGCCTTCAGTAAGATTTACTAAGACATGACTGCAATGGCTGTTGTCATACGACACCATGATGGTTTAGAGAACTCAGGTAAAAGTGATATATGTACATGCATTAGTAAAATAGAGTCCCAGATCACTTGTACCAAGTTTGGTGAAATTTGAACCATTTATTTACAGAAAAAGCAAAAATGTCTGAAAGTTGATAAAAAAAACCTGATATTTTCTGTGACTACTTCATGACTTAAAAACCTTTTCACAATAAATCTATACATTGTATGTACATATCTATATGCAAATAGCCAATAAAATTTTATTAAACAAGCTATTTGTTTAAAATATAATCCTTTGTCATAGGAAGTGCCCACTAAAGCCCGTTTATGAACAAATTCTCTTTTCATTTGCAAAATGCAGATAAAATTTGAAAGAAATCAAATTAATGGCCAATGAGAAGATATTGAATAATGTACATGCCTATCCCTACCAAGTTTGATCAGAGCATTTTCCATAAAAAGTTGTAGTTACCTCCCTTTTGCCTATGGTTTTGCACGTTTTCATGCCTTTGGACTTATCTTATAATACGATCAAAAGTCAAGCGGTATTCCGAAAGGTTGTGATTCATTCATTCACAACAAAACTCACCTGTGTGGTGTTGTGTGTCTGAATGGGAAAAAGCTGCAAACAGACACTTTTTTGTGGTAAGTATGTCTAGCTAATTAATTTATTTATATTACTATACCTCATGCATGAACCTAAATTAGCGAATGCTCGTTTAACTGGATATGAGAAGATCTATCGATATGGATGTGGTCGTGGATGTTTTGCTAGGTTGTGTGTTGCCGTGTCACGGTAAATATGCCAATATTTGCCTGTCACCAGGCGAACGTACTCATAGCTATTCTTTTAAAAGATAGAATCTTATTTTGAGAAAAATAAGGAATGAAATAGAATTTAACAAATTTAACCCCATGGAGCTTATAACGACTGGGCTACATGAGTACATCCCATATTTTGTAACGCACGATGTTCCACCACGCAGACCGTCATCTACTGACCAAGCCAAATAGAAATTTAAGGCAGTTGCCTGTTGATGATATTTTAACCAAGTTGAATAAGATGTTGAGCTTACCCTAGGTACGCCTGTAGTTATCAATATTGAAGGCAAAATCTTGCTATCAGATGATTATTTATGGGTGAAAGAAATGTTACCCCCTCCATCATTTGAGACAGTAAACTGTCTGTTGGGTCAATCATGTTCATGCTATACACTGTATGTCTATGTCTAGAAACTGTACTGGTCAGGGACCAGTAACTGGCTAGGACATTAGCGAGATATTGCATGATTTTTGGTTAATTGGAACATTTTTATTTTATAATTCACAAGATGATGGACAATTTTCTCAAACAGAAGAAAAAAATTAATGTTGAGGTACATACTAAAGACAAAATAATAACATACTGTATGATAGCCAGCTACTGGTCCCTGACCAGTACTTACTGACTCTTGTATATTAATAGCAATGTTGTTGACATGCAATAATGAAATTATCTATCTGATATCTTGGTCGGTTGATTTGAAATGCTTTCATAATCAGATAAACTGGACTTAATGAAAGCCAGATACAGGAACCTGAAATTCTGTTCTATACTAAGATACAAATCATTTACATAGCTCGCCCTGTGTAATGTATGGAGAGAATTTCAGTTTCCTGTGGCTTAACACACTTTCTAATGAAACCTTTTGTATTATGATTTTTGTATTTGATTTCCTAATGCAGTACCTATCCTTGGATGCTACTATTTTATTTTTTATAATTTCTTGCTGCATGTGAATAAAAGAAATTTTGTCAGACCTCATGAATATATCATAAGTTTTTATTTTTATACAAAAAATAAAACACACAACTGTGAAATTACTCAACTTTCATTTGTACTATCAGTATCCAACATTTTCTATTTACGAGCTAGGGGAAATAATGTCACAAGCTCAACATAAATAAAATCTATTAAAATCTATCCGAGAATAGGTCCTCCTGCAATTATGATTATGGCGATTAGGTGCAAAGCTTAAGCAATGGTACAATGATGGGTGAAAAAGAATTTACTGCCTTGCATGTTTATTATTACAGTATACAAGTGGATACTGCAACAAGTTTGAAATAAATAAATAAATGCTTTATTTGTCTTATTTATAGTGGAAGTGGACTGTCCCACTACTTGATATACAAATAATTTAGAAGCTAAAGTTGTAAAGACTCAATGCTCTATCATGTCTTCTGGAGAAGACAAATTTAATATAAATTGAGATCATTTAAAAATTATTTGAATTTTTGAAAAATAAAATGATTATGTATAGGACTACATGAATTTGTGAGCACTTGCATTTTTATGACATGAAATACATGTACAGTAGACTTGATACAGTAGTTGGTATAGTAAAAACTAAAATCCAATTAACCTAGTGGGGTGGGGTCTTGTGGACCCATTCTTGACCTGGACAAGTTTAAATTTTAAGGTAGTAAAGCATATCATTAAAATTACACTGACTAGAGTAAGCGTTTCTACTTAAAGTCACCATCCATAAGAGAGTATCCAGTGAGGAATAAAATGCTTTTCCTATGCAGCTTGTCATAACCAAAAAATGAGTACATGTAGCTATAGAATCATCTGTATCATATTGACAATCAAAAGTTTACTCCGCCCTGCCACATTATATTGAATCAGACAATATGTGAGTTAAATCTTTATTTTTATATAGTTCTGAAAAATGCTCCTCAAAATAAATCAAAACAAAACATTTTACATTTTCTGACAGTGTCATATGATTGAAGACCACCAAGGATAGAAATTAGCAGGGGCAACTAAAACTGAGCTGGACCTGGACCCAGGTAGCTACTGAAAATTTTGGGGTTTATCACCAATTTCAACTGATATTCTTGTAAACTGAGTAAACCTTGCTAACATATAACTAGTTTATGAACTACTGATACTTTAAAATATGTTTACATAGTAAGAAAATTTAATAGCATTTTATAGGAAGAGCAAGTTTCTAGGCTTCCAGACATGCAACTAGGCTCCCCAAAATCCTGACATACCAGTCCAGATTGCTCTTTGATTGCTGAGTTTAATTTCTATCTCTGACCACATTTTCAGAATGTATCAGATTAAGTTTACATCAGGATATTTGATACATCACAAAATTAAAAAGCGGTTTCAACACCTGATAATTATAAGTTTAGTGTACATCACACTATACAATGTAGTTAAAGCTAAGCATCTGATGTAGTCAGTCATCACCTAATATGTATCTCGGAGGAACTGAACTCTGACCTTAAAACAGTAGTGATTGGCAGTCTGTGTAAAATCATAATTGATAAGTTTGTAATCAGACGAAGTTAAGCAATCTTAGACTATAAGTCTATCACAAAAAGAAAAGAGACAAAGATAAGGAAATAGAGGAAATATTTTCCGATTTTTGCCAGCCATTTATTTTGACTGTCTGATTATACAAGAATTTTATAACCTTGGATCACCCTGACACTACAGTAATTGGCATTGTATCACAACTGTACTTGATGCAGATTGGCAGCTGTACAAATGTACTCCATCTCCACGAAAAAATGATCACAATCTGCTCGACTTAATGTACAGTTTTTATTTTAAAAAATCTGTTACATACCTAAAAACCATTAAAATCTTATTTTTCATGTGTTTTGTTTGTTTTCTTTTCCTTTTTCTTTTTTCACCAGTGATATGTTACATTTCTGACAAGTTTTCTCATCTGAAAAGAACACAAATAGGAAACTGATTGAAATCAGTAGCTATCAATCATTTAAGATTTACTGATTTCAAAATTGGCTCAATTGCCCCTTTCTCATATTGCATTCTGCCAACATGCATTAGAGCCACTTTATGAGAAAGTGTTTTCCTTTCACACAAATTGATACTTTGGATTGATGTTTTCATTTTGTGTGTAAACATAGTTGGCCTCCTTGATTGAAATTGATGGCCATACTGTTAATCTCAGACTGACGATCATTCAAATTGAAATACGAAGAATAAACTCTCAGAACTTGTGGTATAACAGTGTTACATGGGGACAGTACCTATTTATTAGATCATTTGACATTTGTTTGTTATAATCACCAGTTTGTTGACCTAGGATTTTTTTTCCAAGAGGATTTATTTCTGAATTGTTTCTATAGAGGTAAGCCAAACAATGAACCCTAATGTTATCTAAAGCATTACCTGATTTAACTTTGTTATTTTTAGGACATAACTGTTCTGATTTATCAGTGAAAATAAAGTAGGAAATGAGTGTATATTTTTGTACCTCACTCACCTTAATTCATTTGTGTATTCCTATACATGTACATTTATGTTAATCCCTGTATATACAGTGCAACCTGCCTTGAAAGTCTACTCCCATGAAAGACCACCTGTCTTCTGAGACCACTTTCTGAAAACCACTTGGTAATAAAGATATATCTTTAGATAAAACCTCTTATGTAAGACTACCTGTCTTGAGAGACTATTACAGTGGCATATGGGGGGGTTCTTTCAAGAATGATTCTACTGTACTTTTATTAAATCTTTCCTATCGACTACTGGTCCTAATGGATGCAGATACTCATATACATGCAATAACCATGAAAGAATTACCGGTAGTTGATTTCTGTACTGGGCCCCAATAATGAAGTAGGTTTATTATATATGTACATCTGTCTCAGACTTGGACAAAATGTTGGTTTGAACAGTATTTATTTATGATATTACATGTACAAAAAATAGTTTTACATCCATGTATAAGTCTCATTAGGTATTGGCAGGTAGTTGTGAAACTTATGTAAATCCAGTTCCTGATACAATTATTTTACATATACTATAGATCCGACTATGTCAACACAAGAATCTATAAGAAGGCATTGCTAGCAACAATAGTATATACACATGTATGTACACAAAACGACATGTTGAAGTTATTTTTGTTAATATTTCCTATTTGTGTAGAGTTTTTATCTCTAAAATGATGAGAAAATAACCTTGCTACAATGTACATACTGTACATATGTATTTGTACATGTATCATATACCAGTTTGTACATGTATGTATTCTCACTAATATTATAAATATTATTCAATATATACAGTAAAACCTGCTTTAGTGACCACCTGTGTATAAAGACCACCTGTCTCCAACAGTACCTTTTGTGTACAAATCAACCTTTATATAAAGACCACCTCCTTATAAAGACCAATTTTCTTGTGTCCCTAAGTAGGTTGTTATACAAGTTTTCCTGTTTATCTATATTCTCATTACACAATGTGATACATGTAGAATACACTGTAATATCTTTAATTTTGTGCTTTAAAATCAAGGTTGTACTTTAATATAACTTATGATATTGTTAGAATTTGTTATCAGATAAGAATTCAATAATTTTGTTGTTAGATCATATACATTGACATTGACTTAAAAATTTGTCTTTGAACTGGTTATATTTTGTCAACTACTACATATGTACAATTCAATTTGTCCAATATTTTGTATGCAGGACAGAAATGGATTAGCTATTTTTTGAGTGGCAGGTTCTTGCTGATGTACATATAAAATATTTACATCATATACATGTATCCCTAACACATTACTTATCTACATGTATTTGTTTGCATGTCACTGTGTATATGAGTGATTTAGCCACACTCGGCTAGTTTTGTTTTATATGATGGCGGCTAGATTGAATTACAAGTTAATTATTCCATACTGTGATATGTACGGTACAATGTACAAGTATATTGACCATTTTATGCTCACCTTTGTAGTGTTACAGGCGCAGCAATCGGTAAATACCTCTGTTATAACTCAGATATTTCATCATTTGCAAATTTATCTCCTTCATATAGTTATTCATACCTGCGCATATCTCTATGATTAATGAGATATGTCAGAGATTCTCAATGAGTTGTTAATAAAATGATCGTTATCGATATCTTTCATTGATGCTAAAAACCCACACCGATTTATAATCGTCATATAAAGTCTTACTGTGGCGTTGAATTGTTTAACCATCTCTCGTAGATATGTTATTCTTAATGGAGTGACGCACATTGATTACTTTTTAGTCGAAGAATACATTTGTACATGTAGATTAAGACGTTTTAGTTGTTATGTCTAGCGTTTGTTTGCCGACATTTAGACCTATCATTTGTATATTGGTTCGTAATGTTGAGTTTTTGTGGTGGCTGTTTTGCCATTTTAATTTTTGTGGTATAGATTGATTTGGCAACTTGACTAACAACATTCTTTTTGTTTTTCTACCTAATTGCTCTGTGAAGATAATTCTGAAAAATTTGTATATGATATCTCAGTTTATATAAAAGAATTCCATGAATTAATGAATGCTTTTACTGGCATGTATAGTATGCTTTTATTATTTAAAGGGAGAGATAATTATAATGGCAGTTTTCAAAGGAAGATACATAAGTGCCAGTTGGATTTCATATCTGTGATATACAGTACAGATTCTTTCGTTTGATTTTTTTTTCAAATATCCAGTCTTTAAGTTAGTAGTTAAGGTTTAATACTACTGAAAACAAAATGTGTTTTTAAAACATGAATGCCCCAAAATGCTAAAATAGTATGATATTAAAAATTAAAATAAAACACCAAGTTGACAAGCATACATGTATATAGAATGCCTAACATTCTATATACCCCAGTGTCCGTCCAGATTTTATTCATGATTTTTGTGTCTTTTGGACATTTGCTTAAATGTATTATATAACATCCTCCAGGCAAAAATGTCACAGTGAAGTTGTTTTTTTTTCATTTTGTAATAATGTTCTTTAAGCCATAACTAGGTACCTTGTATCCTAAATAAGACACAGAGATGTTAGCCATGGTCATTGTCAAAAGAAAAGGAACATGTATTTGCTTTGCACCTGGGCTGTGAAACAGTTGAATAGCAACTGTTTAATGAAATGGAAATATGTTTTTAATTCTTCAGATGAAAAATGTTTGTAGGTTTGAATGTGTAAGTTCTATACAATTGACTGGTTCATATACATTAGCTACATGTACATGTATGAATTCATAAAGAAAATTTGATTTTTCAAGATTTCTGGTTTTCCTGTACTTATTCAGAAACTGTGATCAGAAATCGGTTTACATGTATATGTACATGTCCTCATGCTATCATTTTTTCTTTTAAAGGTTAAATTACATGTACATGTACATTATGTGGGTCAGGATAGTGAACATCTACAGCAGTATGGTAATTGGTATAAGACCCAATTTTATCATAATCTATATCTGTTAGACTTGTTATTGATCAAATTCTTCTTCAGGTCCAAAGAGTGCAAGTTTGATAGTGTTTTTCTTGTGTGAATTATATACTTATGATATGATAAAAGTTTTTTTTCAGTTTAACATGGAGTGATGTTGACATAGCTGAAATGAACCCACACTCACAGCCACTGACCACATAATTGTCCTTTCTGATGTAAAATTTAAAAATAGACTGGTTAAATTTGTTTGAAAAGCTAAGTAACTTATAAAGCCATTGAAGTTTTAGTATTGTAGTGACTTTGAATTCTATAGGGTAACGTTATATAACATAACTAATCAGATACATGTACATAGGACACACCATACCATGTTTACACTGTGACTAATACTTGTACAGTAAAACCTGCTGTAGGGACCACCTGTGTATAAAGACCATCTGGTCATAAAGACTGGTTTGCTGTCCCCAGTAGTACCATTTGTGTACAAATATATAAAGACCACCTCCCTATAAAGACTGATTTTGTTGTGCCCGTAAGAGGGTCCTTATATACAAGTTTCACTGTACATTGTACATGTATAATGTACAGTGGAACTTCGTTGAGTTGAACTTCAGTGACTATGAGTCAAATTTCTTGATGTTTCAAAAAATTGAGAAAGTGGGGAATAGTTTTGTTATTTAATGCTATTAGTAAACAATTCATAATTCAAACTTTTCTTAGTTGAATTTCTTGATGTCTCGAATTGATTGTTGGACCCATTTATATAAAAACATTGAAAATTCCTACAAATCATTCGAAGTCCAAATTTACATGTGTAGATACCGGTTAGCGCCTAGTGACAATTCTTCTCTTTCTCATAAACACTCAATTTCACGAAAATTAAGTTAATTTAGCAGTAATTATTAGATATCAAGACCACATGTGTCTAAATTGATTTCGAAGGAGTCAAATACATCTTATTAGTTATAGAACCCCTGAAACTAAACATCTATGGTTCTCGGTTACCATCCATGAGTTGAAGTCCTAATGTTTTATCTTTTTCTAGATGATCCCTTGTAGTTGTACTGTGACTCATCATAGTTTTATTGTATCTTAGTTAAAGTGCACATTTGACTTTTTCAACCTTTTTGCACTTGCTGATTAAATGGTTATTTCATGAATAGGAAGAAAGCATTATAAAAATCTAATTTGATATCTTTGTACACATGATTTCAAAGGATTTATCTTGACTAATATTGATACTTTAATTATCTAAATTCAGTTAAATTTATAAAAGAAATCGGAATTTATTAAATTTGATTTGCAGATAGTGACATAACCAGAGGCATTTATAAATCATGGCTTTCATCATTAGATCTCAATCTACTCAGTAATCTGTCAGGCAAATGGATTATGTTTTCCCTACACCTTGACATTTTCTTTGTGAATTTATAATCCTTAACCTTTGTATTTTGTGCACAAATGACTCATCTTTGAGTTTTTAAAGTCCATACTGCATGTGTAGCAGAATGTAAGAAAGTTGAGACGCTGTATAACAGTAATGCAAAGAAAATGTCATCACCTTATAATTAAATGTACAAGTATTATCAAATATTCATATGTAGGTCACCTTCAGCAGATGAGGTGAAAAATAGATTGGTCTCACAGAAATTTGTTAGGTGATGGGTGATGCTACATGTATTTTGACAAGTAGTTATATATAACAGGTTATACTTGGGTTTCTTAGGTGTTGGGTGATTCTATTTCGTGCTGGTGATGAAAAGTTATACTTCTGAAAGGTTTGTTAGGTGATGGGTAATGCTATTTTGACGACAGGTTACACTCAGTTTTGTTAAATGATGGGTGATGCTATTTTGTGCAGGTGATGACAGGTTATACTTCTAAAAGGTCTGTTCGGTGATATGTGCTGGTGACAACAGGTTATACTTCTAAAAGGTTTCTTAGGTGATGGGTGATGCTATCTTGACAACAGGTTATACTCAGGTTTGTTAGGTGATGGGTGATGCTATTTTGACAACAGGTTATACTCAGGTTTGTTAGGTGATGGGTGATGCTATTTTGACAACAGGTTATACTCAGGTTTGTTAGGTGATGGTGATGCAATTTTAAAAACAGGTTATACCCAGGTTTATTAGTACATGTAGTTTGTTATTGTTAGGTGATGGGTGATGCTATTTTGACAACAGGTTATACTCAGGTTTGTTAGGTGATGGTGATGCTATTTTAAAAACAGGTTATACCCAGGTTTATTAGTACATGTAGTTTGTTATTGTTAGGTGATGGGTGATGCTATTTTGACAACAGGTTATACTCAGGTTTGTTAGGTGATGGGTGATGCTATTTTGACAACAGGTTATACTCAGGTTTGTTAGGTGATGGTGATGCTATTTTAAGAACAGGTTATACCCAGGTTTATTAGTACATGTAGTTTGTTATTGTTAGGTGATGGGTGATGCTATTTTGTGCTGGTGACAACAGTTTATTTGGTTTGTTAGGTAATGGGTGATGCTACATGTATTTTGAGAACAGGTTATACTCAGGTTTGTTAGGTGATGGGTGATGCTATTTTGTGCTGTTGACAACAGGCCACAATACTTAGGTCTGTTAGGTCATTGGTGATGCTACATGTATTTTAATTAATTCACTAATTGATGCTAGATACATGTTGCTTAAAGGAGAAACCTTGTATATTTTGGAAAGTTCTATGGTCCAACTTTGTAGCTAGTGATAAATGGTGATCTATTTTGTTTTTGACATAAAAGTGCTCCTTTCAGTACAGGAAATGATCAAATGATGGTGATATTTTTTATGTCTTTGGTAGGAGCGGAAATGTTCCCAACAATGTCAGAGTTAGATATAAGTGTATTTACCTTAGATTAAAAATCTATTTCATAGATTCCCATGTTAAGATTAAATGTAAATGAACCAGTAAATAGAATAGTCCATTCTGTTGGTGTCAATGACCTTTCATTCAACCAAAATATTAGGTTTGACTGTACTGGAGTGATATTGTGTCTTTGATTTTTGTGTTTTATCTTATGATTACTTTATAATATACTGCTATTGTTGTGGGAAAATTCAATACATGTATCATCATCGAGCATATCATTTGGGATATGGTTTCTGAGCACCAGACAATTACAGACTCTACAAACATGTATGTTTAGCCACACGAATGTCAAAAATGATTCTGAATGAAATTTTATGGGAATATTTTGTTCATTAAATTACCATAAATGTCAGACAAAAGATGATTTGATACAAAACAGAAGTGTGTAATGTATATATATATATATATATATATATATATATATATATATATATATAGATATATATATATATATATATTATATATATATATATATATATAATCTATATATATATATATAGATATATATATATATAGATATATATATATATATATATATATATATATATATATATATATATATATAGATATATATATATATATATATATATATATATATATATATATATATATAGATATATAGATATATATATATATGTGTATAATATTATATGTCTTATTTAGTTTATTACATGACTTGTATCTAAAATAAAATTTTCGTAGGCAATTGGGGGGAGTATGGTTTGCCCAGTCCTTCCCTGCAATGGTACCTGTATGTAGCACTGGTCAAAATTTGCTGCACTTATAACTGATGACACCTCCATATTTATCAGTAAAAAAAATTTGATGAGACATTCAATTACCGGTACTTAAAAAAAGACAATCTCCAACTACATGTACAGGTAGATGAAAACTTTGTGTTGCTATGGCAGGGTTATATTCATTGCAGGAAGCATGTTTTATCTCAATGTACAATGTAAACTGGTTTCCATTTAGAATTTATTTTATGCAAAATCAATCTTCAATAAAGAGATAATATTTGTTTTAGAATTTTATGCTATACATGCCATATTACATTGTATGTGTTGGAAATACAGTTATATTTGCAGATTTACTGTTCATATTAAGCAGTGAAGTCCGAAATGCCTATATTGATTTCAGGTCTTAGATATACTGTTGCATGACCATGCAGAGACTAGAATCCTGTGTGACAAAAGATCAAAAGTCAGTAATGAAATTGATTGCTCAATACATGTATATCTATTTCTTCTTTGTTATTTATACATATGTAAGTAACATGTACCTGTACAATTCTATATGTATACAGTATTATGTAGTCTGCTAGGGAGATATCCGTGGTAACAGGTTGTTTTCACAGGAATTATGTGTCTTTACCAACATAATTAGTGTGTATTTATATAATAGCTAAAGGTACAACAAAGCCAAACCTTCACAGTTTGTGTAAATATTTTATTTCACGCCTGTCTTCAGGTCTCTGTACATTGAACATATTTTTAGTAGTAGAATTAGAAATTAGATTAAGATAAATGACCTTTTGTTGATTCGGATATCTAACAAAACAATTGCTAATGTTTAAAAGTCAGTTGATTCTAATACCAATGTTTAAATACATGTACATGCACTATTTCGTCTATGGTGTTTAAAATACCAGCAAGACACATTTATTTTTATTTTACTACAGTAAAACTTGTTTTAGCAACCACCTGTGTATACAGACCACCTGGCTATAAAGACCATGTTCTTTTGCTGTCCCCAATAGTACATTTGTGTACAAATCAACCTCTCTATAAAGACCATCTCCCTATAAAGACTGGTTTTGTTGTGTATGTAAGGGAGTCTTTAAATACAAGTTTTACTGTACTTGCGATCACTTAGTCAAATATATAATACCAAATTTCCTGTTTTCAATTCCTGGTATGTAGGACGTTACTAGGATCTGTTCGAAAAAGGCAGTGGCCTTCTCCATGTGCTTAGCATAAGAAATAAAAATCGCAGATCTTTTAACTGAGGTCATGTGACTTTATAACTTGTGCATCGGCACTGCGTTGATGTAATTATAAGTCCACAGCACATGTTAACATTTTTAGGACCTCGCCTACAGCTGCTGACAACTGCTTGTAAAGTGAAAACAGTATGATGGGAAATGCACTAATTCAGAGGGTGAATGAAAATGGAAAATGGCACACATATGTGATTGTGATCCTAGATTATGGCATTCTGTCACTCAACATACATGTAGGTTGTATAGAATAAATATAATCTCATTTGTTGATTGTCAAAGTCAGTCTATTTACTTATTATATAAAAAGCTCTTTATACATGTACATTAAGCAGAATTATTTATCATCGTAGAAAGATGAAGAGCAAACACAGCAGAATTATTAAAGTCATAGTAACCAACAATTTGAGCATGGATGCCATCTCAAATCAAATGTATGTCACAGATATTGTATATTGGATGGTATTATTAAATGAATTTAAATTTGCAAAGTTCCCTTTTAAATTTTGCAACCTTGTTCAATGGTGCATGCCATTTTGTATTCTTTGTCAATAGACAATTTATATCAAGATAAAACCGAATTGTTTGTGTGTGAATAAAATGTGTATCATTTACATCAACATGTGAATTTTGGATACTTTTGTTTGGCTTGATCACAGTATGATATAATCAACAGCGACTAAGGGACATAACTGGTGTTAACTGGTCATTATCAAGTAGTATTGTGGTTATTTTTTCTCTTATCAACACATCATCCACCATCATAAATCACTCTGTTGCCTGTCACAAGGTTTTGACAGTAATAGAGATATAAAAGAAAATGTGATGGTGGACACTGCTGACCATTAAACAGGCCACAGGCCATGTAAGTGTTAATGTACCATAGCTTCTACATTCTCTACAAAAACCTGTATCAGATGTTAGTTTTAATGTGCCAATTTTCAACTGGAACAGAATCGTTGACATTTGCTAATAGCCAGATTGAATGTTATGAGGAGTTTTTGCTTTGTATTTTAAGTGATTTAAATCTTGAGCCATTTGTATTGGAGCAAAAAAATTAAAACTATCCTAGCAGAATATACAGGGCCTATATTGCTGTGAAGAAGAAATGTAGGTAAAATGTAATGTGAAACAGTAGTCTCTCTCTCTCTCTCTGTCTGTCTGTCTCTCTCTCTCTCTCTCTCTCTCTGTCTGTCTCTCTCTCTCTCTCTCTCTCTCTCTCTCTCTCTCTCTCTCTCTCTCTCTCTCTCTCTCTCTCTCTCTCTCTCTCTCACACACACACACACACATACAGTTTGGAGACTTGTTTTTTTCAAAGCAATTGAGCAATAATTCTAAGCAGGCAGAAATTTAATCATAACAATTAGTGTGCTGTTATGTAACATTTTATAATTTTTTTGAGATTATTTTGTAACGGGGTCAGTTGTTATCTGAGAAACATTACACCAAGGATTAGGTGCATTAAGTGTAGAGAATGTAGCATCAAGAGTTTTTGCCTCGTGGGAACTGTATGGACAATGGATCAGCTCATTTTATGTGATTTCACTTTAACTGCAACATTTTGTATTTTGGAAGAATTTGCATAGAGAATTCTAGAATCTTTATATTGCCCTTTTAAAAGACTTTGATATAATCTACTGTACATGTACATTTATAAAATGATACATATCTTAATGTTTCAAATCATCACTTTAAAGAAGTTTTTAGAGAATTTGAATTTAAATGTTTTCTTACACTTAAACTGTTAGCGTTTCTATTTTAAAACATGCTAAAAAATACTGATTTCTTGTTAAAAACACAAATTTGCTTAACATTGTATTTACCTACAAAATGTACATGTAGCTAATGGGAAAATTAATGTTGCCCAATTGGTTTCTAATGTATTAAAAATGCTGTGTTTTGTATATGCACATGTACATAGTTTATTTTACACAGTGTTTTACGCTATACCTGATAACATTAATTCAATTATATGGTGGCGGGCTGTTTTTAATGGGGCAGGGGAACAATTTCTATGTACTGGTGAAGATCATGCCACCAGCCTTCACTGCCTAAATATTGTAGAGCTGCTGTGAAATTGTCTAAATTTACACTTTAACTAGTTCCTATGTCTATATATAGACAAAACTACACATATGTTTCTAACCAGATCATCAGATTGCATGCGGTTATTGTAGTGGATGGATACAACAAGAACATAGCTTCAGTTGCAGTGTGATGATATGGATAGAAACATTTGTGTGGTTTAGTATTTATTACATGCCACTTATTTATTTATATGTGTACACAAATAAAATGAATTCCGCTTTTAAAGACACTATCAAATATTTTGGATGACTTGAATCCCATTTAGAAATTATGAAGTAGCTCTGGCTGAAACTCTGTATCCAACAGCAGTGTAATATAGTGTTGTGTATTGCACTAGCGTATTGAACTCTGTATTATATCTGTATGATAACACATACATGTACATGTATATTATATCTGTATGATAACACATACATGTACATGTAATAATACAAATTGTGATATTGAATGGTAAGGCCTGAAAATGGTCATGGTAATTGACTAGCAGGTGCTTGTTAATAGTTCATGTACAGGTACTACCTGTACAAATTGTACATTAAGTAAAACATAGAGATGACTAATAAAATCAAAGTAACTGCCATACACTTAGAAAAGTTTTAACATTGATCTGTGAACAGTTACATCAGAATCTTACTTTTATGTAACAAGAAACCATAACAGGTATTTATGCTACTTCCTGTCAGCACATTGCTAATAAGCTAATATACTGAAGCAGTACAAATTTATGCTTTGCTAGTGTTTTCTTTTTTCGAGACTTTCATGGACCACCTAAATGATTAAAAAAGTATTTGGAGCAAAACTGAAGAGATTTACTTTCATTTTTGTTTCATATGCCAACAAATTGCAGCATAACATTTTGAACATATAAAATGTTATCTACCATATTCAGAATCCACAAGTTGCAAATTGTCTTCAGATTTGGTAGAATTCATTAGGGTGTGGATAGTAATAAATATTTACTTCATATCTTCTAGCCCAGGGGTCCTGTGGATAAGATGGGGGCTTAGGTTACTGTTTTTTGGTCCTGGCCTTGTGGTTTTTGTTGTTGTTTTGTTACGGAAATGTACGTCTCTTCTACTAGCAGTCTGATTTTGTTCTCTTTAATGTCTGTACCTTCAGAAGATCAAACAAAACCTTGATATAAATTCTTACCTACATGTTCATGTGTATCTTAAGCATTCTCTATGCTGTAGATATAATTAACTTACTTTTAATGTATTATCCACGGTAATTAATTCATTTAGGTAAAGAAACATGACAAATTTATAAATTTACGATGATATACTTATGTAAATTATGACATTTTATGTGTTACTCTGAGTGTTTCGCTTTCTTTGATGTTCATAAAACAGCTGAAAATTTTGTAAACATAACTGATAGATAAATGTTTGCTTGGCAATGCTGTATTATGCATGAACTGATTATTTCATATTAAGCCCTCCGTTAGTGATAAAAAAGTGTATTATCATTTGCATTTAAGTAAATATAGGAAATAAAAAGATAGGTAGTTTTAATTTGTTCAAAATAGCTCCCCCAAAGTGAATTTTGTACAGCTTGACTTGACTTCAAACAGAAAAGAATGTAGTGTTCTATAAAAATATACTTATGTAATAAATTTTCTGTGTAAATACATTTGTAAATGTACATGGATGTGTTAATACATTGTATATATATATATATATATATAAAAAAATATATATATAACTGTGTGAAATACAGGTACGTGTATATGTTATGATGTAATCATTCCATTGTCAAATCCCCATCATCTGATCTGCAGATTACCGTAATTCCTTTTAGTGTAATCTGTAAATGGGTTGCAATGATTCTGTTATTTTTATGGCCTGTCGTCACAGTTGATAAAGACTGCACTACACAGTTACCCTGATTAGATTATCCTGTTATATTTAATTGTATTTTTATTTAGTACATTATTTGTTTTTAAAATTGCATTCATATTGGATGAGGTCAAATGAGACAATACTGTTTCAGGTCACTTTGTGTTTTTTTGTTTGAATGTTGTTTACAATTTTAACTAAATAAAGGAGGACAGAACCTGGTTATAATATTCTGGGGAAGAGACCACGAGCCTTCTGCAAGTAAAGTACATGTGCATGTATAAACAGTAATGTACGACACCATTGATTAAGAGGCGGTTTGGTTAATTTATATTTAGTACAATGTAGGTAGCCCTTGTATTGAGGTATTGAGTTCAGCATAAGCCATGTGTACTATTACAAACAAGGACTCCACTTTTGATCTTGTGACATCATGACATCTGGACCTCAGACCAATCACAGTAATGATCCAATTATCTAAGATTAATTACATCTAGACTTACAGCTGTAGGAGGTCACCATCAATATGATATAGGTCAAGTGGAGGATTTACTTGTGGTGTACTTAAGTCCAGTGTCTGTTCCTGCCCAGTAAGAGTGATATATTTGTAGTTGACTTTGATGGTTGACCAACCTCTTTTATTTGTGACAAGATCATTACTAATGCAGGTCTTGTGATATTTCACATGCACAGTCTCTCCTTATCTATTTCTCAGATGACTATTTTACTTATACATGTAAATGTGATGTGAGAGAAAACTTTCCCTTAAAACAGTACCTGGTCATTTGACCGTTGTACTGTAATAGTCAATATAATGTTTCTTAGCATGAAACATTATGCTAAGCTAGTGATTTTATTCTTGTGTATATAATGTATCATACTACATGTATGTTGTGCTGTGTGTATATGTATGCAGGCCATAGATTCCAAGAGACCGAAATTTGGCCCCATTCCCAATGCAAAGTACATGTGATTTTTCCCAATTTGATGAAAAAATTCCCTATGGGTATATAGACTGTGACTGTAATGAAAAATATATTATTTTGGGTAGAAATACATTGAAAAAAGAGAATCCATTGCATGTGGATTTACATGTATGCTAACCTTTTTCCCCAATTTGACATAAATTCACATTAAATTTCCCAGTTGTGTTGCCAATGACATTTTCCCAAAATTTGCAGAAAAGGCCTGGTATGTATACACATGTAATACTTACATTTATAAATATACAGTAAAACCTCTTTATAATGCCCTAGTTTCATTTGCCACCTTGCTTAATGCCAGTTTATGAAAGTCCACTTTTCCAATTTTCCCCATAAGATTCCATTATTTTGTGGTTCTAATTCTTTTTGTAACATGTGTTACATTCTGATTCATATACATACCTGCGATCAATTTACCTGAATTATTGAAATAATGTCACAAAGCTTGTCAGTTTCATAGCATTTAATGAGGCTTGTGAAGTGAAAGAGTATAAAAATCAGAAAACATGTCGCCAGTATTCCAGTCCTGATCAGAATTTCTTTTTTTAAGATGTATTGTGCACAGCTTTTACAAATTTACTTTTTCGTGAAATTAATCATGAATTGCCCTGTGGCTAACATAAAACGCATTGTTACTTTCCTTTGTTTACATGCAGGTAACAATGCTTTTCATGTTATACTGTAGAATTTATGATTAAAAAAAGTAAGAAAAAAAAGGTGTACAACTCTGAAAATCGTAACTGGAGGAAATACAGTAAAAAATCCAAGTGAAATTCATATTCTAGTCTGTTTTACCTGCTTGGAGGAACCTTTGTGGCAGAGTGGTTATAGCAATGCACTTCAGACCATGAGGTATTTCACCTTTAGTCAGTGCGGGTTTGAGTCTGGAACTAGATGATTATTTGAGAAAGTTTGCCAGGTAACTTGCGGAAGGCCGGTGGTCTCTTTCTGGGCATATTGTAACCTGGTTTCCCATGTCCACCAATAAATCTGGCCACTACCTTATAACTGAAAAATTGTTGATTGTGGCATGAAATAACATTCAAACATGTACAGATAAACAAACCACTGAGTTACCTGGTTTGGCTTCTGAGTTAAATGTACATGGCTTGACCACCAAGTTACCTGGTTTGACCACAAAACTACCTGGTTTGACCACTGAGTTACCTGGTTTGGCTGCTGAGTTACCTGGTTTGACCACTGAGTTATCTGGTTTGACCAGTGAGTTACCAGGTTTGACCACCAAGCTACTTGGTTTGACCACTGAGTAACCTGGTTTGGCTGTTGAATTCCCTGGTTTGGCTGCTGAGATACCTGGTTTGACCACTGAGTTATGTGGTCTGACCACTGAGTTACATGTTACATTGTATCTGGTTTGACCATTGGATTACCTGGTGTGACCACTGAGGTACCTGGTTTGAGTTTTTACCTGTAACACTCTTTTTCTTTTTTTTTAAAAATTGCAAATATTTATATGAAAATTTTCTGATTACAAATTACATATGTTCATTTGGTAAATAGTTATACAATTCTAGGTAATGCAGTGATCTTATCTACTAGATGTTGGAAGAGAATGAGACACTTTATACACTTGTAATTTTATTGCCTTTAGGTAGAAGAAATAATTGTAATAATACCTGGTAAGTTAATATTATCATTCCTCTATGTATTTTTAAATACAATTGTATTCACAAGTAAAATTTCCTTTGAAATGGGACATGTTTAATTCACTTTGTTTATGGAATATGTCACATGTCAAGAGTTGTTTACCTAAATAATCATGTCTGAACTATTGAAAATGACAAAAGTCACTACCTTTTTTGTTGTAATTTTTATCAAACCGTACTGTTGTTTTCTTGAAAATATAAAATATTTACTGTGATTCTTTTAGTTAAGAAAATAACATTGACATCTTATGAAATGGCTGTGCAATAACATGTCAGAACACAGATATAAGACTATGATATAAAGCACCTGATAAATATGTACAGATTTATAAGTCAAGGTGCTCTGGGGGCAATTTATAGTAGTTTTTATGCTTGACTGACTTTGATGAAATTTAGTATTGTGATATATAATGATTAGAGTAGTGATAAGATTGTACAAAGGAAATAAAGCCGATTAATAGTGTGTGAAAATTACCACTGCGACATCACAAATCAGGCGGATCTGGTAATCGGATCAATTAAAACCTCGTACAGTGTACTATCTCCAGGAATTAGCTTTATGGGTAATTGTGTTGACCAATGGGTAGCATAAAAGTGCCTTTGTCAAGTGGTTATACTTTGTGCAGTAGGACCATTGTCCAAATGTTGTTATTTCGGTCAAGGATTTAATTGATCTAGAAGTGGATTTGTGTTGTGTTTGTTATTTAATGCGTCAGCTGACCACATGCACTTGAACTAGGTTTTCAGTGCGTCTTATGTTAGTGTTGGCTAGTACATTATTAGTACTTCTTCCACACGTAGAGGACAATAACAACTGAACGCTACAAAACAGTATGTATATATTATGTATATGCTATTTTCTTCAACACTTGGTTAACATTTGACATTATCTTAACTTGCATGTACTTGGTGAATAACCAATAAAATATCTTTCTGCTTGAGAAAATGTTCATTGAATAGAGAAAAAGTATATTATGAATTTATGAGTGTGAAATATTATCTCTAATTATATGGAATATTCTTGTAAGTACATTTGTATCAGCTTTCTAAAAGTCAGGTTTTCCATTTTACAATTAGACCCCATGTATATATAATTACATTTACTTCAATTACTACTGTAAAGTTGAGTCACTTTAGTAAAACTTGTACAGTATATGATGTCTGTGGCAATGAAAACCACTCTATCAGCTGTTGAAATGTTGCTATCAGGATTAAGACTATTCTAATTCTTGTTGAAATGTCTATCAGGTTAAGATTATCCTATTTGTTGTTGAAATGTTGTCTCTTAGATTATTATTACCTTATCTGTTGTGGAAATGTTGTCTCTAACGATAATACCAGAGTAATATCACATGTTCATAAGTTGTCTACGAGGACAGAGGGACTCCACTGGAATTCCTTTATAGCATTTACATTATTTCGATGAACATCCTTGATGTTACAAATTTTTGCCATATAATTTGATTTCAGTTCAGATTTCTCTAACCTATCCTCTTCATGCCCACTTCTACATAAGGCCCCGATTCAGACCTCGCCTCACCTATCATCTTGGTGCCCAGTACTGGCACATAACACCCTGATTCAGACCTTACCTCGCCTATCCTATTTGTGCCCAGTACTGGTACATAAGGCCCTGATTCAGACCTTACCTCGCCTATCCTATTTGTGCCCAGTACTGGTACATAAGGCCCTGATTCAGACTTCACCTCGCCTATCCTATTTGTGCCCAGTCCTGGTACATAAGGCCCTGATTCAGACTTCTCCTTGCCTATCCTCTCTGTGCCCAGTACTGGTACATAAGGCCCTGATTCACACTTCACCTCACTTATCCTCTTTGCGCCCAGTATTGGTACATAAAGGCCCTGATTCACACTTCACCTCACTTATCCTCTTTGCACCTAGTATTGGTACATAAAGGCCCTGATTCAGACCTCACCTCACCTACCATCTTGGTGCCCAGTACTGGCACATAAGGCCCTGATTCAGACTTCACCTCGCCTATCCTATTTGTGCCCAGTACTGGTACATAAGGCCCTGATTCAGACTTCTCCTTGCCTATCCTCTCTGTGCCCAGTACTGGTACATAAGGCTCTGATTCAGAGTTCACCTTGCCTATCCTATTTGTGCCCAGTACTGGTACATAAGGCCCTGATTCAGACTTCTCCTTGCCTATCCTCTCTGTGCCCAATACTGGTACATAAGGCCCTGATTCAGACTTCACCTCACTTATCCTCTTTGAGCCCAGTATTGGTACATAAAGGCCCTGATTCACACTTCACCTCACTTATCCTCTTTGCACCCAGTATTGGTACATAAAGGCCCTGATTCAGACCTCACCTCACCTACCATCTTGGTGCCCAGTACTGGCACATAAGGCCCTGATTCAGACTTCACCTCGCCTATCCTATTTGTGCGCAGTACTGGCACATAAGGCCCTGATTCAGACTTCTCCTTGCCTATCCTCTCTGTGCCCAGTACTGGTACATAAGGCCCTGATTCAGACTTCACCTCACTTATCCTCTTTGCGCCCAGTATTGGTACATAAAGGCCCTGATTCACACTTCAATTCACTTATCCTCTTTGCACCCAGTATTGGTACATAAAGGCCCTGATTCAGACCTTACCTCACCTACCATCTTGGTGCCCAGGACTGGCACATAAAGGCCCTGATTCAGACCTTACCTCACAGATCCTCTTTGTGACTACTGACACATACATTGTAAGTATTGATATTTAGATTTCAGAATGTGGTTGTTTCTCTCCAAATCATGGTCTGTCCAGAAAAGTTGCACTGTATGTATGCATTTGAATGATCAGATTATTTATACCAGCTGATGCATTACTAAATAAGTGTTACATTTATTGATGTCAAACTTCACAATTTCTGGCTAGGTGATTTCTTATAAGAAGTAGTTATCGGTGACACATAATATACTGTATATCATTACATGTATTCCTTTTAGTTTGTTTGCCTTTGCTCAGGTCAACATCACTGGAGTTATCATATCTTACTTGGTACAATATATCATTCTTAAAAAAAACCAATTGTAACGCTACAGGTATTGCAACATGTTGGCCTGCCTTTAGCAATTACACATTTCCGTACTTATAAAGGATTTAATTCTGTTTATCTGTCACGTTTTACAGACTCTACAGGAAGTTAAAAGGCAAGTACTCCGTGTACATGTATGTGAGAGATAAAATACACCCTAGAAATAATTGATAGTTCATGTTCATTGAAATGTGCTTTTACACAGATATTCAAGCAGTACATGTGAGTTCAAAGTTTTATTGTCAACACTACTGTATTGCAGTTATTTGTCAACACTACTGTATTGCAGTTATTTGTCAACACTACTGTATTGCAGTTATTTGTCAACACTACTGTATTGCAGTTATTTGTCAACACTACTGTCTACTGTATTGCAGTTATTTGTCAACACTACTGTCTACTGTATTGCAGAGTTATTTGTTAACACTACTGTATTGCAGTTATTTGTTAACACTATTGTATTGCAGTTATTTGTTAAAACTACTGTATTGCAGAGTTATTTGTTAAAACTTCTGTATTACAGTTATTTGTTAAAACTACTGTATTGCAGTAATTTGTTAAAATTTCTGTATTGCAGTTATTTGTTAACATTACTGTATTACAGTTATTTGTTAAAACTTCTGTATTGCAGAGTTATTTGTTAAAACTACTGTATTACATAGTTATTTGTTAACACTGCTGTATATAAATTATTTGTTAACACTACTGTATTACAGTTATTTGTTAAAACTACTGTATTGTAGAGTTATTTGTTAACACTTCTGTATTGCAGAATTATTTGCTAACACTACTATATGTTAGTTATTTGTCAACACTACTGTATAACAGTTATTTGTTAACATTTCTGTATTGCAGTTGTTGTGACAGTTGTCAGAGTATGCTTATGGTAACTTAGTTGTGAAAGTGGTAAATTAATTGTTATAACAACAATAAAACGAACATGAATGGAAGTTTTGAAAAAGATTGTAAGATGTACAAAGACTGAACAATACTGTAGGGCTTATGAGGGAAATTTACTGTTGGATTCAAGAGAAATTTTCCTATATTGTATTAAAGTGCTTATGGGAAAAAAATACTTGTACACTGCATGTCATGTAAATGTCAGAACAATCTTTGGAAAGTTTATTGTTGCAATATTATAAAATGAGAGAATGTAATAGAGCTGTTTAATTTTCAAGGGTTATTTAATGTGTATAGTTACAATGTAAGTGTATACTTTATTGTTGATACAGTCAAAATGACTAAAGAAAATACTGAAGAGTTCATGGATTGCATGTTCCATGTGTTCAATATATACTCTCTCTCTCTTTCTCTCTCTCTGTCTCTCTCTCTCTCTGTCTGTCTCTCTCTCTGTCTGTCTCTCTCTCTGTCTGTCTCTCTCTCTGTCTGTCTCTCTCTGTCTCTCTCTGTCTCTCTCTCTCTCTCTCTCTCTCTCTCTCTCAGTTTCTGTCTGTCTAGATCTGCCACATTCTCTCTCGCTGACTGCATGTCTCTGTCTGACTGTCTGTCTGTCTCTATCTGTCTCTATCTATCTGTCTATATATCTCTTACTATCTTTCTCTCTGTCGACCTCTCTCTCTCAAATCAAACAACAGAAATAACAAGGCGCCAAGGACAGGCTTTGAATTATTGACCACCAGCATGATGCATGACAGCTTAACCACTGAGCTATCTATTAGCACTTACATTTGAAAGATTGGTTACTTGTTTATATTATAAAAGCAAATACGCTTTGTTATTCATTATGCAGTAATATACAGTATGTGTGGAAATATTTCGGTTTTGTTGTCTTCAGTCTTTTACCTGATGATACTGAAGAGAGATAGAGAGGTTTTGCTTCTAGTGATAGGTTTCTCCAATATCATAAAAACGGAATGTTTATATATTTGTGTCTATGGTTTATAGGGGCTTACTTATTGAGGTAGAGAGAGAGACAGATTGACAGACAGACAGAAACAGAGAGAGAGAGAGAGAGGGAGAGAGAGATGAGAGAGAGAGAGATTGTAAAGGTTGATGTCTTATATATCAAATTATAAAGCAGATTTCTTTACTTAGTATTGTACTAAGATTTATTATGCTGTATATACTGACAGATAAGCATTATGGTGTCTATTGCTGTTTACCTGATGATATTGATAGAGAAACAGAGATAAAGGTTTTGTTTGGAATGACTGGTGTCTTATATAGCAGACTATAAAAGTCCTTTTTTAATTTTTATATTATACATCATATGCTGAAAGATTTGGGTTATGTCTTCAGGTATTTATCAGGTGTCAAAAAACTTATCTTTCAGAGGTTTGCATATTTATGTCACTGAAAGTTTTTACTTGGCAGTATTACTTACATGGTATCTTGGATAGTGAGAAAAATGTACAAACAATTTGTTGAGAGCATCTTTAGCTATTGCTTGAGGGGAACAATGCCAAACTTCTACATGTACTGAAGTTGCCAAGCAGACAGTACCTCTGTCTATATTTGGCTGTAAAGGGACTGTTGTCATGATGATAGCATTGTAGTTATGTAGGAAGTGTCTGTACCAATACAAAATGTGCCAGCATCCAAGTCCATCACAAATCTAAGATATTTCCACAATTTTAATGTATACAAATGATATAAATTTATTACAGTGGATTTTTCATCATGGCCGTTCATGGCAGGTGCTTGTTGTTTACAGGGGTCTCTTAAGACAGGTTTCACTGTATTATAAACAAATGTATATTACTTATCCCAAAGGGATGGTTGTAAATTACCATTTCTACACTGACTTGGACCTTAGAGGCTTGGATGATAGGAGATGTAAATGTTTAAATTGTGATACATGTACTTCATTTGTACATGTATATTATAGTTGATGACATTTGAATATGACATGATCAATAGTCCGACTCTCAGGTTTTGTCACTGCTATTGATGTATACTTTTTTGTTTTTCCAGAATTATTTGTCCTCAGAAACCATTCTTCATCACTCTGGTAAGTGAAATTATGTAATTCTGTACTTTGAAATTATATACTGTACTGGTATAGTTGTTTAATTTTGCAGGGAAAAAGTTTTGTGTTTTTCTGAAAGGAACTTATTCACGGGTACTGAAATGTGCTAACAATTGAAGTAAAGTTGATTAAATTATGTCATTCGTGTTTATGATGTCTAGTTATACAAATGTATATGAATGAATAAGAATTTTTATTGGTAAAAACTTTTATAATTTTTATCGCTAACGTATTGTCTTTTTAATACTTCATAAGTGTAATATACATTGTATTTCATTCACCCATTTTTAATTTCGTGGTATTTTCTTTGACCACAAATATAGCAAAATTAAATCCCCCACGAATAAAAACAACTATACAGTATTGATCATATTCCATGTTACACGTATTTCTAATTCAGTAATGTTTGATTTTGAAATAGTCTTCCTAAAACGAAAAGAAATAGTTAATATAGAATTATTAACATTAGAATATGTATTGTTGAAGCTTTTGTTAAGAGATTATTTTATTGCTTGATATGAATTGTTAACCATTCTACAGTGAAGAGTTCTTAGGTGTAATACTTAAGATCTTTGGATAATGTTTGAAGTATCTGGAGATTTTATTGGTGAAAGATTGAGATCTGCATCTGAATTAAACAGATGTCCAAATCTCTTAAACCTTTCTCTCATTTCCTATTGGATTTGGGTACAGAAAAATTGTTCAGGATTTGCTTCAGTATTATTGTACTCTAATTATATATGTTTTTATTCTTAAGTGTTTCACAGAGATAGTGTCTATTATCCAGATACTAATAATCTGGAGTGTGCCTATTTTCTTGACCCTGATAATTTGGGTAGTATCTATTATCCAGATCCAAATAATCTGGAAAGTGTTTATTAACTTGACCCTGATATAAACCTGGATAATATCTATGATCCAGTACCTGATAATCTGGAAAGTATCAATTATCCAGACCCCGATAATCTGGAAAGTGCCTATCATCCCAACCCTGATTATCCGGAGAGTGCATATCATCCAGACCCTGATAACCCAGAGAGTGCATATCATCTAGACCCTGATAGTCCAGAGAGTGCATATCATCTAGACCCTGATAATCCAGAGAGTGCATATCATCCAGACCCTGATAATCCATAGAGTGCATATCATCTAGACCCTGATAATCCAGAGAGTGCATATCATCCAGACCCTGATAATCCATAGAGTGCATATCATCTAGACCCTGATAATCCAGAGAGTGCATATCATCCAGACCCTGATAATCCATAGAGTGCATATCATCCAGACCCTGATAATCCAGAGAGTGCATAGAGTGCATATCATCCAGACCCTGATAATCCATAGAGTGCATATCATCCAGACCCTGATAATCCGTAGAGTGCATATCATCCAGACCCTGATAATCCAGAGAGTGCATATCATCCTATGACCAACCCTAATAATCTGAAGAGTGCATATCACCCAGACCCTGATAATCTAGAGAGTGCATATCATCCTATGGCCAACCCTAATAATCTGAAGAGTGCATATCACCCAGACCCTGATAATCTAGAGAGTGCATATCATCCTATGGCCAACCCTAATAATCTGAAGAGTGCATATCACCCAGACCCTGATAATCCAGAGAGTGCATATCATCCCATGATCTGAAGAGTGCATATCACCCAGACCCTGATAATCTAGAGAGTGTCTTTTGTCCAGGCGCTGATAATCCTAATGTTTGGTAACACATGTAAGTCATTTCAGCTCTAGACGCTGTCTTACAATGACTGAGTGGTTATCGGTACACTTCTGAAAAAAAGTCTGAAATGTGATTGTTAAAGCAGAAAGTTGTTGTCGCTTACATGTACATCATACACATACAAAATTATGTAACAAAATTTTTCGTCTTGGAAAAATATGTGTAGACAGCCATATCCAGAATTTATTACAGTCAGTGCTCTCATAAATACTGATAGTGATTATATATACAGGTGTTTATATATGCTAAGAATACAAGTTTTAGACATAGACAATTATGAACAGTAATACCACACACTGACACAGATACACATTGATTGTTTTACTAAGATCTGAAGATTGACAAAGTCTCTGTTGGTGTTTGTTTGACTGCACAGTTGGTGTTCCCTATGTCCCAGTGCCTTAGTTCTAACACTCAAATATCAGTACACATGTATATTAAAGTACCGTAGGCTGCTGTTGTACTCTGTGGTGTCAGTTTAGAGGTTTATAAAATCTTGGCTTTATACACATTCTGATAAGGTGCATGTCTTTACTTGTACTGACATTCTATATATAGTATATCTGAGAGAGAGACAAAAGTGCCAATATCATGGATTTTTTAAGTGTTTTAGAAACTTACTCAAATCATTGATATTTGTAATAATATTTCTGACTTTGGCATACTTAGTGAGGTTCCTACCTAAATATTTGTCCAGTTCTCTAAAGAATATGTCAAGAAATTGAATCTTTGTTTATATGTAAAACAGTTGACTGATAAAATGTTTGAAATAGCCTGAAACTACATTAATTTTATGTATTAAAATCAAGTTAAAGTGTGTAGTTGGAGCAGACTTTAGATTTCCCAAACAAGAGGCTAGTATCTTGTCTTTAATATATGTAAACATGTGCCATATATCTCCTCTGTTGTGCTATTCAAAAATATCTCCCTAGTTCATTATCTGGATATATGTTTCTATTATACATGTACATAAACACTTTACCGATTGAAAAATTCAAGAAAATTGAGCAAAATTGTTAAATTGCTACTTTTATGTAAAAATCCTTTGTTATTTTCTGAAATACTAAGCAATTAGATCTACCCATTTAATACAGTAGTATCAGGAATTCTATTCTGTTTTGTCATGTTCGCTGTTTATTTACTTTTCATTTTTTGAATGAGTCCAATTTATTTCATAGCATAGTATTGGTTTTCTATTCATGAGGTAATCATATTTTAAAAAGTCAGATAATTTAGAGTGATTTACTGTATAACTTGAATTTAGAATTCTTTTGTCGAGTTTTTACATTTGTAAAATTTGGCTTTTGTACTCGCAAAATGTTTGAAAAGAGTATGACATGATATGTTATGATGTGAAAATATTTTTCTCAAGAGTATTCATCAATAAAATTACTCCACCAAGAGTACACAAATGTTACATGTCCTTTTCTCTCATTTTGACTACTCTTCTATGTAATAAACACCCATCTTAGCTGCTGATCTACAGGGCTATACAGGGTATGTTGTACATGTTCCAGTTTGTGGCAAGGGCCTTGTGTAGCCAAGTTGTACATAAACATGTGTAAAATATTATTTACTGTTTCCTTGCACATAAGATGTACTTAGCAGATAAATTAAGACTTCAACAGATCCCCAAATATCCATTAAAGTTTCAACAGAATCCTAAATTTTATCTTATCAGCTATCTGGCTGTTTATTTATCTGTCATTATTATATATCTATCTACCAAACTTTCTATAAACTGTTCTGCTCTGTAAACTGTAAACATATTAATTTGTCTGTTCTCAGTCTTAACTGTCTGTCCATTTGAGTCTTTATGTCTGTCTGTCCTCTTTAAGTCTTTCTGTCTGTCTGTCCTCATGATTGTCTATCCTCTTTCTGTCTGTCTGTCCTCTTGACTCTTTCTGTCTGTATGTCCTTTTGACTCTTTCTGTCTATCTGACTCGTCCTCCTGACTCTGTCAAATCTGTCTTTCTGTCTATCTGTCCTCTTGATTCTTTCTTGACTCTGTCTGTCCTCTTGTCTCTTTCTGTCTGTCTGTCCTTTTGACTGTCTGTCCTCTTGAATCTGGACTCTTTCTGTCTATCTGTCCTCTTGACTCTTTCTGTCCATCTGTCCTCTTGACTCTTTCTGTCTTTCTGTCTATCTGTCCTCTTGACTCTTTCTGTCTGTCTGTCCTCATGACTGTCCTCTTGATTTTGTCCTCTTGACTCTTTCTGTCTGTCTGTCCTCTTGACTTGTCTGTCTGTTCTCTTGATTCTCTCTGTTTGTCTGTCCTTTTGACTCTTTCTGTTTGTCTGTCCTCATGACTGTCCTCTTGATTTTGTCCTCTTGACTCTTTCTGTCTGTCTGTTCTCTTGATTCTTTCTATTTGTCCTCATGACTGTCTTCATGACTTTGTCCTCTTGAATCTGTCTGTCCTCTTGACTCTTTCTGTCTGTCCTCTTGACTTTTTCTGTGAGATGTCTGATGGATCTTTACTCTTTCTGTCTGAGATGTATTGTTGGATTACACTGTCCATTGACATTTGGGTTTATAATGTCAGTTATCTGTTATGGTGATTCTTTCTGTCTGTCTGCTTTTGTCTTTGGGTCTGTCTCTTTTGACTAATTCTAACTGTCTGTCAAGTGATTACACACCATCTATCTGTCTGTCTACTCCTCTTGACTCTTTCTGTTCATCTGTCCTCTTGACTCTTTCTGTCTGTCAGACTCATTTTGTCTATTTTTCGATTTGACTCTTTCTGTCTGTCTGTCCTCTTGACTCTTTTTGTCTGTCTGTCCTTTTGACTCTTTCTGTCTGTCCTTTTGACTCTTTCTGTCTGTCTGTCCTCTTCACTCTTTCTGTTTGTCTGTCCTCTTGACTCTTTCTGTCTCTCTCTCTTCTCTCTCTCTCTTTCTCTGTCCCTCCTGACCCTCTGTCCCTTGAATCTGTCCACCCCACCCACTCACCCACCTGACCATATCCTCTTGACTATATGTCTGCCTGTCCATTATTCTTACAGATTTTTGAGATGTTGATGGATCTCGCCCAGCGAATAAGAGATGTATTGTAGGATTACACTGCCATTGACAGAGGTGACTTATGTTATGGTAATTCTGGCTTTGATGCTTAGGTAGGGTTGGGTCAAATTTCATGATTGTAATGATATTTTCACGGTTACACACCATTTGCAGTGATTGTACTCTAAAGTCCAATCAGCATCACAACTGAAACTTTTGTTTCCTAGGTCCCACAGGAAACCAAATGATGTAATGATATAGCAGAAGCATATGGTTGTTACTCTCTCTATCTCTATCTCTCTCTCTCTCATCTCTCTCTTAATAATGTCTTTCTTCTCCTCTTCTCTCTCTCTCTCTCAAATCTTCTCTCTCTCTCATTGTCTGTAAGCACTCTCTTTCTCTCTCTCTCTCTAAAGCTTTCATATTTCTCTCTTCACAGTCTCTCTCTCAAACAATCTCTCTCTCATCTCTCGATATATGGTTACTCTCTCTCTCTCTGATATATATTCCTATATATACCTGTAGATATATTATCTAGCATGATTTTTCATTAAAGAGGGTTTTGGTACATGTACAAGTCAAGATTTACTGGATTACAGTTTACATAGTGTTAATGTATTTGGCTGTAAAATTAGGTAGGGTAAGAGTAATAGTAATGATATATTACATCTTCCATGGTTAGGGGATAATGAGTGAATGTACTGAAAGAGACCAATAATAGTCATTTGTTAGATCTTTTGTTGGGGTGATGGGAGGTAAAGATGTAAGCATATAGCCTTGCATATGGCTCTATATATTTATGTATTCCCTGAAATCCCATATGATCTTAATTAATGTTTTCTTTTGGCTTCAGGTAAAGTGGTAGCCAAATGTTTCCTACAGCATTGTCTGTGACTAGCACAAACTTTGCCATCGTAAAGCTTTCATATGCAAGTTCACAGTTTTATGTACAAAAAATTTGACTGGCGGTATATATTACTGTTGAACAAATGGTTTTGATATTCCTGGAGCTCAAGCTACTGATATGTTTTCGATCATTTAGTTTTCATTAAAACATATTACACCAAGGTACATTGTTTGTTATTTTGGAACTGTTTGGCAAGTAAAGATGTCTTTTCCTGATACTCAGACATGGCAGTTAAAATGGTAAACAGTTATATACAGGGCAGTCAAAATAAACATAATGAGTACAGGCTGAAAGCAGTTATAAATAGTCACTAGTCAGACAGATCACTTTGTGGGGTGATGGGAGGTAAAGAGAACAGCATTTTTTCCTTGTTAAGGCTTTATATTTACTATTGAGGGCAGTTAAAATGGCTGAACCAGTCAGGCATTTTGGGCAGTTAAAATGGGAACCAGTACAGGCAGAGGGCTAGTTAAAATGGGAACCAGTCTGCAGAGGGCAGTTATGCTGTATAACCAGTTTCATGGCTATAATGGGCATATTATTTATTGAATTATGGTTTTTATACACTGGAATCAAGCTACCGATGTGTTTTTGATCATTTATTTCAAAAACATATTACACCAAATTTAACATTGTTTGTTATTTTGTTTGGCAAGTTAAAGATTCTTTTAGATACTCAGACAGGGCAGTTAAAATGGGAACCAGTTAGGCACAGGGCAGTTAAAATGGGAACCAGTCAGGCAGAAAGCAGTTAAAGTGGGCACTAGTCAGACAAGGCAATTAAAATGGGAACCAGTCAGGCAGAGGGCAGTTAAAATGGGAACCAGTCAGGCAGAGGGCAGTTAAAATGGGAACCAGTTAGGCACAGGGCAGTTAAAATGGGAACCAGTCAGGCAGAGGGCAGTTAAAATGGGCACTAGTCAGACAGAGGGCAGTTAAAATGGGAACCAGTCAGGCAGAGGGCAGTTAAAATGGGAACCAGTCAGGCAGAGGGCAGTTAAAATGGGCACCAGTTAAGCAGGGCAGTAAAAATTGGCACCAGTCAGACAGGGCAGTAAAAATTGGTACCAGTCAGACATGGCAGTAAAAATGGGCACTAGTCAGATAGGGCATTTAAAAAATTGGCACCAGTCATGATCAGACAGGGCATTTAAAAATGAATGTTGAGACTTGCTAATGTGAATGGTATTGTACAGTGCCATTGTATAACACACAACCCTGCTATAATAGTCTGACCTTGGATGCAATCATTATGCAATTTCTGATACAATAAAAATTTTATAGTACCCAGAAGTCACACTTACTGGTGATATGCTGGTCAATTGTCCAGAAAGAAAGTTGTACATTGTAATCCAATGTGATGAATTATACATGAACCTATGGCTAAGTACAATGTACACATATGGGAAATGTTAACAATGATAAAAATTTGATCAGATTTACATCCCAACATCAAAGTCAGAAGCTTACAATTAAGATGATGATTACAGAATACATATAGATCCCAGAGTGATTGAAGATCTAGGCAATGGATCATATTATATCTGTTCTGTTTTTTTTCTGTCTGTCTATTATCTCTCTCAAACCCTTTGAATGAAACTTGACAGATGTACATTGGAACCTCAATTAAAGAACCCCTTGCTTAGGAGACAAGTCTTATTAGATATCAAATAGGTCTAGACCCACATTTAAAAGACCACCTCGCTGATCAGACCACTGTGTCAATCACTAAGTACTAGCAAGGTTCCACTGAAATTTTCCAGAGAGTGAAGACATATGGTCTTACATGAGAGGTGGTCTCCTAAGCAAGGTGGTTTGTAGATGAGGTTCCACTGTACTGTTCCGTTTTCAACATAGGTCAAATGTATAAACAACAACAAGAAACTTAATTAAATCTTTGTGCGTTGACTTTCAGGTGGGTTGGAAATCATTTCTAGACATTCCTGTTTACAGTTAAGCCATGCTTTGGGGTATTTGTTGTGAGTAAGCACACCTTGATTTCTATCAATAAAACAAGAGTACGCTATAGGTAATGCCTCCTGTAATATTTATATACATGAGCCGGAGTCCTATCACATTTTTTTCAGGGGGAGAGGGATATGACTTATTTTTTCTAATAGAAATGACACCAAGAGTGGCAAAAACAATCCATGCAATACTCATATGGGAGTCTGGGGGTTTACTTGAGCAAGATTTATGACCTATAGAAAGTATTGCAAGCCTTATGTCATATTAGTACCACATGTGGTTCCAGTGCAGATGAACGAATTAGAGCACACCTATTATAGATTTATATGAAAGATTTAACATCTCAGTAAACATACATGTATACCTCAAGATCTTTTCCACTGGATAATCACTCCGTGAAGTTATCAATATCTGGATTCTGGAGAGAAGTTGACTGGAATTTTTTTAGGATTATATCAGTGATAATGTCCATGTACCTAGATATCTTATGATGAAAGATTAAAGGACATTCACACTGAAGGATTGGGATGATAAAATTCACAAACTTTAGATTTGATAAAACACCATATGAAATAGAAATTCATTATTTAAGCATAAAGAAATACATATATACATAGTTTTTAAAGCAAACATACATGTATATATGTTCGTAAATATCAGATATTTATTACCCAACAAATTTTGTACAAGTTTTAACCACATGCTCTGATCTGGCAGTAAAGCATTCCAATCACAAGCGGAAGATACTGGGTTCAATTCCCAGTGCTGAGTCATACTAAAGACTAAAGAATGGTAGTGACTGTTCCTTTGCCAAGTGCTAGACATACAAAGTGAAAGTCACAGATCTTTAAGATGAGACTTGAAACTGGGGTCCTGTGGCATATAAAAGAACTCTCACTGCATTGGCTTCAGTCCATAGCACAGGCCTAAATTTGTAGCACTTCACCTAAAGCTGATGATATCTCAATGTAAGTAAAACATTCTTGATGGGATGTAAAACAAAAATCTGACAAACAAATTTTGTAACCTTTTCCCTAAAGTTTGGAAATACATGTAGTGGCTTCTGAAGCCTCATATGTGTACAAAGATTCATAGTCATTATTGTAATTCTCTTACTTTTGCTTTTTTCATATTTTTGCATTGAAATAGGAAATTATCTTTTCAATAAGGGAATTTTCCATTCAGAAAAGAACATTTTTATAGGGATAGGATTACTAGTGTGTATACCTGAACATTTTGATAGGGATAGGATTACTAGTGTGTGTACCTGAACATTTTTATAGGGATAGGATTACTAGTGTGTATACCTGAACATTTTTATAGGGATAGGATTACTAGTGTGTATACCTGAACATTTTGATAGGGATAGGATTATTAGTGTGTATACCTGAACATTTTGAAGGGATTTTACTAGTGTGTATACCTGAACATTTTTATAGGGATAGGATTACTAGTGTGTATACCTGAACATTTTTATAGGGATAGGATTACTAGTGTGTATACCTGAACATTTTGTGCTCCCATTTAATTTTGGCCATTGTCTTCCTTAGATGGGAGGGCAAATTTAAAAAAAAAAGGAAATATTTCAAGCTAGATAATTGATAATTAATGGCCACACATACCATTCATGAGACTTTGGTGATGTAGGATGAATTTAAGACGGAGTGAATATGTTTTCTGTTGTAAAATTGTGACTGTAACCAAGAGTGAAAATGACCAGATATACCATGACCAGGCCACAAAATAACCAAAATCATTGTAACCCATTTAGAGGTTACGGGTTACGCTAAAAGGAATCACTGTAACCTACAGGTTACGATGACAATTATAAACACGCAAAATATATATAATTTTATTTATTACATTGTATTGTATTTTTGACAAATATCATCAAGAATGAAAAAGACGTTACATGATTTGTGTTTGTTGTAACCTCTGTGTAACCTGAAAGATTGCTTCCATGTTATTTTGTGGTCTGTGATACAGTATAAGAGTATATTTTTCTTAAAAAGTGTGTTAAAATATATTTCTAAAAATATGTATACTTTCTCTCTTACTTAAAATACTTTGGTTTGTCTGGAAGATAGCCAGCAAAGAATATATTTTGTTTATTGGATGGTCCTGTTGGATAGAGAATGAACTGTATTTATATGTTTGCAAGCACACATGTTTTAAAAAAGGATGCAAATTGCTAATGTAATGAAATTTTATCTGTTACATAGTTTGAAATAGGAAACAAGCTAATTCATTAGAACTTACTGTAGTGTAGTAAGTAGCAATTTAATCTGAAATGCAGAATGTATGAAATAGGAAACAAAATAATTCATGAAATTTATTGCTCTAAGTAGCTATGTTAAGGAAACTTGATCTGAAGTATGAAACAAGAAGCTAAGTTTTTGCTGTTCTACTAGTGGCATTTTGATGAATGAAATGAAATTGTTTTCACTCCGACAATTACCAGTACAAATTTTACACTTGTCATTCAACACCTTTGAATAACAACATTCTTAACTTGTCCTGTTCAGCCAATCAAATTTTAGGAATAGCTGAACAAGTAGAAAATTTTCTTTCAGCTGCTTGGGTCCAGAGCTTTTTTTTGCCAATGTCCGGTTCTCTAATATCTGAAAGTTAAATATTTTGGCCCAGGGGCCTCTGAGACTTAAAGAAATTTCAGCACCTGCCTATTCTTAGTATATGATGATGATTTATATATCTTTAAGACTCATTTTCATCTTTTAACTTTTTATTGTGGTCATTAGAAGACAGACATGAAATAAACTTTTGGTTGAATTTGTTGATAGATTTAGTTTTCTGATAGTTTTCATGTTTAAAATACATGCTCATTTTTATGCAAATTTTTAAGATAATCTAATCATAATTTTTAGTTAGATAGTCTTGTTTTTCCCCCAGTAACACTTGCCATCTAGAACAAATATTTGAGACATAAATATGTATGGAGTCTAAGCTGGGTTATGTCTAATTATCAGATATTGTAACCAGGCAAATTTATCACGAAGTCAGACTTGATATGATTACAGCATTTAGATCTAATCAGACTCACATAACCTAATCTTTGTTATTGATTATAGCATTTAATTAGTTGTAGTGAAATATGATTCTAATAGGCTTACAGCATTTTAGTTGGAGAGAAATCTGATGTTTATTTATAGTTAAGGTAATCTGTATCAAACGGTTCTGTTCTCCACCCACTTGTACAGTTCGATGACTAAGGTCTTTAGGTCATGAGGTGTCAAAATATTGACCTTTTTAAGTTTGTTTGTTTTTTTTTTCAAATCTTATCAGAAAACTGATATTTAAAATATCTTAGTATATACTGGTAATTATAAGCATCAAGATAGGTTACTGGACCTGGGTTACTGTTTAGAATTCTATGACCTTTAAATCAGGGGTTATATAGAAAGGGTGTGGAACTGGGTTATACTGTTTAGAATTGCATGACCTTCACATCAGTGGTTTTATAGGTGGGACATGAACCCGAGATACTGTTGAGAATTCCTGACCTTAACATCAGTGATTTGATATGTAGGACAGGGACTGTTGAGAATTTCATGACCTTCACATCAGGGGTTTTATAGTTAGGACATGAACCCGAGTTACTGTTGAGAATTCCACGACCTTGACATCAGGGATTTGATAGGTAGGAAAGGGACTGTTTAGAATTTTATGACCTTGACATCAGGGGTTTTATAATTAGGACAAGACTTTAGAATTTCATGATCAGGGATTCTATATGTAGAACAGGGAATGATTGGACCCTTTTGGTGCTGGTAAGAAATCGAATACAGAATCAACAATATTCCCATAGATCTGCATTAATCATGCACTTCCAAATACATACTGTTTTATTTGATAGCTACGGTTTAGTTTCAGTTATCCTGAGTTACAAACTAATTGTTCAACCAACACAGCTTGTATAGGAAGTTTTAAATTTGATTTGGTTATCACCAGCAGTATAAAGGTACAAACCGCAGGAGGTGTTTTTGTGCTACTTCCTCTTGTCTGTTAATAGATCTAGACCACAGCGTATTTTTGGAAGTTTGTACTTAGTATCAATTACGATTTTACATGTATCTATTTTACAAAGACACAGAACGCAACAGTTCCTGTATATAAAGTGAGCAGAACCTCGAAAAACAAGCTCATATTGCTTCAGTTTTGTATATCACCCGGACTTTTGTGTATTGCTAATTTGAGCTTTTATCTGACTTTCAAAACATTTTTTTACTGAAACTGATGAGTTAAAGTTTACAAAACTGATAACGATCATCATCTGATTCCTTGTGTGTAAATTGATTCCTAGTGTTTCTAAAATGTCATTTGTACCTTTAACACTTACATATGCAATAGGAGAATGTTTTGTGAGAAACACAATATAAAGTATGTAACATTTGATACACATCAAAGTCACAAATATAAGTAATTTCAACAGTTTCAATTATATTTCAACCTTTATTAAGGCAAGATTTACATGATTGTCCCTGTATAAAGTCAAATTTTGAAGTTTGTGGTCCCTGGATAATGTTGGTTGCAAATTGGCATGGTAGTCGGATTTGGCAGATAATGCTGTTTTGGATTTTGTGTTATGGAGTCTTGACACCTCCCTTTGCAGAATTCATTGCTATAAACTTGTTAATCACACCTGCATCCATTTCATATGAAAGTTACTTCACTAACACATAACAAGACCCTAATTGAGTAGTATTACACAAGTTTGTATAAGAAAACTTATGTTGGTACACATTGTTCATGTGTCAGAGAATGATATTGGAGATGTGCAATTTTGTTTTATTGACTAATTAATCCCTTGAGATTCTGCCAGCGTATTTGTATTGTAATTCTCTTCATGTAAAATCTTATTCACATTGATTCAGCCTTCTTGTTGTGCTCTCCTAATTTGTATTACATATATTAGGCAAAAAGAAAAATAGAATAGTTTTGTATGCCCCAACTGCCAAACCTTAGAAGCCCTTCCCCCATGCAGTTATTTGGCAGTTTTAACATGTTTTCCCTATGGAAACACTAGAAACTGTATCCAATTTACTTTAAAAATTCAAAAGAAATTTTTAGATGAAAGACAAAATTTGTCTTCTGACCAACCCACTTTTTAGAGCCTTGGTGGGACCAGTCAAACAAATAATATGTCAATGATGGCCTTACCAATATAAATGTATATATTTATATAGAGGCACACATCATATGAAAATAATTTACTCCCTAGTGTCTTATTGGATCAACTGCAAGAAAAATAGGTCAGTGGTCAAATTTCACTATTACATTCTTACAAAGTGGAAATTGATTTTATTGGCAATAAGTGGAAATTAGAAGTAGACATTCAGTAGTTAGATGTATTCACTATGTATAATTGAAGACCAAAGTCTTAGGCATACACTTGCTCTGTATAGTGTTGCTGAGGGGCATCTGTGGCAGAGTGGTTAGGACATCTGTGGCAGAGTGGTTAGGACATCTGTGGCAGAGTGGTTAGGACATTTATGGCACAGTGGTTAGGACATTTGTGGCACAGTGGTTAGGACATCTGTGGCAGAGTGGTTAGGACATATGTGGCACAGTGGTTAGGACATTTGTGGCACAGTGGTTAGGACATCTGTGGCACAGTGGTTAGGACATTTGTGGCATGGTGGTTAAGACTTCCGTGGTTAGAGCCACATACTCGGCAATGTGTGTCTTTCACTTCTTTTGTGGAGCATTTGGTGAAGGAACAATCACTACCCTACATGTAGCTGCTGAAGTCTTAGTTATGACTTAGGACTGGGAATCAAACCGCAGACTTTCCACTTGTGAGTTGAAAGTTCTACCCCTAGACCACTGTAAGTGGTCAACTCTAGTGAATGAGTGTTGCAAATTTGCTTGAATTTTGGCTTATTTTGTTGAGGGGTATTTGTGGCAGAGTGGTTAGATATTCACACTTTATGATATCTCTCAGCTCTGGTAATTAGGTGTTTGAACTGCGCTTGATTTTTTTACCTATTTTTGAGAATGAGATTCCTCACTCTCAGAAGCAATACGAGATTATGAGTTTGTATTCTTCAATATAACCATTGACATCAGACGTTGATCTTGAACTACACTTACTTTGCAATAAAATCTGTTTTATTATTCATTTTTCTGTTGCGTTATTTTGTGGAAGCAATTCATACATAATAAACTGACAATAAGTTGGTATCATGAAATGATGAAGAAAAACAAAACTTAGCACATTTAGTGTAGTGTGTCTGGCATCCACTAATTGTCAGACCTTCTCTAGTATATTACATTGGCTGATATTCTGCAGATTGTTTATAGAAATTTATTTTCTGACGCTTCATGTTTGAAATCTAGTCAGTTTTAATCTAGACATTGTATAAAGTTTCAGATTTCAAGATTTTGATAACATATTTCACTAAATAAACTGACATACAGCTTAACACCGCCAGGCTTTTATTGGTGATTCACATAAGATCATAAGGTCAGAACTGTACTTGAGTACAAAGTAATGAGTGTCAGTATGTGGATATGAAAGTATCCCTGGTCTACCAATAACACTTGTTTGCTCTTTTCATTGGTTTGTATGCCACAGTTAACAGATATTATGTCACCATGTTACTGAAGTCATCTATTTCAATCTGTTGCCAGTCATCATCTTACCAGTGTGTGGTGTGAGTGAACTTTTGAATGTGGTGAATTTTTAAATATCACTGTATCAGTTATCTTCATCTTTGGTACATGTAACCTCTATAGGGTCACACCGGGTACTTGTGAACTTTATGACCCCTGTTTCTGTTGATGGAGCTGTTTTGGTCAGGTCTCGATCATCTAGCTTTTAGAGTGCTCTCCTGTAGAAAGATGAGCTAAAACTACTTCCTGCAGCATTTAGATTGTATGCCTCGCTCTAACATGAAGACACCGTTCTCCACTCTTTAGCATAGATGCTTGTCACTACTAAGTAGCATTTGTTTCCATTTTCAAACAGTCACTACCACTGTTTTGTACACAGATTAACCAGGACTCTCTTGTAAGATACATAAAGGGTATAGTAAAGCAGTGAAACAAAAATGTGTAGACTGCAATGTTTGCAACACATGCAACGAATGCTGAAAATGTGTAGACTCTAATGTTTGATTATCAACACATGTAACAAATGCTGATCCCACTAGGTGATAAGAGAAACAACCATACCACATTAACAGTCATATAATTAGTCTTTTCATCACCCCAAACAGAGGAAGCCACCAACATGGAGATGAGCTTGGTGTCAATAGTTGCTCTTAGATTGTTGGATGTCAGCGTTAGGATTTCTGATTTGTTGATATTTTGTTATGGCTAGGAGAATGCACCTGCACAAGTATGCCATGAATGTCATTGTTAATAAGTACAAAAGATGTAGTTTTGTATCCTTAGTATACTACACAGGAGCATCATTATGTCTCCCTTGATAACACACGTCTGGTCTCCTTGTGTAAGATCTACAGTTGTATCTGATCAAGGTTCAAATAGTCATGTCAGCATGTAGTGTGATCTTCCTGGCTGACTGGCTACACATCAGACATTTCCCTCAAAAGACTGGCTACAGTTCAAAAGATTCCTTGGTGCTGAAGCCACACTAACCTTTGAATGCCTAGTATTCCTAAAAAGATGGCACAGCTGCAGTATTGTTGTGAAAAGAATAGAGAGATTCAGCACTAACAGCTGGAATCTGGGTGTTGTATGTAAAATAAAGTGTATTCCACAATCTCTCAAACTTCAATAAGTTAAGAAGAACTCAAGAGGAATATCATGATCCACACATCTGGAGTTATGTCAGAGATTTTATATGTACAGCAAGGCTGGACAAACATTTTTAGAGTCAGTTTGTCCAGGGCAAGCTGAAAGTAATTTTCAATTTGCCCTGACCAATTTTTAACTTGCCCTGATCATTGTTTCCCTCAACTCTTGCGATAGTAATAAGACTAGACAGATCTTAAGGGGCATTAGCAGTGTTTCAAAAAAAATATATATATTTCATTTTTTTCTACCTTAACTACTTGTTTTTGATGCACAATAACAAATAAGAGCTATACACAGGCATAAAAATTCTTATATTCCAAATATTTTGTGAAAATAAGGTCAGATTCAGTGTGGTATTCATATGCAGATGGTAAGGTTGACTTAATCATTTGCAATTGAAAAAGTGCCAAACCTGGTTTCTCAAACCAGTTTCACAAAATATATAGGAATTTAAGAATCTTTTTGCCTGTGTATCTCGCTTTTTTTTGTCCTTGTAAAAAAGACAGACAATTTTTTGGAAAAAACACAGCTAATGCTGCTTTAAAACATTGTTAACTTTTTTAGCTTGCCCACAGGTTAGCTGTCCATATTTTTTTTACTTGCCCTAGCCAAAATATAGCTTGCCCCAGGCATTGGGCAAGTGGATTTGGCCTGCCCTGTACAGCATTGTACAGTAAGGTTGCAAATTAAAAGAGGGGAATATATCTGAACAAAGAAAAGTACAACTGAAGGAAACAGAAAATCAAAAAAAAGTATTGCAATGTCTGGTAAATGTTACCCTGCCATTTGTCATTTCATTCTGAAAATTTTGAAAAGCACCTGTTCATCTGCCTAATATCAAAACAGTTATTTGACTGAGAATTGAAACTAGCCATTCACTTGATCTACAGTAACCCAAATCCAATGAATCAGCCAACCAGTAGAATCATATGCTGAAAATAAAAGAAAAATTGTTTTGAGGAGAACAAAACTAATACATGCCTACCATTTTACTTTTAGAGACATTGGTCATTGTAGACATGTACATTGTAAATTACTAGCCATTGACCATTGATATATCAGTTCAGTAAAACTACTGTACTTGATATGATGGTCAGTTTTGTACCATGTGACTTTACAATAAAAAATGTCAAGCACATGACCAGAAGTGATTTGAAAATTTAGCCTTCACCCATTTTATAACCAGTAAAATGATTATTAACCCTTGATGATACAGTTGATATGACTTATGTAATTGATATTGAGTAGAGTCCATTGTTTTTGAAGGGGTCAAAGAGCTAGGCTCATTCCATGTCAAGTGATGCACCATACTAGTGACCACTAGCAACTTGAAGCTGTTCATCATCTACACCATACATGTGCAAACATGAATCTAGAACAGTATTATCAACAAGAAATTATAAAGTTAAACGAGACTTACCTGTAAGGTGAAGTTTGACTGTAATTTCTTCGACCAGTTGGGAGACTGAGGGATCAAATGAGATGATAATGCGGTCACGTGATTCATTCTTCAGAGCTCGATATCGAAATTCATCAATAAATGAAAGGGAGGGATGTATTTCAGGGTGGGCATTTGATCCCTCAGTCTCCCAACTGGTCGAAGAAATTACAGTCAAACTTCACCTTACAGGTAAGTCTCGTTTAACTTTATAATTTCTTCTCCCTGTTGGGAGCCTTTCGTTATCAAATGAGACTTTAAAGCTGATGAATTTGATATCGTTAATTACTAAAAAACGAGTAATAAAAATATAAATAAATACTTAATTAATGTACAAGGAAAAAAGAAAAACAACTGTATCTGAAAATGACTAATGTATTATAAACACTACACATGAAATTGATAAATTGGTATTATCGTGTAAAAACTTTTGTGTATAATCATTTAGCAAAGTTAGTTAATAGGCTATCACCAAAAGAATGGTCTATAGTGATTGACTTTTGATAGAATTTTCTAAATACACAGTCTTGCGACCATCCAACTGTTTTTAAAATAGTTCGTAAAGGTACTTTAAAGTTGTGAGCAGCACTCGCTGAAGCGGCACGCGTGCTGTGAGGTTTGAAAATGGAAATGTCAATTCCTGATTTCATTAATATACTTTTAATCCATCTAGCGATGGTGTCTCGAGAGGCCGCTTTATGGGGGGTTTTTGTGTTGTAATGAGTAGTTGCGTTTCTGTTTGCCGTAATATTGCTGTTTTGGTTAAATAAAATTGAAGAATTTTCAGCACGCATAAATCATGATCTGGCGTGAACGCAGAAAAATTCAATTCTCCCAAATGAGTTTTAGGCGTTGAATTTTTTAGTAAATCTCCTATTACAAATTTTTACGCATTCATCTCCAATGTGAATATTCCGGATGTCCAGAAATTGTAATGTCTGTCCGCGTTGTCCTGATAATAATGCTAACAACATAGCAAGTTTCTGAGATAGCTGCAATAATGTTAATGATTCCAAAGGTGACAATGATTTTAAGTACTTGAGTACTATATCAACATTCCATGTAATATTATATCTGGGTAATGTTGGTCGATTTACAAATACTCCCTTCATAAATTTTTTAATTAACATGTGTGAACCGATATTTACACCATGTATATTGTCAAGATGTAAAATTGCAGATAATGCGCTTCTTGCAGTGTTTAAAGCACTATAACCAAGGCCGCTTTTATATAATTTCTGTTAAAAATGCTAACGCATTGAAAACATCGGCTTCAAGTGGATCAGCTTGTTTTTCACTACAAAATTGCAACCATTTGCGGAGATAGTTCCAATATTGTATTTTCGTCGACTCTCTCCAAGATGACATGATAATGTTAAGAGTGTCGACTGATAAATTTGAACCTTTGAGCGATTCCCTGACAAGCGAAAAGCACCCAGTCTCATTTTCTTTAGGGGGTGAGATTGATGTTTGTTTGTGTGGCAGAATTAATAGATCTCTGCGTTGCGGGAGAATAACAGACGTTTCTGACACCATCTGTAGAAGTTTTGGAAACCATGGTTGCGTTGGCCATATCGGAACAATCATCAAAAACTTCCACCTGTTCCTTTTGAATTTTTTGAAGAACAGATCCTATGACACTGAAAGGACAGAAAATGTAGCATCTCAAATGTGACCAATCGATAGAGAAAGCATCTATATAATTTGCGTGTTTATCAGGATTAAATGAAACATAGTTTCTTAATTGCTTGTTGTCGTTAGACGCGAAAAGGTCAATATCGAATGGACCGTAACGATTTTTTAACTTATTAAACACTTGTTTATTCAACATCCATTCGGTATCTGACCTATTTTTTCTGGATAAGAAATCAGCCTCTGTGTTATCCACACCGGGAATATGACATGCGGACAACCAGATGTTTTTATCATTACATGAAAACCAAATGGATCTTGACAAATCATTAAGTGTTCGAATTTTTCCACCCATTTTGTTAATATAAGTTACTGCGACTGTATTATCTAAGTAGATTCTTACATGGCAGTTAGAAATATGAGAAGAAAAATGAATAATTGCTAATAAAGCGGCTTTCAACTCTAAGAAATTGATATGTTCTTTTTGCTCTATAAAAGACCATTCCCCACTGATGCATTCACTTGTTGTGTCATTTACCGCACCCCAACCTCGACTTGAGCTGTCACTTTTTATGATAATATCAGGCTTATTTGTGTAAATAGACCTAAAACTTGAATTTATATTTTTTATCCACCACTGAATATCTTGTATGCTCTCACATGACAGAGAAATTTTTGCTTCGAAATTTCCCGAAATGTTGTTTTTTAAATAAAAATCTTTCTCTATTTCTAACAATTTATAGTGTAATGGGGCGAATGTTACACCTGGTTCGCTAGCAACCAACTTCCCAATAAATTGAGAAAGTTCGCGAATTGTTATTTTCTGTTTTTGGAGAATTTTGTTCCCGTGTTCGATAATCTTGGATGCTTTACTCTCCGTTAATCTTACCGTCATATCAATGGAATTTATTTTGAAACCTAAGAATTGTATTTGCTGCGAGGGCAGGGATACCGATTTTTTGTGGGTGAATAGTAAGCCCTAACTGATCCATAACATGGATAGTCTCTGTAAAATTCTGTGAACATTCTTTAAAACAATTGCCTATCAGTAAACTGTCGTCGATGTAACCAACATTTGTATATCCTAATTTTCTCAAATGTGAATAAACAGGTTTCATGATTTTTGTTGTGAAGATACGTGCGGAATTCTTATATCCCATTGCTAAACAAGTAAATTGATATTTTTGATCCTGCCAAATAAAACGCAAATATTTTCGGTCATTTTTTATGTACTTTGATAGAATAATAAGCGTCCTTTAGATCTACAGAAGCAAACCAGCAATTCGGTGTTATCAAATTGATAGCTGATTTCAGAGTTTCCATTTTAAAATGATGATATTCCACGTAATCGTTTAAAGATTTCAAATTAAGTATTATCCTGTGGCTTCCATTGATTGTTGTATTGTGAAATTTTTCCTGCGGTAAAATTATCTGGCGTATTTTGTAAAACTACGCTGGTGCTCACCTGGTTACTCACACAATTTATTTCCTGTTCTTGAGACTGAATTTGGAAACCTGATTTTTCCTGTATTTCTGGAACTGAGGATACCTGTATCCCCGTCCTATCCCTTGTCCTAAAAAATAATTTTGTTTTCTGCTATTATTGTCTTGACTAGACTGTGTGGAGTACCCGAAAGAAGGTTTTCGAGTAAAAGGTTTCCTTTTTCCTGATATCTGGGATCCTACTTTGTTGCCCTTTACGATATCCTCCACAACCTTGCCGAGATCATCACCAAACAAGTTTTCGCTTATTGGATGATCATTGGAGCATAGAGAACGGAATTCGTTGTTTTTGTCAGGTTGGATTATGAGCTCACGTCTTCTGTAAGCCAGATCACAATACACGAATTCAGACAATTTGAGTCCGTCAAGCGCTAATTTAAGAATTTCTGTCGGGATTATTTTCTCCTTCTTTGAGTTTGCTTCCAACAGTTTGTCAATCATTTGTAGTTGTGGTACAATCGCTTTGCATATCAACGCATGTGTTCTTTGCAGCCTTAGATCTTGATTTTTTGTGTTTTTATCTAAATGAGACCAAATCTCACTATTAACTTTAGGAGGAACAAGATTAGGTACGTTTATAGGCCGTAAATAATTTTCAGTGGCTTCTTTGATTTTTTCTGATACTAATTTACAACGTACACCGTTGTTTGCCACATCAGCTAGCTTATCATTAATTTTTTCCCCGCATTTTTCCTCTGATCCGAAACACTCTTTGATCTCTTTAAGCAGACTGTCTGTGTCTACTTCTCTGGTATCTGAATCAGATACCCGTGTTTCAGTGTGTGCAGCTTTTAATAAATCACTGAAATCGTCAGATTCTTCCTCGTCAGAAATATCTGATACATTGGTCATGTGCATGATTTGGGGTATCGAACCCGAAGTGGACGGTTGTTCATCTAAGGTAGATAATTTTCTTTTCTTCCCCTTTTTTAAATTCGGGGTTGTACCTGTTTTTGTGCAACTAAATGGCTGACAAGCGATTGCATTGTTCTTTGACTTTGCAGCATGATTTCAACAAGTGTTGAGTTGTCTGTTATATTGACAAATGACTTCTCGCCGAACTCGCGAGCGAGAGTAGTCTTATTATGTTCATTGTCCATATCAGTTTCAGCTTCCCTGCTGTTATGAGTGTCTTCTTCAGCTGCCATTGTTGCTTTGTTTTGAGACTTCTTTAATGGAAATCACGATTTGCCTTTATGTCTCAACTTTGTGCAATTCGTAAAACTACGACGAAATTGCCTTTGATATGTTTATGTATATATAAAGATGTTATATACAAAAACGGTTAATAGAAAAAGTTTGAACTGTTACGTTCTCCGTCTTGGTTAATTCCGAAAACAAAAATTACATAATAAGAAAGTTTGTGATGAAATAAGTATAACACTACAACGAATAAAGAAACTTTTAAATCCAGAAAACTTGAAAGTCACAATCCTTTGTATATAATGTCTAAAAATTATGAAAATTACTAAAATTAATCGCATATAGAAATGTAATTCACATAATTAATTATCCCAAAAGTAATTGCGTCTGAATCAGAATCTATTCGCTTTATCTATGAATCACGTGACCGCATTATCATCTCATTTGATAACGAAAGGCTCCCAACAGGGAGAAGAAATTGAAACTTGAATCTGCTCACCACTTTATCTACAGTAAATGGAAACTTGAATCTGCTCACCACTTTATCTACAGTAAATGGAAACCCAAATCAATCTTCACAATTTCATCAACATTGATTGGAAACTAGAATCTTCTGGCCATATTACTTTCTGATTAACTTGACTTGTATGTGATCAAACATGGGATACAGATATATTTGTAACAGTTTACATGCAGTGGAAATATATCAAATTCTCTTTGTTGTGGTAAGTGGCAGCTCGGCATCCTATCTATACTACCCCAGCTGTCTCTTAAAATACAGGAGTAAAAAATCATCTCAGCATCAATATGTACAGTTTTATTGAGCTCACATTGTTATACAGAAGTCATTTGGTAAATAAAACTTGTAATCTATCGTTACACATGATTCATGCTTCACATGTTACCTACCATCAGACTTTGTGAACGTTTTGTTTTTTACGTGTGCCGAGTATATCTCGATCCAGAGGTGGTGTAAGCTGGGATATTTTTAATTGTCTTTTTTTTTAAATGTATTTGTGCCAAGTATTTTTTTCAGAGGTGGTGTTAGCTGGGATATTTTGAACTGAACTGTGTCTTTTTTATGTGTGTGTGTGTGTGTGTGTGTGTGTGTGTGTGTGTGTGTGTGTGTGTGTGTGTGTGTGTGCCAACTATTTTTTTTATACAGAGGTGGTGTAAGCTGGGATATTTTGAACTGTCTTCATTTCTTCACATGAAACATCTGTCTTGTATGGAGAGAAAAAGAGAGAGCACAAATTACTGGGATAGCATGTACTTTCACTTCGTAACCTCAGCTAATGGAGTTTCTGGGGTTATGATGTATATATAAATGATTGTTTAGGAAAGCACAAGTGGATTTTTTTTCCTGTCTGGATCTTAACAAGTTCTCATATTTGTTGTAGAAACACCAGGGAAGTGACAATATCACAAGATATCTCTAAGAAATGCTTTGTGGTAAGTCTGATTATTTTATATAGAATAACAAATAATTATGTATGAAAAACAGCTATGGAAATTTGATAATTTGTTATTCCAAAATATCACATGAAAAATCAGATTCTAAATATTTTAATATATATATACCTATACTGACTGGTATTTGATATGTTCTTAGATGTATTTATAGCTTAGCCTTATGTATTTGCTAAGGGATTAGATACCTTTAGAAGATCACTTTTCACATTTTACATTTGTTTTACTAATGAAACAGATCAATGTAGCTGTGTTTTATGATAAATTATTTTTATAATATATACCGTATTTTATGGCCTATAGGTCGATATGGGGGATAGGTCGAATGGCCGATTTTTGGCAAAAATCCAGGTTTAAGTATTAGATAGGTCGAAGTGGAGGACAGGTCGATGTCGGCAGAGATTGAAACATGAATGGAAGAACATAAAAATGCATCGTTTATGTTTAACAACTGGTGCCAACACGATGGTAACCTACTAAAATAATCAGAATGATCGGACTATTTTACGGTACAATATTAAATAGGAGTGATTAAAAAGCATAGAAGTTGCATTTTATCATATTTAACATCACTTATATTACTCGTGTGTACTGATTTTGTATACAAGCATAGCCATTATGTTACCTGTCAAATCATCATTAAATTCTTTATGCTGTTTACACAAGCGACCTCAATCCTTGTCTTATCCCTTACATTGACCTAAATTATTATGCTGCTGCAATTGTCAAACAATTAAATACAAGGTTTAGTGTCAATTAATTTACGTAACACACTAAACTTTCCCAACTTCAAAGACTGCCGCGCGATCCTTATCAGTTGAAGGTCACGTTCCAGTGTTGTAGTGTCCTGAAAGTCTGAGAAGACTTCAACTTCACAGTGGGGTGCCGAGATAAGGGAATCATTCAAAAGTATAAACTGTCCGGTATAAATATAATGTAAACAATGTATTTTTATTACGCACAGTCTTGAATCCCAATGATATTGTAACTTGAAAGATAATTATTTTGTCACTTGATTATGAACATAGTGCATTACGCACACACGAGGTCACATTTAATAGTCGTATTAAGTGTAAATACAAATGAGTATTTGGAGTAAGCCCCTAGATTATCCTGTGGAAATTTTTGAATTACGATGTTAGAATGGGAATTGCAGATACAAGTTAAATATTTCACTATTTTTTTTAAAGATAAGTCGATGCGGTGAATAGGTCGAGGTCACAACTTTAGAGAAAAAAAATATCGACCTATAGGCCGTAAAATACGGTACCTTTTATATGGTTGCTACCATCATGTCTCTAGAGCCAAAGGTCTTTGTTATAGATAAGTTTTGTAACCATCATACTGATATTTTTGTAACCACTTGGAGTATTAAGTCTTTGTAACCATCACAGTCACTATGATATTTAGGGTTCTGTGGTCAAATGAGGTATCCTCATGTTTGTGGTGATGTTTTGATCTCTTTAGTTTTGTGTTTATAAAAGATACTAATTATAACCAAGTGGTTACAGCTGGACTATATATGGTAGTTTGAAGTATGACTTTTTACTTTTACTTTGAACAGGTATGCTAGATAATCTATCAAAAGTCACTGGCACTTAACAGATATTTGGACTAGGGTATCTCTAAGCTTCTACTACTTGATTAATTAATAGATATGCCAGTAACATATATATGAAAAGTTGTCCACACTTTTTCCAGATAAATATAATTTAATATTCCTCTCCCTCTATTAAAAAGAAAAATGGATTCAGACATATGACAGATGAAATGATAAATGTACGTGTAGTTAGATACACCAGCTTCAGATTCTAATCACAATGACCCACATTTCATGGTGAGCCGAAAGAAAATGAGAATTTTTTTTAAGGATGTTGTGTTAATTTGATAAAAGTTTTTTTTTTCTTAAATACTGCACCAAGCTACACAGATCCTGATCAAGTCTGTATTTGTACTCTGTATATACTTTCAATAACAGATATATTAACTCTTATATCAAATAAAACTCAAAGAAAACTGAATTATTCTGTACTGTATCTTGTAGCCAATTGATACATGTTCCTACTTAGGTATGATACTGTGTGGTTTTGTGAGAAATGATCAATACCAGTCATTATATTGGAGTCATATTTTGGGCTTCAATATCCATATACAAATCATATTCTTTTACCTATGTATAATAAACAAGAATTAATTAATATTTGTATCATTTTGTGTAAGAAAAGTCATACATGCATGTACACAGATGATCTGCAATTTGGTTAGTCATACAAACAAATGTTCTTAATCATACATACAAATGATCTCTTGTGTAAGAAGTCATATATGTATACAAATGATCTCTTGTGTAAGAAGTCATACATACAAATGATCTCTTGTGTAAGGAAATGATCTCTTGTGTAAAATGTCATATATACAAATGATCTCTCATGTTAGAAGTCATACATGTATACAAATGATCTCTTGTGTAAGAAGTCATACATACAAATGATCTCTTGTGTAAGGAAATGTCATATGTCATATACAAATGATCTCTCATGTTAGAAGTCATACATGTATACAAATGATCTGTTGTGTAAGATGTCATACAAATGATCTGTTGTGTAAGAAGTCATAAATACATATGATTTCCTGTTTTAGAAGCCATACATACAAATGATCTATAATTTGAGTAGTCAATACACAAGAGATTATTTTTATCATGCAAAAAAGCAGTTTAGATTCCAATGGGGCTCGCACCTGCACTCTAACTAACCACTTGGCAACAGAGGCCCCTCTTATTTGATTCTTTTGTTTAAAAAGTCAAACATACGAATGATGACATATTTGTGTACCATAGTCATACATGGTGATTTTCTCCTATTTTTAGCCCACCATCAACAGATGGTGGGCTATTCATATGGACCTGCATCCGTGGTCCGTCCGTCGTCCATCTGTCCTGAACAATTCTTCTCAGAAAGGACTGAAGGGATCTCCTTGAAATTTGACATGAATGTTCCCATTGAGGTTTTATTGTGCATGTTACATTTTCAGAGATATCAGAATCCAACATGGCTGTCAGGTGGCCATCTTGGATTTTGACCAGAGGAAGTTTGTTACCACTACTTCTCAGAAAGTACTGAAGGAATCTTCTTGAAATTGGACATGAAGGTCCCCCGTGAGGTCTTGTTGTGCATATTACATTTTCAAAGAGATCAGAATTCAACATGGCTGACAGGCAGCCATCTTGGATTTTGACCAAAGGATGTTTGTTAACGCTATTTCTCAGAAAGGACTGATGGGATCTTATTGAAATTGGACATGAAGGTTCCCCTTAAGATCTAGTTGTGCATATCGCATTTTCAGAGAGATTGGAATCCAATTTGGTCAACAGGGGGTCATCTTGGATTTTGACCATAGGAAGTTTGTTATTGCCATTTCTCAGAAAAGACTGAAGGGATTTCCTTGATATTGGACATGAAGGTTCCCCGTGAGATATAGTTGTGCATATAACATTTTCACAAAGATTAAATTCCAACATGACTGACAGAAATATGGATTTTACTTCTACTTCAATGTTGAGGCAAAAAATAAGAGAAAAGACAAGAAAAGAAAAGTCTGTCATAGATCAGACATAGAACATCCCATGGTGGGCGCCAAGATCCCTCTAGGATCTCTTGTAAAGTCATACAAATGAATTGTGTCTTGTTTCAGAAGTCATACATGATCTATTGGAGTAGCCATACACACTACAATGTGTTATAATCCCCTTGTTTGTGTAGTGTTACAAGTTGGAAGGGAGATTTTATAAGGAGGCTGAAAAAAACTATTTGAAGAGCTCTTTGGGAAGGGCAATGAGAGCAGATGCATTAAAATAATAGACAGAATTTTAGGTGCCCTATGATAATTTGATTAACATCAATATTTATTGGTAGTTAGGTACTTAAAGCTTTTTAATGTTCAGAATTTCTTGAGTAATTTGATCTTCTGTAAATGCCATGTTACAAAATGGTTCTTTTATAAATTATTATAGGTTCCTGTGTACCATATACTATATATGTGTAAGTCTGTCCGTGTGGCTTTACTAGATAGGTGCCTCTGTGCTGTTTCCGTAAAGGTGCCTCTGTGCAGTCTCTGTATTTCAGTCTGTTTCATTATATGCCCAAGTGCTTTACTAGATAGGTGCCTCTGTGCTATTTCTGTATTTTTCATTGGGTTTTACTAGATTATAGAGATGCCTCTGTGCTGTTTCTGTATTTTTCACTGTGGTTTTACTAGATTATATAGGTGCCTCTGTGTTGTCTCTGTATTTCTCTCTGTGGTTTCACTAGATCATATTGGTGCCCCAGTGCAGTTTCTGTAAAGGTGCCCCAGTGCTGTTTCTGTATTTCTAGCTGTGGTTCTACTAGATTATATAGGTGCAGTGCTGTTTCTGTATTTCTTGCTGTAGTTTTACTAGATTATAGAGATTGCTGTATCTGTGTAGTCTGTGTCTATAGGTGTCTCTGTGCAGTCTCTGTATTTCAATCTGTGGGTTTACTAGATTATATAGGTGCCCCAGTGTTGTTTCTGTATTTCTGTCTGTGGGTTTGCTAGATTATATAGGTGCCCCAGTGCTGTTTCTGTATTTCAGTCTGTGGTTTTACTAGATTATATAGGTGTCCCAGTGCTGTTTCTGTATTTCAGTCTGTGGTTTTACTAGATTATATAGGTGTCCCAGTGCTGTTTCTGTATTTCTTGCTGTAGTTTTACTAGATTATAGAGATGCCCCAGTGCTGTTTCTGTATTTCAGTCTGTGGTTTTACTAGATTATATAGGTGTCCCAGTGCTGTTTCTGTATTTCAGTCTGTGGTTTTACTTATCAGGTGTCTGTGCTGTTTCTGTATTTCAGTCTGTAGTTTTATAGATTAGAAGCCCCAGTGCTGTTTCTGTATTTCAGTCTGTGGTTTTACTAGATTATATAGGTGTCTCAGTGCTGTTTCTGTATTTCAGTCTGTGGTTTTACTAGATTATATAGGTGTCCCAGTGCTGTTTCTGTATTTCAGTCTGTGGTTTTACTAGATTATAGAGAAGCCCCAGTGCTGTTTCTGTATTTCAGTCTGTGGTTTTACTAGATTATATAGGTGTCTCAGTGCTGTTTCTGTATTTCAGTCTGTGGTCTCAGTGGGTTCCCCAGTGCTGTTTCTGTATTTCAGTCTGTGGTTTTACTAGATTATATAGGTGCCCCAGTGCTGTTTTTGTATTATAGATTATATGCCCCATTGCTGTTTCTGTATTTCAGTCTGTGGTTTTACTAGATTATATAGGTGTCCCAGTGCTGTTTCTGTATTTCTTGCTGTAGTTTTACTAGATTATATAGGTGCCCCAGTGCTATTTCTGAATTTCTTGCCTTGGTTTTACTACCGGTAGATTATATAGGTGCCTCTGAGCTGTTTCTGTATTTCTTACTGTAGTTTTACCAGGTTATATCTAGGTACTACTATTTGTGCTATATTTCTGGCTGTGGTTTTACCAGGTTATATCTAGGTACTACTATTTGTGCTGTATTTCTTACTGTGGTTTTACCAGGTTATATCTAGGTACTACTATTTGTGCTGTATTTCTGGCTGTGGTTTTACCAGGTTATATCTAGGTACTACTATTTGTGCTGTATTTCTGGCTGTGGTTTTATCAGGTTATATCTAGGTACTACTATTTGTGCTGGTAGGTTTTACCAGGTTATATCTAGGTACTACTATTTGAGCTGTGGTTTTACCAGGTTATATCTAGGTACTACTATTTGTGCTGTATTTCTGGCTGAGGTTTTACCAGGTTATATCTAGGTACTACTATTTGTGCTGTATTTCTGGCTGTGGTTTTACCAGGTTATATCTAGGTACTACTATTTGTGCTGTATTTCTGGCTGTGGTTTTACCAGGTTATATCTAGGTACTACTATTTGTGCTGTATTTCTGGTTGTGGTTTTACCAGGTTATATCTAGGTACTACTATTTGTGCTGTATTTCTGGCTGTGGTTTTACCAGGTTATATCTAGGTACTATAATTCGTGCTGTATTTCTGGCTGTGGTTTTACCAGGTTATATCTAGGTACTACTATTCGTGCTGTATTTCTGGCTGTGGTTTTACCAGGTTATATCTAGGTACTACTATTCGTGCTGTATTTCTGGCTGTGGTTTTACCAGGTTATATCTAGGTACTACTATTCGTGCTGTATTTCTGGCTGTGGTTTTACCAGGTTATATCTAGGTACTACTATTCATGCTGTATTTCTGGCTGTGGTTTTACCAGGTTATATCTTGGTACTACTATTTGTGCTGTATTTCTGGCTGTGGTTTTACTAGATACTCCCTCTGTTTATACTGTATCTATACATACTTCTCACAAATAAGTGGAATTTATATCTTTATAGAGTTTACCCCCAAGGGTAGTATAACTGACATTTTGAGATGAGAAGTTGATATCATACACAGTGGTTGGTTGATTGGCTTTTTGTAATGTGTTTTTTTGTGCCATTATCAGATTCTGTTTTATCTTATACACGGAAGAGATGGATTGTATGTGAAGCCTGAATGTATGTCAGCATAAGTCGCAGAGATAAACAAAGAAAAAACATTAGAAGCCAAATAGAAAGTAGCATTGTAGTAGCTGGAAGAAGTAGGTCTTATCTTTTTAATATAACAATGTTTTTGATTTAAACTGTTGAATTTACGGAAATGTTCATTTGTAATTACATGTGATGCTAGGGAATATGATAGTTTGTAGTGAAGTGTTTTGCCATTCACGCACAGAAACAGAAAATTATAAAATTTTCTACCGTGATAGAGGTTTGCAAGGTGTTCTGATAATGTTGTTATTAAATTTACTCCTGTGATAGAGGTTTGCAAGGTGTTCTGATGATTTATATAGCAAGTATCTAATTTACTCCAGTGATAGAGGTGTGCAAGGATTTCTGATAATTAATCTTTACTAAATTTACTCCTAGGATAGAGGTTTGCGAGGTTTTTTTTGATAATTCGTCATTATAAAATTTACTGCTGGGGTAGAGGTTTTCAAAGTTTTCTGATAATTAGTTTTGTAGAATTGAGTGTACACAAATGACTTAATGCATCTACATAGCACTTTGTTGTACAGTCTTATGCAGTTTGCGATATATTCATAGACTTTGGTCTCTATGTGAACATGAAGGAAGTGGAAGGATTTTGTAGATAAATTAATATCATGTGAAATACTGGTCCTCTTATCCCAGACAGTAATAATATAATAGCATAAAAACCTTAGAATACAAAATCCTGATATTAGCATATTTCTTATATGCAATGGAATCACGTTATGTAGAAATCCGATGAGTTCAAACTCTGGTTATGTCAAAGTCAAACAGCCTGTCTCTATTTTTATGGATAGGAGAATATGTTCATTAAAATTTTGGTTATCACAACTTCCGCATACCTCAAAGTAATTGGAATATTCCTGTGAATTTTGAGATAAGGGGATTCCACTATTTTTTTATTTCTAAAAGACAACAGAATCAGTGGAGCAATTTTATAAGAATCATAACGGAATAAGTGAACAACTTCTCTTTATCTTGACTCATCTTCTTCAGTCTCCCTCAGTTTGCTCTTCAGTTTTGCAATCTTTCTGTGTTTTAATAGGTCAATATTGGTTTTCTGTCTCAGGTGTGTAATTTCTCTATGTTTCAATTTGTTCTGTTTCAGTTTTGAAATCTTTTCTATGTTTCAGTTTGTCCATGCCAGTATTTTTATGCCCTTGACAGAGAAGATTGGGAGCATATGTCTGTATATTTGTTTACAATATTTAGGTTTTGGTCAATCCTTGAGTTTCTTTCATAAAAACTTTACTACATTTAGTATTTTGCTGAACATCAAAAATATCTCATTATGGTAAACATTCAGCAGGATTTACCAGAGTTATGGGACTTTCAATTTCATAAATGACTAAGTTCTTCTGGGTTAATGTTTCCAAACAGATCTTGTTTTTATCCCTGTCCATTTTTTGTCCAGTCTCAGTTTGGCCATCTTTATATATAAGTATAAATCCCTACATAGAGTTGACTTCAATTGTCATTTTGTCTAAGAGTCACAGGGTTTTGGATCCCTAGTGATGGCTCCCATGGGGATATATCTTGTGTGAGTTTTTGATAAAACATTTTCACTCTTTATTAATTCTTTTTTTTGTTGGCTTCGGATTGACACTGTGAAACCATAGATATATAATAAAGGCAACTTTATGTGACAGAGAAAAATTTCTTTTCACATGACTTGCAAAAATGATTGATGTCCATAATTTTAACCTTTAACCTTTTCAATCAGATAAATGGTCAGAGCACTTAACATGTGTAAATAAAAAACCTGATGTATAATCTTTGTATACATATATATAGCATGATACCAAACATATCAGAGGGCATGGTTATGTTTTTCCTCATAAAGATAGCACCAGTCATATGTCTACATGGCAGTATCTGGTCTTCTCTTTTTCTGTGTGAGAAAACATGAAATCTGATTTATGGCGATAAGAACTCAACCATCATAATCTGTAGAGTATAGAATTATTTTGCAAAATAGATAAGAAGATGGGTACAATGTATGTTACATGTAGATTATAGGAGATGCAAAATTATGAATTTGTCCAAAACCAAATAGAAATTGATGATCAGGTGCTATGTCTATTTCAAATTAATCATGTGTAAACTGTGTTATGGTATCATTGCCATAATAAAAAAAGAAGAGAACTGTAAAAAATATCAATGATAAATGACTTACTGATTTACAAGGAATGTTTAAGAACCTAGAGATTAGAGCATTCCATAAATATCTAATATAGTCTCAAATTGATTGTAGATAAAAATGTGATTATTTATTTTCTAATTGATAATATTTTTCTAAGTATTATATGTACAACTTTTCAGTAACTCAGCTATACTTCCAACACAAGTCTTGAATTCCTAAAATTCAACTTGTCTATAACTCAGCTATGCTGCCAATACAAAATCTTGAATTCTGTACAACTTGACTATAACTCAGTTATGCTGCCAATACAAAATCTGGAATTCTGTACAATTTGTCTGTAACTCTGCTATGTTGCCAGTACAAAATCTGGAATTCTGTAATACTTTGTAACTTGGCTATGTTGCCAACACAAAATCTGGATTTCTATAATACTTTGTAACTCGGCTATGTTAAATCTTGGATATCTACCAACCTACCTGAGTACCAGTAGATAGTTACGATGGGCAAGCAGGCCTATACAAAATTGAAAAATTCATAGAACCAGGGTTAGAGATTTTGCTGTTAAGGGTTTGGACTCTGGGTAACATTAAGGCCATTCTTGCTTTTTGGGTTTTTTTTTTTTTGTAAAATGCTTTTAAGTTAGTTATTTTGTCTTTTTGTATTTTTAGAACAGGTGGAGTAAGGACATCTTGATAAAATGAATCATTTCTTGTTGAAGTAAGATAAACAATGAAACAAACATATAATGATAGAGTATTAGTCAAGGCTTTTATTGGCTTTTACATAAGCAACACCAGACATTGGAAATTTACTGACGATTGTCTAAATGATTGATCACATGTCACAATGTATTAATTCTTTCTCTAGTAATATCCTAATTCATCTTTTAAACTTTCAGAAGCTACTTCAGTTTAATTACATTTAGAAGCTGAGCTTGATGGATCTGTCAGAGAGTAGGAACAGAATTGTAGTCTATTGTGCTAATGATGTTGTTCTGATGTAGATTATAATGTACATGTATTATGTTTCTGTCATAACTTTTGTGTTGTTGTACCACTCTCAAACTGTTGATAAAACAAAGCTGCAGTTGTTTAAATCATGTTGTTGTTGTAGTGTTGTTTAACTCATCAACCCTGAAAAACAATGGACTCTTCTGTAAATCAATGACTTAGACCAGTCTATATGTGTCTTTAGGGATGAATGAGTTAACATCCCACTCAAGAAACTTTCACTCATATGGAGACGTCACCAAATGCCTGTGAAGGGCTTCAGATTTTGGCCTATGCTTAGTACTTATGGCTATTGAGCAGTGAGGGTTCTTTAATGTGCAGACACCTTCTGTGACATGGGACCTCAGTTTTTACTGTCTGATCTGAAGTATTAAATCATGTGAATAAACAACAGTGTTTCAAGCATTACTATGCATGTTTTCATTTAGTAGAAACATCTTCAACAACTCCTATACATTTATTACACATATCATGAATATCTAACTCTCGTTCCTTTTTTTTCAAAAATTTTAAAGACACTAGATAAACCTCATGTCTTTTCAAGTTTTGAAATTCAACTTGAGTAGGTATACCACGATAATCAACTTACTCTTTTTGTAGAACCTGTATACAAACACATACTCTCACTCCAGCAGTGAAATTTGTCATACATGTAGGTGTGTAATGTAAGTTCAAATAACTTATAAAATACACATCCAGCCCATTGTTGCACTTTGACATAGGTAAGATTTCAAAGTGTTGCGTACAATAATTGTTGTCTTGCCTAGAGTAGACAAGGGTTTTATCTGAAGTGATTTTACCTCCCACATCACCCCCAGAGTCATAAAAAAATGAACATTATTGTTTAATTTGAAAACGTAAAAAAATTAATTGCAGTAAACACGAAACACTGAATCAGTTTCCTGGTTGATAACTTTATTTGACTGAAATGTACATACATTGTATAATCTATGAAAGTCATATCTCAAAAACCAACATTCTTTATTGATACCAGACTCAATACCATAACCATACCTGTGTTTATGTGGTATAAAGATAAAGAGAGAAAAAACCTGTGAATAAGTCATGTTTGTAATATAACAGGTATGATCAGTAAGATTGAAGTGAATAGATTGGATATAATACAGGTATATTACCCTAGCATAGGTATCTGAAGTAGCACTACAAGGACGTACTTTAAGAACTTCTCAGGTAAAACTCTTACTGACCCACATTGAGATAGATTAATCATAAGTGGAAAATTGTCTGTCTGTCTGCCTGTTTGCCTATCTGTATCTATTGATCGATTGATAAATCAGTTGCCACATTGATCTGTCTGCGCTGCTATTTTTAGTCTTTCTGTCAAATTTTCTGTTTATTTTCTGTAAGTGTCTACACTGCTGTCTGTCTTTCTACCTAATTTGCTGTTTTTTCAGTCTGTATATCTTAGCTACATGTATCTTAAAATCTGTTTCATTGTCTTTATCTTTCAATTTGCACATTGTCCTATCTGTCTATCCTTTGACCTATTTTCATGTCTATTTGTCTATATGTCAGTTTGTATATATAGTTTTCTGTTATGTTATCTACATAGCTGTCTTTTTTCTGTCTTTCTTGCTGTCTTTTTGTATTAGTCAAACTAATCTGGGTGTATTTTGCTGTTTATCTAACTATGAGTCTATCTATGTTCATGTCAAGCTGTCTGTCTTATTATCCATTTTCTATCTATCTTCCTTGCTGTCTTTTTCTATCAGTTAATCATATCTGGATATCTTAAAATCTATTTTGTCGTTTATCTTACTATGAGTCTGTCATCATGTCTGACTGCCTGTCTTGTTATCTGTTTTTCTGTCTATCTTGTTGTCTTTTTCTATCTGTCAATCACTATGTCTAGATACCTTATAATCTATTTTGCAGTTTATCAAACTATGAGTCTATCTATTATCATGTCTGTATTGTTTATCTATGTTATCTTTATTGTCTGTATGTCTATCTTTTTCTGTTGTCTGTTTTTGTTTTTCTATCTGTCAATCTGTGTACCATAATAGTCAGAGTTTAGTGTCTACATGTATGGCTCGATAGGGTTAAAACAATAGATACTCGTAGTGCCTAATTTGGGAAAGCTAGAATGAAAAGTATTCTATCACTCAAACCCTATAGTTTGACTTTATAAAATTGTTTTCATGTTTGTGGTCATTTAATTTGGTGCCTATCAGGCTAAGATTACAAATGACATTCTATTAGGCTAAGATTACAATTGACATTAGATAAGTTGCTTGAAGTAGAACTCTGTTTGATTACTTTTTAGAACATGTCAAAAATTGGTGTGACTTGTTAGTGCTAATGAACAGATGATAATTTAATTAGGTCATATTGTTATGTTTGACCCAGATTTTTAGTTGAAACCAGAGAATAAGACATCTTGTTTTCATTTGACATTTATTGGCATTGAACATGAAAGCTGTTGCCCCAGGAAAAATATGTTTTGTTTTTCCCCAAATTTGAACTGTTTCTTAAAATTTGCCAAAAAAGGTATGTATCTTTGTGTATTTATATTTTCCGTATTTAGAACGACTCTGTACAAGGAAATTCACAGACTATGCATGTGTTGTGTATTTTACAGTGTTTTAAGAGTAGGAAGAAAACTCCAAAATTTGATATCATTACATAAGCATATGACTGTACATTTTCTTTTTGTTTTATGAAGGGCTTTAAAAGTACACTTAATATTTTGTTGGGGAATTGTAGGCAGCTGTGAGTAATTGGCGTGACGCGTTTGCTTCTTCAGAAGTTCAAGTGTATATGTTTAAAAACAAGAGTTAGTTTCTAGTGTATTAAGTTGTTCTTGACAATATATTAGTCAGTTTTTGTGTTGATATGGTCAGTATTCTTGTTGTATGTTAATTACATTGTATGTGGATCAAGTTTCATTGTAAATGAGGCACTATTAAAAAACAAACCAATTCTACCTTAAACATTTTGTTTCTTAAAAAATACAGCAGACATGCATTTACCATTATCTTTTCCATAATATCGGAGAGTTCTTTCAAGTTTTAATGTTTATATACACGAACATGCTATGGAATGTTGTTATCGTTTTTGGTTTCAAAGTAATAAACTTCATTTCTTCAACATAAATTTGAGTCAACTGACATTAAGTTGAACATCACTCATTAAACTTCAAAAATATTTTATTTCTAATTCATCATGGTAGAGATATGTACATCAGTATTGATAGCATTGGCAATAACATGCCATGATACAGATCCAAAAATACACAAAATGTAATGTTATGTGTGATAGCATCAGTGCTCTTAGAGATACATTTTTACTTATTTATGGAAAGGATATATATGGAATACTGGTGGGCACTATTTTTGATTGATTTTAGATCTGTACAATATAAGCTTTTCAAGTTTTGATAAAATTAAAGACAGTTTTAAAAAACATACCTAAGCCTGTGGTTGAAAAGGAGAAAATAAAGTTGTACTTATTGCTAAAATGATGATGATGATGGTGATGATGATTTTATGATGTATATTGATATAAATCAAATTGTTTTGATATAATTATGCTATTGAGAATGTAGAATATATATTTTTTTGTTTCTTTGACTGTGAGTTGTATTTTTGTTGATATTTAAAAAGAAAAACTGCTTTCATTAATATATTGGGACCATTCATGAAAAGTAAAATTTCCTTTCATAAAATTTACTACAGATAATTTGTAATTAAATATTAAAAAGTATATTGCAAAAACAAAACAAAACAATTTGCTATGAATCAAAATGTTTATTACCCCTCTTATCAATACTAACACTAACAGCTTTATTGTACTTTAAATTACCTCATCCAGTTCATGTACTAAAATTTGGCTGCTCTTAACAAGTATGGCAACATATGGCTTACCTGCACTTAACGAGGAATTTGACTATAGCCAATCAGTTAAGTAAAGTTTTCAGTAATTCATACATATATTTATAATGAATTGTGATACACAAGTTAGAAATCGATTTTTTTGTTTTTGTTGATTGTACATGTCAGTATACATTGGTACATGTACATCATTGTATTAAATTGATTTGTTTTGGTTTTGGGGGAGATGGGTAGGTGGGTGTAAATATTCAGAGTGAGTCAGACAGGGAGAGAAAGAACTCATTTCTTAGCAGAAATTTTCAGACAAGTACATAACTTTACAATAATGATATAAGGTAAGGTTACTAATGAACTTATCAGATTTATAAAAAACAAGGTACTTAGTCTTCATGTTTTCTCTTTTTGGATTGCTACTTCCTCGTTTAAAATGGACAAGTATATTAGTGGAAACACATGTGCCCTTAGATACTCTGATTTAAAGTCTTAAACAAGTTTATGAGTCATGTGGAAAAAAAATTGAGATCTTCATAAAAATATGATATTGCAAAAACTTTCTAGCTTACTATAGACATATATATGCTATGAAATCAGACTTATCCCGTTAACCAATTTATATTGGCTTTTTCTAGAGTAAAGTTAAGGTGCTAGTCATACCAGTATATAAAAAACGAGTTGGAATTTATGTTTCTTCTTCATATTTTCATTCTTAGTTTTACCGAGGTTTCAACATGAAACAGTCATGGATGTAAAGTATTACATTGGCAATACACAATTTTGTATTTTAAAAAATTTTCCATCTTAGTATTTATTTTTCTTTATGTTTTTTCTTTCACTGTGATAACAGACATTGAGCAGAAACTTTGTTGAATATGCCTGACATATAGATGGAATTTTGTATCAGATGACCATCTTTTAGTAGAGTTATTGCCCTTTACAACTACATCTCTTTCCTCAAATGTATAAGAATTGCTGCAATTTTATTTATTCTCTGTGCAGTTGTCTGATATATTTTATCAGTAATTAACTTTTTGTAACTAAAACACTAAACATCCCTTAGAAAAGCAGAGTTAAATTTCATCAGTAATTAATTACAATTCACATATATTTATAAGATGTAGAGAGGCCAGATACAAAATGTACTTGTAAATGGAAAAATATTTACAGCTTTTTAAGTAGTTTTAGAACCTGCCAATCCCTTCCTTTGAATTACTTGCTTCAGAAATTGATTAACAAACTGATTTACTTTGATTTTTCAAAGTGTGTGTGTAATTGTATTAGGAAATACTATGATCTGCTCTGTTGTGTGATTGACAGATATTGGAGAAAACGTAAACTAATATCAATTGCAGCGGTTAGCATATTAAGTCTAGAACATACGTGTATACCAAGGATATGTTTTATGGCACTTACAGAGAGCAGTCTTCAATCTAGTACATTTCGGAAGTAAAAAGCAAAAGATGAATTAGACGTACATGTAATGTCATTGACAAGGAGTATTTGTGTTTTATAGTTGGTATGACTGATCTTAGTAATGGGCTTTGTTTATCATTAATGGAATATAAATATACTTATCATTTATTGTTCAATTATATACATGAACAAGTATACCGATAATATGATTTCGTTTTGGCAGATTCGCCTACTGTTAATTTTTCTGTTGTGCAGTCAGCTAAGATTCTTAAGTTATGATTTTTACTGCAGAGAAAACAAATCAATGAATTCCAGCTAGGCAACTATTTGTTTAACACTAAAGTTAATTTTATCCGTTATATAATCTCGGTGGAAGATTAGGTTGTCTGAACAGTTGAGTGATCTACTTACTGGCGAGAAATGTGCACTAATTTTCTCTACATTCTTCCGTTCTTATGTTTTTCTGTTTTATTTTGATGTTCAGCAGTAAAATACGGTAGGCTGGATTATCATACCTGTGATTTAGAGTTGACTGGTTTATTTACTACCTGTGATGAAGAACTTAATTTTCTTGGATTACATTTTACTGTGAGGTATGATATACCATCAGATTATCCTGTTGCTCAACCATGTACACTGTATATACATGTATACTGTTCTGTACCACATTTAAAGTGGCATTAGCTGTGATTATCAAAAAAATGTATGGCAATTTTTTCTACTGTTTCTATTTGTACTTGATGTACCATAACAAATAAGAGCTATACATTGGCACAAAAAAAATCTTATATTGCTATATATTTTGTGAAAATAAGATCAGGCCCAGTGTGGTATTCATATACAAATAGTAAGGTTGAGTTAATCAATTGCAATTGAAAAATTGCCAGACCTGGGTTTCACAATTTTCACAAAATATTTAGGAATTCAAGAATTTTATGCCCGTGTTTATATCTTTTTTTGTTATTGTATATCAATGTTTGTAGTGAAAAGGGAAAACAAAATTTTGAAAAAACAACACAGCCAATGTCTCTTTAACTAATTTCTATCTATAAAGTCATGATAACCATTTAATAGATTTTAACACTAACTAAAGTTATTGGTCAAACTTTTAACATTATTATAGGTTCTTGGTCAGACTTTGCCAGGATTGGACCGTTTATACATTGACCCTCAATAAATACATTGTGTATTTCACTTGTATAACCAGTTTCTAGTATTGATAAACTAAACAAGAAAATATACATGTAGTAAGAGTAGGACAACATTAAACATTCTGTACTTACACTGTATGTTTGAGATATGACTCTTAAACTGAAAGAGATGAGTCAATTAGAGGCTTGCCAATCTCACTCTAAAATTAGTCTACAATGTTGGGTCGAAAAATAATCATTTTGCAGGCAAGAAATACAAGATTAACTTCAAGAGACCTACATTGAAATTAATAAGTGAAACACTGGAAAAAAATCCAGGGGGCCATGTTGATAAGCAAAGATTTAAGTTGAGTTGTACTAAAAGGTATTCTTATCTGTAATTTTTGGAGTACCATCTTCACACAGTGTACTGGTATATTTGTACTAACAAGAACCATCTATTTCATATTACAGAGATAAAATTTGAACATGTATGTTTATTAGCTGCCTCTTTGAAATTGGTATTCATTCAAAGAAAAATAATATATGTGCTGAAGTTCAAATTGACACAAGATAAGATTTTAAATTAGAAAACAAAACTATGTATGTATGAACTTAGATTGCCATGATTTTTTTTTCTTTTTTGCAAAGTAAAAATGCAATTTAAATGGGGCAGGCTTTCTCGGCCTTTTATCAACTCAGGTGTTGACATTTCTGCTGTGTCTGTTTTACCTGGGATTTATCCCAAATCTGTTAAAGTATTCCAAGTCTTTACTCACTGGTTAAGCTACTACATCTTCCTCCATGCTGTCTGGTATTGTCTCTTATCATAAAATCTGTGAGTAGCTACTTAAGGTTAATTCTAAAACAGAAAAAATGACCAGGTGATAGAGTATCCATTTTACAGATCTATGAAAATTTCTTATCATGTAACATGTAATTGAAATACACCCGATGTCTTTGGTTCAAAGAAAAGAAAAAAGGCCTACAATGATGCTGCAACTGCGGCCCTGCACTTAGCCGAAGAAGCCGATGAAGGTGTAGTGGAAAATCATTGTTTTCAATTACATTGTAATTGTTTACATAGGTACATTTATTTTTTATGTTTCATGTACATTTATTTTAATTCATATTTTTTTCTTTCATGCACGAAGGAAATGTCAGCAGGAGAAGTTTATGGATCTCTTTACAGATTAAAAGTGGATTATCTTTAATACAATTGTGAATTGTATGTTGGCTATAAATAAAATTACACTGTTGTGTATTATTTTTTGGTCACTATAGATTTAAATAGACTTTATGACTTTGACTCTTAATCTACTCAAACTGCACACGTGTGTATTTAGTATAAGTAGGGCTTGTGGGTGTTGTACTATTTAAAAATCAATAGTCATACACTTAATTAGTCCTACATAGAAATTCTTGACTTCTTATTTTTGTGTTCATTCCCAGTTACTGGTGTTTAAAGATCAGAATGATTTATTTTATTTTGTAGTATTTTTTTTAGTTAATTAGTTGTGTCATTATTAACACATGGAAGTGTAATTTCAATGGAAGAATTGTTAAACAGGATTAAATGGTGTGTATGAGTGAAATATATCCAGGATTATAACAGATATTGTTGAAGATTAAATGACCTGCTGTGTTTGTAGGTTAAAATTCTTGCCAGGTCATCATATCTTTGATAATTCAGTTTAACATATTGTATTTCATCACTTGCACATATATATATATATATATATATATATATATATATATATATATATATATATATATATACCAGTATATATATATTAACTTTGAACATACATTTAGTAAATTGAGATCAGAAAAAAAGCTTAAATCAATATCCCGTAGGATGGCATGGTCATACTAATTATTCAACAAGACATTGGAAAAGTTAACGGCTTTTAAGTTACATTGTGACAAAATAAGGTAAAGAAAAAAAGTTTATATATCTTAAATATCCAATGAAATACATGTTGTTCAGTTAACTTTTACTGATACATGTATATAGGAAATATTGCTTTTTGAAAACTTGGACTTTTCCTCCTTGTGACTTCCAGAATTTTAATCATAAGATTTTTGAAAAAGGGAACTCGGAGGTTTCAAAGAAAAGTTCATTTTGCTCAGTGGTTAAAGCTTTCATCTTGCAAAAGAGGGGCGACATGTTGGATTACGTGTCATACCTCAGTATATTGAATATAAAACTATATTGCTATTATAGCAGTACAACACTGAGTTTATTACCCCAGTATATTTGATACAGATTGTTATTATCATAGCAATGTACTGCCCTGAACCGTCTACCCCAGTATATTGGATATAGATTGTTATTATCACAGCAAAGTACTGCCCTGAACAGTCTACCCCAGTATATTGAATACATATTTTTATTATCACGGCAAAGTACTGCTGTAACACTCTATCTACCCCAGTATATTGGATGCAGATTGTTATTATCACAGCAAAGTACTGCCCTGAACCGTCTACCCCAGTATATTGGATACAGATTGTTATTATCACAGCAAAGTACTGCCCTGAACAGTCTACCCCAGTATATTGAATACAGATTGTTATTATCACTACAAAGAACTGCCCTGAACAGTCTACCCCAGTATATGATACAGATTTTATTATACAAAGTTACAGTCATGTATATTGAATACAGATTGTTATTATCACGGTAAAGTACTGCTTTGAACTCTATCTACCCCAGTATATTTAATACATACATGTATATTTATTATCACGGTAAAGTACTGCTTTAACACTCTATCTACCCCAGTATATTTAATACATATATTTATTATCAGAGCAAAGTACTGCTGTAACACTCTATCTACCCCAGTATATTGGATACAGATTGTTATTATCATGGCATAGGACTATTGTGGTACTCTACCCCAGTATATTGGATACAGATTGTTATTATCATGGCATAGGACTATTGTGATACTCTACCCCAGTATATTGGATACAGATTGTTATTATCATGGCATAGGACTATTGTGGTACTCTACCCCAGTGTATTGGATACAGATTGTTATTATCATGGCATAGGACTATTGTGATACTCTACCCCAGTGTATTGGATACAGATTGTTATTATCATGGCATAGGACTATTGTGATACTCTACCCCAGTGTATTGGATACAGATTGTTATTATCATGGCATAGGACTATTGTGATACTCTACCCCAGTGTATTGGATACAGATTGTTATTATCATGGCATAGGACTATTGTGATACTCTACCCCAGTGTATTGGATACAGATTGTTATTATCATGGCATAGGACTATTGTGATACTCTACCCCAGTATATTGGATACAGATTGTTATTATCATGGGATAGGACTATTGTGATACTCTATCCCAGTATATTGGATACAGATTGTTATTATCATGGCATAGGACTATTGTGATACTCTACCCCAGTATATTGGATACAGATTGTTATTATCACAGCTAAGTACTGCTAAGTAAATCAGTAAGATTTGACTTATTTTTGGCATTTCTAGGAATATTGACTTAAAACATACAGTGAATCATTTAATTTGGTATCTCACATTTTCCAAGCTTAGCTCATATCTTTGACATATTTTGGCTATGTTTTTGGAGTCATTTATCACCTGTACAAATAGGCATTTCATCAAGGCGAGGTATTTCATTATTACAAGTAACGAAATTGGCACTGATGATGAACCGTTGTATCAACATTTAGTCACAAGTTGGTTTTTGGTGAGAAATTTGCCAGTCATGTTAGATTGGAATACAGAGTGTCACTTGGTAAATTTAAATCGATGATATTTCTAAAAATAGTTTTTAATGCATATCCTTCCATCTTTTTAATACATTAGACTACAGAAACATTGAAATAGTTCATGCTATAAAAATCAGATTTAAAAGATAGTAAATGAAGATGAAATTGATTTTGTTTTTAATGTACAGGTGTATCTTATTTCTGCCAATATATCATTTATCATTTATTTGAAAGATAAGATTTATTGATGTCATTTTCTGTGGTTAAAGGTAGTCCATTACATTACCAATCCCAGAAAAACTTTAAATCTGTCACTTTCTCATTAATCTCACAATTAATTGATTAATTGATAGATTTCAAGGATTCCCACTTTCTTGTTGAAATGGAAATGTGTGAAGACTCGTCACTCTGTAACTCATTCACCCCTAAAGACACATTTGGACTGGTTTAAGTCTTTGATTTACAGAGGAGTCCATTGTTTTTTCAGGGGTTGATAAGTTAAATTGATTGAAATAGTCAACAACAGTGTGTAAGGGTCTATATTGCCATAGTAAATTTATCTTCATAGCCAATCTTGTTAACTAGCAAAAATGAAAATTACATTATCATATTGAAATAAAAACAATTAACAGCTGAAGCATACCATTTTTGTCACTTTCAAACCTAAAGTAGCAAAGTGTAAGTCAGAATTCCTGTTGACCATAATGTTGAAAGTCAGAATTACAGTTGATCATAATGTTGAAAGTCAGAATTACAGTTGATCATAATGTTGAAAGTCAGAAATTCTGTTGATCATACTGCTGAAAGTCAGAATTTTTGTTAATCATAATGCTGAAAGTCAGAATTTCATTTTATCATGACTAAATACAGTACTGTATATGTGAAGGTTTTTTAAGCACAGCTGTGCATTATACATGTATCTGTATATATTGTTACAGAAATGAAAACATTTGGCTGTAGAATTTGATTCAACTGTGTAGTCAATAGCCTGTATCAAATTTGCTTATCCAAGGGAGTAAATGTAAACAAAATGGTTAAAATAGCAGTTCTTACTCAGATGAAGTTAAGAATAGTTAATGCTTACGTAATGTTTTATAGGTATACGTCTGGGCACACCTGTCTGGTGTCATATTTAAAGGTCATGTCATTATTGATTATGTTTACTCTTTTGTTTAAAATGGTGGAAATAACTGCTCTGGTCCTCTCGGTTTTGAAATGATATATAATTTTAGTTCACCATGCATCTGTGAAGATTAAACTGGATAGAAAAATTGTGAAAAACACTGTATTGAAAGGTATATTTTGTATTTCATTTAGAATTTGGGTAATACTTAGGTAATACCTTCTTGTGAGGGATGAGGGGATGCGGAAGGTGTGTGTATATACATATACATGTGTATATATATAGCTAGCCTTTATAAAGCCTTTATTGGGATGTCAAAATGTAAGTATGTTTCGGATAAAAATCAAAGCCTTCGTTGGGATATATTTTTTGTTTCATTTTGTCTATATCTTTTTTTTATGATAAGGAAGTATTTCTGCTGCACAAAGCACATCTCTTTTGTTTTAAATAATGTTTTCAGTTACTGTGTTTGTTGGCAACCAGGACCCAATTGCACAACAGATTGTTAGCTTTAAACATTAAGTTAACCAATGTTAAACCAGTGGGCTAACTGTACGTTAAATTTAACAATGTGTTGTGCAACTGGGTCCAGGTTTTCATTCCTTCACTACTAGTATCTAAATGGTAGGCTCTTTTTGATTGCCTCAGACCAGTCTATTATGATTTGTAGTGTGGAAGGGTTAGTGGCAGAGGAGAGATTCTGCTAACTGGGAAATGACCTATAGCCCTCTGCACATACCCATGTAAATTTTGGAGGCATATATTGCCTATATCTCTAACATATCATGATTTTAGTGGAATTAGTCTTAAATTGGTCATGTGTCATTCTTATGCTATTATTGATAATCAAGTACATTGCACTAGATATATAAATAGTAAATGCAGGTAATACCATAATTAAATCTTGTCTTAGTGAGTGGATTAGAAGATTTCTTAAATCAAAATAACGACTTGGAGGAAAAAGTGTTATAACTTATTTAAGGTAGAAATGTCTGTTTTTATGTGACATATATAAGAGAAAATTATCAAAATAATTAATTCTTTGGTGTGATAAATAGATGTTTACATGAATTTCTAACAACAGTATTGAGTGTAGCTATGAAGTATATATATGATGTGTACAGTATGTCCTGTTACAGACAAAACTTTGGAATGTAGGACCAGTTATAACTGTTAAAGATGAATTTGTGTTTCCTAATCCAATATGTTTAAATTAAAACGTTTTATCTGTTGAGTGAAGAGAGGAAATGTTGTCTGATGGTGTATGCCAAATGAATTAAGTTTTGATAATTTTAAAAATTTGTGTTGGATGATGGACCTCCCCCATCCCTCCCTTGACACTTTGGAGTAAGTAACCCAGTCTGTATCAGATGTTGGACCTCCCCATCCCTCCCTTAACACTTTGAAGTAAGTAACCCAGTCTGTATCAGATGTTGGACCTCCCCATCCCTCCCTTAACACTTTGAAGTAAGAACCCAGTCTGTATCAGATGATGGACCTCCCCATCCCTCCCGCAATATTTTAGAGTAAGAACCCAGTCTGTATAAGATTATGGACCTCCCCAACCCTCCCTTGGCACTTTGGAGTAAGAACCCTGTCTGTATCAGATGATGGACATCCCCCATCCCTCCCTTGATACTTTGGAGTAAGTAATCCGGTCTGTAGGCACAGGACAAGTATGTCAGGGTGAATCAATCATAAAGTCAATTATTTCTGTTTAGATTTTCTGTACCCAGTGTATCAGTTTTAAATTGACGACAATTAATTAGATATGCTTGAGGAATGGTTGAGTCATCTAATAGTAGGATTGTCAGTCAATAAATATGTTAACTCAGTTACCCCTAAAGACACATTTGGACTTGCCCAGGTCATTGATTTACAGAAGAGTCCATGGTTTTTCAGGGGCTAATAAGTTAGATGAAAAAAAAATCAATGAAATATGTGATATGTTTATCAAGTGTTTTGTGAGATTTTTATCTTATAAGTTATCCTGCAGACAAATATGTCAATACATGTAAAACTTTCTAAAGACATACCAAACAGCCGAAAAATAAAATCAACAAGTATTCATGATTGTATGCACCTGAATAACTTGTATACATTTGGGTTATCTAAGTTCAAAAGCTTTTTATACAGGTGAGGCGATAAATTGGTAACGAGTTCCACTTCATTCACTTAATTAGATCCTAATCTTAAAGCCATAAGCCTATCATCACTAATAATTAACCAATTAACCTTGTCTGTAGGTTTGTATTCTGACACTTTGATCACAGTCTCACTTGTGATTGTCTTTGTTGCTATTTTTGGTGTTTACATTAAAGCTTTTCTGTCACATGGAATATGACAAGCTAATCATTAAAAGTCCATCATGTTATGACGAGTCACAATTCAATTTTGTCTGACTCTCAGTATGTAAACAAAGTCTGGAGATCTAAACTAATCCCCATCAGCATTTACAAGTCAGAAACCTGAACATGATGGTTTTAACCTGAAATAGAATGTAACAAGTACATGTATATGCCATAGGTGTATGTGGCTGTATCACTGAGATGGATGTACATGTATATAGGTGTGTATCACTGAGATGGATGTACATGTATATAGGTGTGTATCACTGAGAGGATGTACATGTATATAGGTGTGTATCACTGAGATGGATGTACATGTATATAGGTGTGTATCACTGAGATGGATGTACATGTATATAGGTATGTATCACTGAGATGGATGTACATGTATATAGGTGTGTATCACTGAGATGGATGTACATGTATTTAGGTGTGTATCACTGAGATGGATGTACATGTATATAGGTGTGTATCACTGAGATGGATATACATGTATATAGGTGTGTATCACTGAGATGGATGTACATGTATATAGGTGTGTATCAATGAGATGGATGTACATGTATATAGGTGTGTATCACTGAGATGGATGTACATGTATATAGGTATGTATCAATGAGATGGATGTACATGTATATAGGTGTGTATGGCTGTATCATTGAGATGGATGTACATGTATATACATTAGGTGTATATGGCTGTATTACCAAGGTGGATGTACATGTGTATAGCTGTGTATGGCTGTATCATTGAGATGGATGTGCATGTATATATAGTAGGTGTATATGGCTGTATCATTGAGATGGATGTACATGTATATACATTAGGTGTATATGGCTGTATTACCAAGGTGGATGTTCATGTGTATATGGCTGTATCACTGAGATGGATTTACATGTATATAGGTGTATATGGCTGTATCATTGAGATGGATTTACATGTATATAGGTGTATATGGCTGTATCATTGAGATGGATTTACATGTATATAGGTGTATATGGCTGTATCATTGAGATGGATGTATATAGGTGTGTATGACTGTATCATTGAGATAGATGTACATGTATATTGGTTTTTGTAGCTGTATTATTGGGTGTTTATAGGTGTATGTGGCTGTATCTTTGAGATGTATGTATATAGGACTACAGGTACCAGTATATGTAGCTGTATTGTTGATATGGATACAATGTATGGGAGATTGTAAATTTTGAAATTTGCCTGGTTCATTTCTTTTGTCTGGAGGTTAAGTACATCTAGAGGTTCACATAACACATGTACATGTATATGCAGTTAACTTGCTACACAGAGATTCTTACTGGATAACCTGGACAAAATACAGAGAAATAGAAAGTACAATGATGTACATGTATAAATAAACATGCCAACAGGACAGTAAACACTCCGACTGTCTGTTGAGGATGAATATAGCCATCATGATCCTTGTTATGGTTTTTGTAACATCAGACATTTAACTAATACACATTATGATGGCTTTTTGTCAAGATGTATAGGCAATCATACCACATTCTTATTTTTTTCCTGGATCGTCTCCATAAAGTCCTGCGTTATGTAACTACAGAAGCTTTGAAGTTTTGTCTGTTTATATTTGTAGCACTGTAGATATGTAATATGTGTATGAGAGGTTAAATAAAGTGTACACCTTTAAAAAAAGCTCTGTTTGAAGTTGCCTTTACCTACCTGATGTTAATTAATAACATCAACAGGTGTCATAGTAGATAGGTCTTTAAAGGTTTACTGAAGTAGTTAACGCAAAGTCATGTTATCGTCAACAATAACCAACAACATTGGGTCACGCATGTCCTTTAGAAAGGATATTTAAAACACATCCTATTTCATCCAATATTGTTCCCTGTTTTTTGTTCATACATAGCTAATTATATTTTTGTGTCACTAAAGACAAACTTTGGGGTGTTGTGTTATGCGTTTCTGTTATCTGTTCTGGGATCAACGTGTTTGTGTTAAATCACTAAGATGTAGATAGTAGTAGTGATGATGATAATCAGACAGATAAGCTCGGTTTACTGAAGAAGCCACACAAAGCTGAAAACTGGGCGTCTTCTGTCTCTGTCCTGAAAAAAGAAAACATAGATTGTTTCTAAAATTATGTATTATCTTTGTGTGTCATTTTGTGGAATTGTACAGTTTTACCTTTATGTATGAAGAGATTATAAATCTGACAAAATGAGAGATGGAGAAGGTAAATCTTCCTTGTTTTATGTTTTGAAGATGAAAAGTTAGGGAGTACCCAGTACATGTATATAGATTTTATTTGTATGTTTATACTCATTTTTGTTTTATTTCCCTGAGATTGGAGATCAAGGAGACATATTGCTTTTGGTTTGTGTGTTTCTCTGAATGCAATATTATGGTTTGTTATGAATAAATTGAGTACGTGGCTTTATGTAAAAGACATCTCGGAGGAATTACGGTAGTTTATGGCCAACAATAATGTACCAATATTTGCCAGAGTTATGGTATTTTAAATCTTCATAAATGGCTAACTTCTTTGGGATATAATGTATTCTCAAACATGTCTTGTTGTTTATTGGATTTTACATTTTATGTAGATAGGCTATATGGTTATAACTTGGCATTTTATACATGTAGGTAGGCTATATGCTTACAACTTGGCATTTAATACAAGCAGGTAGGCTATATGCTTACAACTTGGCATTTAATACATGTAGGTAGGCTATATGCTTACAACTTGGCATTTAATACATGTAGGTAGGCTATATGCTTACAACTTGGCATTTAATACATGTAGGTAGGCTATATGCTTACAACTTGGCATTTAATACATGTACATGTAGGTAGGCTATATGCTTACAACTTGGCATTTAATACATGTAGGTAGGCTATATGCTTACAACTTGGCATTTAATACATGTAGGTAGGCTATATGCTTACAACTTGGCATTTAATACATGTAGGTAGGCTATATGCTTACAACTTGGCATTTAATACATGTAGGTAGGCTATATGCTTACAACTTGGCATTTAATACATGTAGGTAGGCTATATGCTTACAACTTGGCATTTTATACATGTAGGTAGTCTATATCATGTACATGCTTATAACTTGGCGTTTTTCAGCCTGGGTAAACATAGTTTAAAGGTCTACCAAGATAATGTGGTACATCTTTGGGCCCAATTTATCAAGAAGTTGTAAGTACTAAGTTGTAAGTCTTAAGTTATTTGATCTTAAGACAAAACTTAGGACTGTCCTGTTATGATCTATTTTAGACTGTGTTTGTAAACATGTCCAAATTTAACTTGGTAGACTTGTACTTTTAATTAATTCTTTTCTTCATTTTCTTGCAGGTAATGAAGGCTGTCAGTGATTTGTCTGATTTCATAAAGGACTAAACATACATAAATTATAGGCCTACAGATATGGCTGCTGATGTAGCATATCAAGGGAGGCGACTCCTGCAGTCCTTATCCAGTATGGAGTACAGTGTGCCTACAGAGCAATACAGCATGAACAGTACCACAGTCGCCATTCCAAAGAGCACTGCTAAAACCTCTAGATCATGTGATCACATTGATGATGAATATAATATTATAATAGCTGTGATTTGTTCGATGTGTTTTATTTTCGGAATTATTTATACCTTTTTTGGTAAGTAAATGTTTTGTTTGTATTATGTATGGTGTGTTTGGGGGTGTCGCGCTTACCATTGGAGACAGTATGATGTGGTTTTGTGGTAGAGGGTTTGTCTTACAAATACGAGATCTTGGTTCTAAATCTCAGTCCAGTGAGACAGAAGACTGTCTATATTTAGGAGAAAATAAGGCTTTTTTTGCATGGGGAGATATTCTGTAAATTCAGCCTAAAAGTCTCTCCCTTACATTGAAATAATGTAAAAAAAAAAAGGTTTACATTTTACATCTTATGGGATAGCAATTCTTTATTCTCACTATTAAATACCGTATAAAAAGTGTAAATTTGTATCCTCACCCTTTAAATGAGTCTGCATCCTGTGTACATTGATTCTGTTATATAAACTGCATGACAAATCAGAATCAAGCAAAGAAAACTGAATGTAAATTTTAGTTTAGTTTATCAATTTTTTAAAATTAATTAATATCCATTCAAAGATCATTCATTTAATTATGAAAATTTGTTTTAGACTTTTATTTCTACAATTCTTGCATCAGATGCCCAGTAATTCATTTGTGTAAAACCTAGTTTCAGTTTAGCTGTACATTATTTATAGATAAGAATGCTAGAGTTATGCCCCTTTTATTTCCACTTCCAAGAATAGACCTACAAGGCTGGAAGTCTTATAATGTATATTAAATGTTGTTTATTTTTTTCATTCCTAAACATTTACTAAGAATCTATCAATTCATTTAAAAAGTAGTAAATATAAATAAATTTACTGACAAGGTAATACATGTACATGTTTTGTCAGTTCTGACCTATTGTTTTTGTAAAACAATAACTTGTTACCATGTTACTATGGTGACTGCAAGATGGGTATTGAGGGATTTTCCTACCTCCTAAATTCTGGGTCCAGGGTCCATAAAAAACAGGAAAATATACAACATGTTAATGAAAACAGAACTTAATTTGTAACATTTGTTTAAAAATTATTTCATAATTTGGGGGAAGATACAAACCATTTTTGCATTGGGAATGGGCCCTGTAAGTGGACCCCCAAAATGGCCTAGGAAAATCCTTGGTATTGAAAAAGGATATTTGAAAATCTCTGTTTAGGATACTAGTAATATGATTTATATATTGATGTATTATAATCTTTTATCCATCATCGATGATATTGATTAATATCTAATGCATTTTTTTTCTCATATCACGTTTTAATTCCAGGTTACAGATTCTTTAAGGCAGTGATGTTTCTAACAGGATTCATATTCTCTTCGGTCCTAGTGTACATAATATTTTCCGAACATGACATTTTACCATTGGAAGGCGACATTGGAGTGGCTCTTGGAGTAGGTTTAATAGTCGGACTTATTACAATGCTTGTGCAATATGCTGGACTTTTTTTCACTGGTTTCCAACTTGGTGTGTCTCTAGCCATTGGAATACTGGTCATTTTAGAATTTTTCCATCATCCGGAAACAAAATGGATTCCTATTGGAATTATATGTGGTGTGGGCGTTATTGTTGCAGTACTTACTTTGAAGTTCCAGAAAGGATGTACAATCTTAGGAACAAGTGTTTTTGGTGGTGCTTTAATGGTCTCGTGCATCGACTATTTCATTGAACATTTTGCCATGGTAGCATATGTTTGGGAACGAGCTAAAGGAGAACTATCGGACCCCGTTTGTTGGTTTAGCTGGGTTTTACTAGGTTGTTGGCCATTCTGTTTTATAGTGGGTAGTATAACACAGTGGAAGATAACAGGACAAGGATACGATCATAAAGAAGGTAACAGTCATTATCCTCTCTTTTTACTTGTCATTTTTCTTTTTCTTTATTTTTTTTTTTGGGGGGGGGGGGGGGAGAGTATTCCACATTCAACAATTTAAGGTCATATAATGGCAGCCAGGCAACTCCGCTACAATGTACATTTTTTTGTACCCAGCAAAGACATCCAGTCTTCTGCAATTAAATTGGCAATCTTACTAACATAATCAGCTTAGTTTCCTTTTGGGCTGGAGATGAGGGATGTCTTGATTTGAATTGTGATAACCACATGGCCACAGAGGACTGGACATGTAATTATAACAATGGGGTTACCTCCTATTACTGGACTGTGGTCAAGGACAATTGCCCACTGTGATGAGTATGGTCTGCCTGTGTTGGTTCAGTGAGAAAGTAATACCAAATGTTTTATGTCTGGCCTAGCTTGTGTCATACCACAGACTCCCTCAAACTCCACACACAAGGCAAACCCTGTGGTATTATTCCAACTTGATAAATCTCTTTATATGTATTATATAATGTTTAAAGCAATATGAGCTGTGGTCGACAGCAATCTTTTTTATTGTCAAATCAGATCAGAATTATGATTTATCTTAACAATATTAATACAATATTAAATAACTGTGATCACAGAATTATCTGTATTCATTGTGTTTCAAACACTTAATTATAGTTTTTGGGGCATAAATTTAAATACTGTAATGCAGTGCAGTATTTCTCTGACCCAAATGTGATATACAAGTGACCACTAGGTCAAAACACTCAGAGGACCTTTACCATGCATGTTCAGATATTTTTTGAAGTGTAAGCAATACCAAAAAAAAAAAAAAAAAGAAACACGACCAGAAGCTTCATTGCCTATTCACATTGACATAAAATGATTTTTTCTCACATACAAGATTGTTTATGGCACATCCCAAATGCTTCCTTGACACTCATTTATCTTCATAAAAAATACGGAAAGTTTCTTTAACCTCATTTTCCTTTATTTCAGTTTTAAGTAGTAAAAAGGTAAAGAAAGTAAATTTACACAGAGCTCGACAGCGTGACCGAGGCGATACACAACAGTCACGCTATAGACATCTTTACAAAGTGCGACGAGTCACTGGTGATGTAATTTCGCAGGTAAAATCTTAGATAGATTACTAGATTCACTGAACATTTGGAATCAGAACAACTTTATTGATTCCTCAACCCTGAAAAACAATGGACTCTTCTGTAAATCAATTACTTTGACCAGTCCAATTAGGGTTGAATGGGTTAAAAGTGGAAATATGAGAATACCCAGATAAATTTCTTTGTGTATAATTTATAACCAAAGATTTCAGGGCTTCAAGTACATGATTGGGAAACTTCTGCTCATTGGGGAAGATTTGAATTTAAAAAAATGTTTTGGATATGGTTTGTTTTTCATATTGTGTGGTAAAAAAAATAAGAATACTCAATATCTAAGAATTTTCTTAATTTGGCCTGTTTGGCCAATCATAGTTTAGAATTAGCTGAAGTTGAGTGGTTATTACTTAAATTAGATCAATCCTGAAATCTGATTGGCTGAGCGGAAAAGTTGTAAAAAAATTTAACAATATATCATGTAGCTGAAATTGATCATCTCCAGGTTCATGTTGTACTTTTTTTTATTTTCAGAGTTATCTACAAACAATGCAACAGAAACTGTCTCCATCAACAAAAAGACGTGATCATATAGCCATTCCAACAGAACCCAGTGTTACTGAACTGGAAAGCACCAACACAACATTGACTCAAGTGCCATAGCAACACAACAAACAGGAAGTTGATCTCATCATACAGGCTCTTTGTAAAGAGATGAAAATTTCAGTCATTCCATTTATGTATTGTTCAGTGAATTTGGGACAATTGAGTGCTCTTGGGTCACAAGTTTCTTTTTGTCTTTTTTACTGGAGGATATTGGGAAAACTCTATATCATAGATGTACTATATTGTTCTTTTGTTCTCTATTGTATGGTATCCATGCATGTATTGTACAGCATAGAAATAAGAAGTCCTCTACCTCACTTGAGAAAACACAGCAAGAAAATGGAAGAAATAAAAATTTAGTAAATAATTTATCAGTATTATCAAATGGTTTATAGTTCTATGTTAGTGAAACTATTGTGTTGATTTTCAGATTTCCACCAACATTTTTAAAATAATTTAAATTTGTTTATAAAGCACAGCTTGTTTCCTCTTGAATAAATGAACCCTGTTGGAGATTAGAACATAAGAAGTTTTTTTTTTACTACAGAAATATTTGAAAGGCATACAGTAAAAAGATAAGACAGTAAAACTCTTAACTCACCAACCCCGGAAAAACAATGGACTCTTCTGTAAATCAATAACTTAGGCCAGTCCAAATGTGTCTTTAGGGGTGAATGAGTTATAGGAAAATTTGTATTCAACAATTTGAGCATGGATGTTTGTATATCAGATCATATTCCAAAGCACTGTAAATATTGTCTGAAATTAGTTTGAGTAATTGTTTACAGTAGAATTAATTAGGAAACCACTTGCCCCTCCCTGTCAAGATACCCTTTTACTCTGCCAACCATCCCTCACGAGATATTATTGAATTGTTGTCTACTAGTGATGCAGGTTACAGAGATGAGCCTGTTAAAATTTCTTTTTGACAATATATAATATTTTTTTGTGTGATTTCAATTGTGTTTTGGTAGTTTAGAAGTGTTGTAAGACATTGCAGTTGAATACATTGTAGTAAATATTCATGACTTCTTTTGTACAGATTATGGTTTGGTTGAATGGAAGTTGTCTTCTGTACTGGTGTTATGTCGATATGTTTTAAAAAAATGTTTTATCTTGACAGGAAGTGAATTGAACAATACTTTCATTACAAGCATGCATTCTAAAACCAAAATGTTTCTTCTTTTTAGAACCAGACAATGATATGTGTCAAAAAGTCTACCTCCATTATTCTACAAAATTGTATCTTACATCTTGTATGCCTACTACACCCCCCCCCCCCACCACCACCACCACCACCACCACCACCACACACACACACAAACACCAATAGACCTTTTTCGAGTTTTTCCATTTTGATCAGTTTTGTTAGAATAGTTTATATGTACTGATCACATAACTTCAACAGACAGTCAGCAAAGTGATTTCAGGTTTCATATTACATGTAAGTACAGTACGTTGACAACATTAATTGATATCTTGGTTTAGATCATCTGTGAGGATAAATGTTCCCTCAAGTAAACACAACAAGCATCATCACTTTCCTGTAAGCTGCTTTTCAAGTCTGACACCTGTCTCAGCATAATATCCATGTTCTAGGTCAAATATAGGTCAGTATACAATAAATTACTTAACAGGAAGTGATGCTGCTCCAATTTATTATTTGAACTGCATACTATTATGACAAACAATTACATGACAGAATAACTCTAAAAAAGATCTATTACATCTTTAAACGTCTAGCCCTCTACATTTTCTCCCTGTTCTGCCAGACACTACCCTCAGATGTTTACCTCTTGCACACTAGAATATTTTCCAAGTCCAAAATCTCTCCCCAATGCACAGGTACAACAGGAATTGTGAGTTACTTCCCTTGTTCTTGTTACTGGTGGCACTGTTTAAATTTTGAGTCTTTATTATGTATGCACCTGTAAGCATAGTTCATTGGTGTTCTTCTATGAGAGTAATTGTTATTGTAATATTGAAAGTAATTGTTATTACTGTGTGGATGGATGGGGAAAAATACCAAGTACTTAATCAAGCAGTTTTGACAAGTTATGTATGTTTTGTATTCTACAATGTTGTCAGCAACCAAAATTGGTCATAATTGTAGGAAGGGACTTGACCTTCTATCCAGACATTTATAACTAGCTCAATGTGTCCTTTTAGGACTGTTGGGTCACATTGAGAAGTCTATATTTACATTAGTTTTACTATGGTTGTACTCTGACCATCACTACTATATGCAGAAATCAACGAAAAATCGTCTATTTTTACATAAATATAGTATACATGAACTTGGTGGTAAACAATATATTTGCTAATTTGAATTCTGTGATTATTGTCTGTGAAATGATTGATATAATAGAAACTGTGATGCTTCTGGATGGTCCATTTCTGGAAAAGGTGTTATCCTCAGTGTATTTCTGAAATCAACAACATGTTTTTCATCTTGTGATATTCTATTTATTCGTTCACTCACCAATTAAAACACAATTGAACTGGGCTGTATCAGTAATGTGAAGTAACTTTTATTGTTTTTCAATGTTAAAAACTAAGAGCATTAACTCATCAATCACTGAAAAACAATAGACTCTTCTGTAAATCAATGATTTGGACCAATCCAAACATGTCTTTAGGGGTGAATGTGTTAAAGAAGTGACAACATTTAATGATCTTGGTTAATTTTAGGGGATTACAATAATAAAGAGAGAAAAATAATGAATAATGACTTTCAGAACAACATCACAATTGAACTTATAATGATGCACTAACCATAATTAAGAATATGTTTTAATAGAGAAGCACCTGTTGCTTAAACATCTTGTTTGATATATTTCCCATTTTTTAGGAATTGTTTTTTAATTTTTTTTTTAGTAGCATGCTAGTTCTAAAAATATTTATTAATGATAGGTTCTATGGTGAAAGGATATATGAAAAGGTCAAAGTACTTCTGAGTCCTGACCTCAGTATTATATAGATATGATTACTTGTTTGTGTATCAAATGTAAAAGAAGAAAATGTTTTTCAACTTTTTACTTTCAGTTTGATGTGAAAATTGACTACTGTTATTATTATTTTTTTTGGGGGGGTTGTCTCCCTTTCCTTTATTTAAGCTTTAACTGTTTTTGGAATATGAAAACAAACAGGTACACACACATGCATGCATATATGTAGCACTCAAATACACCCATAATTCATATTTACCTTAGCTAATTGGTACTTGTGACAGGTGTCATTTCATCTCATACAATGAAAGTTTAAGTTAGGCTGAATATTTTTTTTTCATATCTGACTCATCATCTCATTTTCAGCATCTGTGTGGTACAAAAATGACACAATGATTAGAATTCACGTGTCATTACTCTTACAGTTGAACAAAACACTAGTGCATTACTGTTGAACAAAACACTAGTATATAATAGTACATCAGCTGACAGTTGTCTATATAAGTCATGTCAATAAGTGATAGGCCTACATCAAATAAACATTAAAACAGGAAATGGTTATATAATGGTTATTGTCTTTCATTCAGTCATGAGTGTACCTACACATTATCAACTCCATTATATAAATACTGCAGGTAGTAAAAGTAAACGTTAATAGTATGAATGTGTGGTAAGATTCATCACTGGTTGATTTCTTAGTGATAACAAAGGTAAACGAGAGTTCATATAGCATAAGAAGTATACAATGTACCCCGACAGTCAATGAAAGTACCGGCGACCCTAAATGAACAACTCTAAAGAACTGTAAAGAACCCTAAAGAACTCTAGCTTTATTTTCACTATTTGTGATTATGTCTGTGTAAAAATAGCTGAATCATAACCTTTAGAACCATACAATTCAAATAGTTCAAATTTAACGGGAATCAATGTGTATAACAATCAAATTATAGAGATTGTCTTATGTTTATGATCCAATAGAATCAAAGTAGCAGATACCCATGTTGAAACAACAACCCAGCTGAAAGTCTAGTAAATGACTGGCATAAAATGATAAATGATTTTTAAAATATCATATTTTAACGAAAATTAATAAATAAATAAATAGTTTAAGGATATTTCGGAACAAGTTTGATCACAGCTTATAAAACACTATGGGAAAGTGCCGCCCACAACTAGTGAAAGTTGTATTGGCCTAATTATTTCTATTAAAAATCTATAAATAATAATTTTATTTGTCTCTAAAAGTGCATTATGTAGGTTGATTGTATTGAATTCACTGATTCTAAGTAAATACATCTTGATGCCCATTAAACACCCCCCCCCCCAAAAAAAATCTTAAGTTCTCCAGAGCACTTTTAGAGTTCATTGAAATACTAAGTAAACAAGAGTTCATACAGCATAATAAATATACCAGTATGTGTACCCTGACAGTAAAAAAAACCCATGATATTGACTTCATTTGAATATTTGAACAGTTTGTTATTGGACTTTGTATATACAGTACATGTAGGCCTATGTACGGAACCTTACAACATTAAAAACAAAAAGCATTATTGACTTTCCTTGCATTCAGTAATTTACAAGGATTTTTTGTAAAATAAAAAATGTGTCCAGTATAAAGACAATGTTTAGAACCTCTATGTTTACTTCTATGAAACATGTATAGTGAAGTGTTACTTGAAGCATTGTACAGGCCTACCAAGGTAAAGTGGCACATCCTGGTTCTGTCAAAAACCAAAACAGTACGGTTTATTTTCCAAAACCTATGAATGCACATGTAGAATGTGACTTCATTTATTACTGTAGCTCTAATATTTTAGTTGCCAAAAACAAGTCTGTCACCCCTGTTATGATGCAGTTAGGACTTGGGTTTGTAAAAATGTGACAGTTGACCTTGGTAGACCTTTACTTATACTTAGAAATACCCATAACTCTGTAATATACAGACATTTATTCATACAAATATGATGTTGAATAGTCCAGAAGATATTGTGTAAGACAGACCAGTGTTACAGTGTATGATATTTAAGAACAAACAGCAGTAAAAATTGCTTTTACAAGATTTTTTTTTTATTTTTACGATAGCAGACTTGCCAACCTTGACAATTTTCATGGGGGAGATATTTCAATCTCATGGGGCAGACTAATTTTTTAGTAAGAATTAATAGGAAAATTAAAATTTTTCATGGAGGAGATATGCATTTTCCTTGAAGAAATTATCAAAATGTTAAATAAAAAATATGGAGTCTCCCTATTTATGGGTGGGACTTGACATGTATGACGATAGTAGTTAGAAAATCATTGAAGAGATGTTAAAGGTATCTTGTTTATGATTGGTCAAAGTAAATCTGCATTTTGAATTTTAACAAAAGCATTGAATCTTTGGCTTTGCTGTTCAAACTGTTATTACTGTGGTAAAACCTAGTCAGTGGGGTCAAAGGTCCAAGGTTAAGGATAATATGATAGAAATAATCGATTCATTCAATATGCAATACTTTTGTACCAGTACCTAAACACACAGATAAACTTGCATTTACCAGATGTAATGTTACCATGATAGTCAGCAAGTCTGTCAGTCAGAGGTGATTTAACGTGCGGCGTGACTAGCCTACTCAAAGCCCTTGCCACTTGCAAGTCTATCAATGTGAAGTGTCATTTTTACCTTGGTATTCTTGTCAGTGTGAACTGTAAATTTTACCTTGGTATACTTATAAATGTGAACTGTCAACATTACCTTGGTAGACTCAGTGTGAACTGTCAACATTACTTTTGTAGTCCGTCAGTATGAACTGTCAACTTTACCTTGGTAGACAGTCAGCAAACTGTCAACATTACCTTGGTAGATTGTCAGTGTGAATTGTCAATTTTATCATGGTAGACTGTCAGTGTGAACTGTCAACTACCTCGATAGACTGTCAGTGTGAATTGTACCTGGTAAACTGCCAGCCAGATCATGCTTTCTCTCAACCGTGTCATATTGGACCCAACACTGATACAGGTACTTCTTACTTTTATTTATTTGTAATTCTTTATCTAAAAATTGACATTGTGCTGTATTTTTGGAAATGTTATGAGCTTCAGCACATATGCAGATGTAACTACTGCAGATCCTGAAGACAATTTTGTTTAAAATGCTGGTGATTGTTAATGGTTTCTGTTGCAGTTGTTATGTCAGTATACCTGTAACCTTCTTATTTTCATATTAAGTTGTCTTTTCAATTGATCAAGAGGGTTAAAGGGTCAGTGAGACTGACATAATTATTTGTTGTATTTTTGTTTACCAGAGAAACTGGTTAATTGTAAATAGGATCCAGGTGTATACATGTACATTGTCATAGTAACTGTTTCCTATTATTGTAAATTAATAAATGATTTTTTTATCACATTGTGTTTTGTTTGTATTACCGTTTTAATTAGTCAAAGGGAAGAATTAACTGATGGCATCCCTCAATGTGGTGCAGTAGGTAGGCCTGACCTGGAACTACTTTGATGTCTACTTCTTTTTTGAGCAATCAATAAAGATAGTGAAAGGGCATCCCTCAGTGTGGTGCAGTGGGTAGGCCTGACCTGGAACTACTTGATGTCCCATTACTTTTTTGACCAATCTATATAGATAGTGAAAGGGCATCCCTCATTGTGGTGCAGTGGGTACTTTGATGTCCGACTTTTTTTGACAAATCAATATAGATAGTGAAAGTCAAGATAAGTTTGTTTGAATGGTGTTTTACGCCATACTCAACATTTTTTCTGTTATATGGTGGTGGCCAGTTTTTAATGGCAGAGGAAAGAACCTGGTTAATATGTACCCAGGAAAAGACTATCGTCCTGCCACAAGAGGCAAACTTTCTCAAAAAATTGGTTTAAGATTTGTTAGGGGTTTGAATATGCGCTGACTAGAGGTGAGAGACTTAATGTTCTAATCTTATATGAAAGCCCATCTCTATAAATCATAAGAATTTATAGATCCATTGCTGAAATATAATGGGCTAAAGAAATAAAACTGGATTGTTGACACATATGAGTTAAAAACCTATTACATGTACTGGTTCTAAATATTACTTAATTATAGGAACTTTCCAGTTTCTGGTAACTGAGGTACTTAGTTGAAAATTTTAAGTTGCATGCCAATTATGAAGTCTCCATCTTCTATGGTTCAAAAGTTATGGCACCAAGTAAAACAAGAGTTGTCAGAAGACAACAAAGCTTGCCAGATATGGTTTGTGCTAGTTTTATTAAAACAGATACATGAATAGCCAACATTAATGATTTTGAAAAGGTCAAAGTCTAAGGTCAAGGTCACTAGGTTAATAAATGTTACCTTAATTGAAAGCTCAGGTCATAAGGAATCTATATGTGAAATATCAAAGCCCTGTCCCTTGTGATTCAAAAGATATAGCTCAAGACAACAATGTCAGTGGTATGACATTAGCTCTCCGGACTTTAGTCTGGCGAGCTAAAAAGCTATTTTAAGTATAAAAATTGTATTGTTAGATCACTAGGTCATTGACCGTGGTGTCAATCAAAAGAGATTCATTAGTGGAATACGCAAGTAAATTATAAAACCTGTCTATCCCATTTGGTTGAAAAATTATGACCAAGGAAAATTTTAACTTCAATTGAAAAATATTACCTTGATTTTTTGGCCTTTGATCCCCCAAAAATGTATAGGCATCTGTCATCATCCTGCATCTATGAAATCTGAAAGCTATATGTTGAGACTCAAGTTCTTGTGTTACAACCAAAGTGTTGAAGAAAAAAATGACTTTTTTTTTAATTTTGAATATTGTTTTACACCACACACAACAATTTGTTAGTTATATGTGGCGGCCAGCTTTTAATGGTGGAGGAGAAAACTCGTATAGGAAGAGGCCAACAACCTTCCGAAGGTAAACTGACAAACTTTCTCACAAAAATCAGCTTAGGTTCCAATGGGATTTAAACCTACGCTGACCGGAAGTGAGAGACTTTATGGTTCAAAGCGCAATGCTCTAACCATCTAGGCCCGACAGAATGATGGATGGATGGCTTCTGCATTATAATGCAGGGTCCAATTATGTACCTGTATATTCATAAAATGTTAATCACATTTTTATTATTCATATTTTAATTATAAGAAGTACACTCAAATATATATTTCATTATTTTATTTTCTCTGTATAATCCTAAACTCTTGACATTTCTAATTAAAAAAAAGTCACAAATTTACAAACATTTAAAACTAACTAAAAACAAGAAAAATCAACATTAGAATAATTATCTGACAAATGATTTTAAGAATTCACATTTAGTCATAAATACCTAATGCTCCTGCCGGTGTGTGGATATGCATTATAAATACATAAATAAAGTTTTGTATTTTTCATTTTCAATATTTAAAAGATACTGACAAACTATTTACAAGTTATTTGTGTAAAAACAGGGGTATTATTGTTACATTGTTATCATAAAAATCAAAATAGTGAAAGTGACAAGTGGGGTATGTTACATGATTTACTGATAAGTTGATATAATTTGTGAGGTACGTTTTCTAGACAGGCACACCTGTACTTTACATCAACCTCTACCAACACACAGTCTTTTCTTTACAGTGAGGTTGCATACAATTAGATTTTACATTATAGGTACATGGATTCACTTTCCTTGGTGATAATATTGTCTGGATCGCTTGGTGACATTCAGGGGAAATATCAACTTCCTGCTGATAGATTTTCTGATCCTGATGGCATACTAGGATACACAACCTAATGAATGTCTTCTTTCGTGACCTTAAAAACTTTCCTTGATTTAAACAAATTATTCATAAGTTTGTAGCAATTAGCTAGGCAAATACCTTATTGATATCAAGCAAAATGCCAAATGTTAGTAAAAAAAAAAAATTTTTTGCAAACAAACAAACTAAATTTACCCCAATTTTAAATCTCCAAAGGTAGGTAGTTAGCATTAAAAAAATAATGATAATAATAATGAAAATAAATAAATGCTGTTTACCTAAGGAACAATAATCAGTATGAAATTAAATACTATGTAGATTAGTTTAAAACAGAATACATATACATATTATATGAGGTTGCACTAAAAACCAAAACATCACACTTAAACACCTTTTTCTATTTCTAAAATGTCATCTGACTGTACAGTCCTCCATGAACACAACTTGAAGTAGTTATTGAAACACCGGTCTAAAACTGTCACTACAGTTGCATGTGTTATCTCAGAAATTCTTTTTTTTCAAAATAATCCTTAACTATTCCTAAAATATATTCACTTTATTAATCATCAATATTTTAATATTGTTTCAATGATAGCTGAATGTAGCATTTTGAAGAAAGAACCAATTTTAAAAGACACTGGTTGTTTATGGCAACTGGTCAACCTATTATTAGTGCTGGCCACTTAGAAATTTATTTAGCTCCAATAAAATAATACAAGTGTTTTTAAAATTTCAAACTCACAAAATTGGCATATATACATATATGAGAAACAGGATTTTAAAAAATAAACACATCTGACGTCAAATATATACATGTGTTTCATTCTTATCAATCTGTATCAGAATACAACAAATTATTATAACACACAAAAATTGTTTACAACTGTTGCTAATAATATAAATACTAATAAACCATATCATATAAATATAGATGTACAAACATCAGTTATTTTGGATGCCCAAACAAGTAACACATGGTCAATACAAAACAATACTTAAGTACCTGTTTACACAGACATTGTTACACAGACGTATCTAATCAATACATTGATCAACAGATGTATATACCTGATATCTGGAAACAGATCTTAATACGTTATATGTGTCACTCACAGAAAAAAGTATTAATATTAGTATTAATATTAGTGGTGTTATGAAAATCTCAAAAAATGTCTGTGTAATAGATATTTGATAAAATATTAATCAAGTTTATATAGCCTTCTCAATATCACCAGGAGTATACCAAAAGTCAGATGTAGGTGTTTCCTGATCAAGGTGAGGGTGCTCTACTGGAAAATGTATAAAACAATAATTCTTGAGAACAGATAAATACCATACAAGATATTAAAATAACTGGGTAAGTAGCCAGTGATACTATAGTTCTACCAAAATAAGTTTGCTCCTATTTACAAACACAGCGAGTCTAACTTAAACATAACAGGTCAGAGGCTAGATTTTGGCACAATCATATCAGAGCTACAGTAGTGCATGGATTCAGAGCAAAGCAAAATGTTATGGTTTTCTATCAGTACACCCCTATTTTTGGAAAATAGACAGTATTGTTTGGTTTCTGAATCACCCTGAATGTTCCACTTTATCTCGATGGACCTACATGTATAGTTCATTTCCCATATATCCTGGTATTTGGTAAGCATTATCAAAATTGTTCTTCATGTTGCCTAGATAACAGGAAACTACCCTACATTCCTGTTTATACTTACATTGTCCGACCTCAAAAAAAAAGAAATACATGCCTCTTCACTGTAGCATTGACAATGCTGTTATGCTTTATTTTGAATTTGTTCTGAAATGTATCAACTTGAACATGAGATCACAACGGTTCTTATATTTTAGTTCAAAAAATATTTTCCAAAGACAAATATATTCTCAAATACAACCCTATACACGATACTTTTCTGAGACTCGAAACAGGCTGCTGTATGTAAATAAGAAACCAGATAATTTGTGACATGAGAGATGAGTGTTCAACACTAGCCAAAATGATGTCAGATTTAAATGATATAGACCAGTCTACATGTCACATAGGAATGAGGTCCAAGATCAGTCTACATTTTAACATTTGAATAAGTAACAAAATCAGTCTAAAACTTGAAATCGGGGATGAAAAATAACTACCGTAAATTTAACTTGGTATTAAGGCATCCAGTTAAAATGCCTGAATATTCGCATCCTGCAAATGACCTGGATTAAATTTTTTCTGCCTCAAGATAACTGTGTGGCCAGACTGAGAATTGAACCCAGGACCTTTCGAACACTAGCAGGATGCTCTCATCAACTGGGCTATCTGGGCCGATGCCCTCTGCACCACTACACTAGCTTATAATAGATACATCTTTATGATTATTATAAAACAATATTTATATATATCATTAGCCATATTTACATGTATTGCACCTAGTAATTATTACCCTACATCTATGTTATCACACTTGCATATAATATCAAAAATATGTACTACTAATAAACAAACACATGCATTAACCCCCTACACCAAAAAGAGAAAGTGTTCCAATTAAAACAAAAAACAAAACAAACACACACACACACAAATCATAGTTATCCAACTGGAAAAGAAAATTTCAGCTCTAGATTTCTAGATCAACTCTTTGTTTTATTAACTCATTAACCCCTGAAACCACATTTAGACTAACCCATTTATATTGATGGAAAAGTCCAGTTAGAAATCAGAGGCGTATGTGTAAAAAAAAACAAATTTTTTAATAACTGTACTTGCAATGATAACTCAGTTACCTCTATTTTGTGAAAGTGGACCATCCTATTAATATATATAGACCCTTTCACGAGAACTGCGGTCCTGTAACTTTGAGTAGCAAAATGATATAGATTCCCGGAAAATGATGTCAAGAAACAATCGATTACTATAAGGACGTCTATGTTTTTGCAGGTATCTATATCATTTTGCCACTCAAAGTCACATGACCGCAGTTAAAGTGAAAGGGTCTATTGGCGAGCCTTAATTAGATTTTAAGGGTAGATGAGTTACTGTCAGTCTATGTATGATTAATACTATTGTATCATTACAGTATAAATGGCAATGAATGGCAGCTAGCTGTCATGTGGATAGTTAAGATGCTTTCAGAAAATGTTAATACACAACTTTGTAATTTACACTGTAAAGAATAACTGGACTTTGCAAAATATGGTTTCAAAGTTTATTTTAAACACATTAGTGTTAAAACAGGAATTATATCATCAATATACAGTCAAACTTGCCTTAAAGGCTACCACTGTATAAAGGGCACCTGCCTATAAAGGCCACCTTACAAATGGCTTGGATTAAGAAATCTTAATAAAAAAAACTCTATATAAAGGCCACCTGCTTATAGAGGCCACTTTAGTTTGTTCCCTTGAGTGGACTTTAGAGACAAGTTCATCTGTATAAGTGTTTAGTTCAATCTTTAAAGTAATTCAGTCTTTATATCATGTGCCAGTATTATATAATGAGTTTTGTCTTAAATTATCAATTCACCATTTCACGATTTAAAAAGTGAGGCCAACATTTTTTTGCCCTCAGTGTGTGTGACATAAATGTTCTGTTTGCGGAGCTGACTTTTAAATAATGGTGTTTGAATAAACATGGAACGTTTGACTTGTTTGAAAACTGTAGACAAAACTATTTTTGAATTCTACAGTCCGGATGATATAATACCAGTGTATAATTAAAAAATCATCAAGTTATACAAGTAAAGGATAATTTTTGTTTAGTTTCTTATTGAGTATTCATATATATATTTTAAGATCCATAACAATATTTGAAAATCTGAGTTACAAAATCACTGGATCCACCAGTAAAAAGATGAATAAATGTCTAAAACAAAATAAAATACAGAAAATGGGTTACTATAACTAAATTTCCAAACCAGGAATGAGCTGCTAGCTTGAGTTATATGGAATGTGTTAAATCTATATCTAGTAGCCAACTGGTTCTGTTAACATATCAAAATGATGGCCAACTGGTACTGGCCAACATATGAGTCTGATCACAAATGATTCATCCATCTTAAAGGAGAAGATTTTGAAAATGTCTGATGGATTGATGACATATGGATTTACAACAGACACAAAGTGATGGTGATATCCCAAAAGATCAGGTGAGCTAAGAAGTAGAATGTATTGTCAATATCCTACTTTCTTGTAGGATGTCATACACTTTATTTTTTGTGTTAAAAGTATTTTACAATGGAACCTGTATTGAAAGACCACTCTCACGGAAGACTGGTCTGTCTTTTAAGACCACATTCTGAAAACCACTTGGTTAAATAATCCTTTAATTAAAACCTCTTTTGAGAGACCACCTGCAATGAGAGGCCACATTTCAGTGGCATATGGGGTGGTCTCTCAAGACAGAGTCCAATGTATTCCACATACCAGTACAACAATTTTTCAAATACAAATTGGCAGACAGTATGGTGGAAGAGGAAACCTGGTGACAGTGTAACCTTGGGAACACCAATGACCTTCAGCAAGTACCCTTGGCTTTAACCAGAATCACAAAATCACCTCAATGTTTATAGAAATGATCTCATTATCAATATGAACATACATAACCATGTCACTCACAGAGATGGAGATCTGTGGTCAAACTACAACAAGGTCTGTAAGACTATACAACTTCACTTTCGACTAGAGTTAGTGAGAAATGGTCGTCACTAACCTTAGCATAACTGAAAAAATATCAGTCATGTCGAACAGGATGTCCGAATGTGAAATATATACTCTTGATATGAATGTTGTCAATGAACTACATTAAAGGCTTGGAAATTGATGAAGAAATCTAGCAAAACATGAAAAGTGTCAACCTTGAAAATAAATGCCATTAAAATATAGAACAAAAATTACTTTAAAATAGATTCATATATATGACATATAGATCACTATTGGAAAAAGTAAAAAAGAAGAAAATCTCCAAAACAAAAAGTCATACACCTTGGAATAAAAGCAAATAATAACATGACAGACCAAATAAATCAACTAGGGTCCAAAAGGGTTATTTCCATCACCAGTGTAGCTGCTGTATCTATAAAATCCCTTATCTATGAGCCATGACAATTAATGTTTATTAACATTGTCTCAGTGATGCTTCACACTAGATTAATAGACTATTGGGTAAGCAGTTCTTGAGAAGTTTAAAATGTTCAAAAGTTTATACAAGATGCATTCATGGATGACACACACCGCACGAAGATGCAGGCCAACAGACTGCAATAGATTACCTGAGTGACCAATGGATAGTTACAACAGATTTCACTACCATAACTGGCCACCAATTCGACGAAAAATGAAAACTTTTGACCTAAAAACACCATCTGCAATACATGACTAATCAAATCTACGAAACTGAAAGTCATCAAAAGCACACCCATCAAACTGTCTTACAATCATATGTTAGAGATAATCAATAGATGAACTTGAAATTAAAAAAATCCAAAACTGATTGTATGACGTCTTCAACGGCTTTATATATGATAAAAACTGACAAATCCATCCACCTCAATGTAATGTTAGGTTGCAGTGGTAATAAATAACTGAATACTCCAATGATACATTTTGTCTTCTTACATTGATAATAAATCAACCAATCAAGAACAAGAATAGATCAACCAATCAAAAAACATGACAAATATATATATGTATCAATTCATTGAATTGGTACGGAAATAATTCTATTAGAATCAAGTCTAAATAGAACTGTTCTAATCAGGAATTTCAGTATTTTTTTTAAATCAAGCCAAGGTTGTGTTTGTTTCCCTGTACAGCGAGGAGTAGAAAAATCAATATTAGACTACAACCAAGTAACTGACTGACAACAATGAATACAATTATTTCATTTCTTAAATGTTAGATTTCAAGTAAAGATTATCTTATCACATTTTTTGTCTCCTTTGGAATACATGTGCCAAATACAAGTGGTAAAATCTTTGTTTTACATACATGTACCTAGCAACAACTGTTTTTCATCTTGCCATACAATCATCACTAGCTAATACAATGTATACTAATAAATTGTCATCTACAAAAGAGATTCAAAAGCTAGCAATGATAAATTTATGGCAAATTATATTAAACAATATTCCTTCACTACATAGAAAATGAACAAAAAAAGAATAAAACACAACAACAAAAAAAAAAAAGAAAAAAAAAGATTTACTTAATAATCTTCAAATGCATCTGAATATACAAGTATTTGATTAAATTGATGTGTAGGGCATAAAAAGATTAGTTACTTTATATATTAAGCTAAAACCATAATTAAGAAATTTCACCTTTACCCTTTGGTTAATGAAATTGGATTTTCAACTCTTAAATGTAAAATGAATTAAAACTCCAAGTATCATTAAAAATTAATGAAATCCCCAATACCTAATATCAGCAATCATGCGTGAACATCAAATATTAGGACTAAAATTATCAGTGCATGCATTTTTATGTTTCTCTTTCTGAACATCAGGTATGGAAATGTAAATGAAAAATTAAAAAGCCATTCACAAAACAGGACTGTTAGCCAAGTTTTAATTCCAAAATAATGTAGGTCTTATGTGTATAAATTCAAAATACATGTAAAAGAATTTTGACATAAAGATGTGAAAACTCAAATGTCACTTTTATATATAAAGAGAGAGAAAGGGAAGAGGGAATGAGTGGGGTAGAAAAAGAAAAGATAAATAATTAGAAAGAGGGAGGGAGAGGGGAGAAAGATCTGGTATATTAAAATCAAATTTATCAATAAAATTCATCATGTTCAAATAAAGCAATTATTTTTTGTCTTCATCTTCCTCTAATTCATATTCGTCCAAAAATTCAAAATCTTCCGTAATATCAACTTCACTGGTTTCAGAATACTTTTGCTTTCTGTCTGAACTTTGACCTGAACTTTTGTCTAACAATACATCCACATCCTCATCATGTTCATCTTTGCTGAAAGACACACGGGATTCCCCTTCTGAACCAGTCCTTTTTGAATCCCCAACAGTTCTTTGTTTCAAGTTTGATATTCCTGAGATAGCGGAGCCCATTACTGTAGAGAATGTTCTTGATACAAGGTCACCAGCAGCATGGGTGAAACCACTTCCAATCATTTGAGTGGTGTCTTGTGATTGTGGGGCATCTGTCAAAACTGAGTTGCCATCTTGAATGTCCGGAAAACTTAAATCTTTTATCAGACTTTCTTCTTCATCTGAGCTATCACCGAAATGAGAGGATATGAAGTTCATTGGATTTTCCTGGATTGTCTTTTCACTGGATTTTTGTTTGCCTGAGCCGGAATTCAAAGATCCGAGAAGTTCATCATCTGTCTGATCAAGTTCATCATCAATTGAGGGCATTTCACCTAACCCTTTGGCAAATTCTGCTTCAATATCAGAACTTGTTAAAATGTCTGAAAAAAAAACAACATCACATTTGTCAAGATTAAAAGACAAAGATAAAAAAAAAATACAAAATCATACTTGTTTCAGACATATGGCATGAATCATTCATCCCAATGTCATCAAAATTAATAATGATGCCTTATTACCAATACCTGCATGTCAGATTGTCCACAAAAATTTATGATTCCCCAAAATTTGATCATAAAATAAGCCCCTTAACCAATCAAGCACTCTGACAGTTAAATACATGCTCTCCACCTGTGAAACAATAACAGTCAAACCTGTATATACTTAAATCAAAGGAAAATTATTATTTTTTTAAATAAACAGGGATTTTAAAATAACTGGGTCATAATGGTTATAAAGGGACTGGACTGAAGAATCAAAATCATTTCAAATAAAGCAGGATTTCAGCATAACAGGGTGCAGTGTATGTGGGTTTGACTGTATGAATGGAATGGTGATCTAAACTTCAACCAAACTTTAATGGACACAGACAAACTTAGGGACCCTTCGGATTTGACTGTTAGGGGACTTTTTAGTGGTTTTATAAGTAGGTCAGCAGTAAGAACAACTCCGAGATATTGCATCACCTATAGTGAATCACTGAAAGATAATCTTAAAGAATGCGGTCCAGAACTTTGTATGGACTTTTTATTTCAGGACTACAAGGAAATATGTTTTGAATCTTTATGATGGATTGTTGTATGGACATTTTGTAACATGTAAGATCATTTCATATAGAATTCAGTATGTAGGCCCAAGTACATTGTATATTTTTGCAAACAAACTTTGTATATCTTTTACCTAACATAAATCATGACAGTAGCATCTTTTGGTTTCAGCTTAACACAAGAGCTGATTTTTTATCATGATCATTTTGGCATCATGATTCACATAAGATATGAGCACTGGTAATTTCTATCATCAAATATTATTTAAAAAATAATGATAATTTTTTGTGTTATTTTTTCACAAAATTTCAATAAATTTGTCCTTCTGATATGACATTTTATTTTCACAATTCTCGTCCTTATATGAGAGGACAAATTTGAAATGAAATTTTAAAATCTCCAGGTAGAATAATTGAAGCCTGGACATTCATGAGACTATAGTGATTTAGGACAAAGTTAAGAAGGGGTAAATATATCTTCTGTCCTTAACTCAATGGCCCCTGAAAAACAATGGACTCTTCTGTAAATCAATGACTTAAGCCAGTGCAAATGTGTCTTTAGGGGTAAATGGGTTAAAGGTCGAAAATAACCAGGGGAGAAAACTTTCAAGTATACAGTAATATTTATAATTTAATTATTGATATTATTTGTTATAAAACAAATCTGAATTGATTATTGCACATGTATATTACCATCCTGATCTTGATCTTCATTAAGGTCAACAGATTGTTCCTTTGACTGCTGGGATGTAGACACAGATGGTGTACCACCTTCATCCTCCGAGTCTGTGATGGCACGAGCCAAGGCAGCTGTAACACGGGGATCATGAGTTGGTATGAAATCTTCTGACTCGCTGTCTGTCTCTGCACTGTGCTCGGTTGCTATGCCAACAGAGCCATAGTCCACTCGCTTACTTGATTTCTTTTCTACAATAGCAAACACATGATTCAGAATAGCTTTCCTTCATTGGAGACATGTATCTAGAAACAGGCTAACAATTAAACCAATATGAATGCCAATGGGAACCTGAAGGTACAATTAAATCATTGTCACCCATTTCAAAGAATGTTAAAGTTCACAAATTTGTATCTAAAAACTGCCAAAATTTCAGTTGCAATATTTACTTGCATTACTCACTCCTAAATTATGACAGCAGACCATGCTATCTTTTGATCTGGATGACTCTTATTATGATCTCAGGGGTTGGTGAGTTAAATCCAAATGCTGGAACAAAATCACTTATAGATAGGTGCAAATAGACAATAAGATTACAGTACCGATTTTATAGAACAAAAGATGCAAGTCTAACACTATTTTGATAAAACCTGATCAAAAACTTTCATCTTAACCCCACCTCAATCAATGCCAGTCCCTCCTCCTTAAAGTCAAATTGAATTAAAGGTGTTCTTTAATCATACATAATATCGTTTCTTTCTTCTATCATAAAATGTTTTTATTGATTTAAAACAATTTTTTAAAAATTGCATTCTAAATTAAGAGTTTGAGATGTGTGTGCATGTGAAAAAGAGCTATAAATGATATGAGAGTTCCTTATAAACACTAATGCAGAAAATTGTTGAATTACATATATCTTAATTAGTTATATGGTTTAAAGTCCAAAATGCTACTTATTCTAGATGTACTAATATCAAATACAAAGGACTTCACTAATGGTAATGATGAGAGTGGCTTTTGAACAGAAGTTATAAATGTTCAGTAGTTTATTACAATCTGAATGACTATGATGGCTTTAGGTCATATGATTGCATTAGTTGAAATTATAATTAAAGATCAACATCTAAAATTGTTTGTTTACCTTTAAATATCCACTTTGGCTTCAATTTGAGTGAATAATCAAGTTTCATATAGACTGGTTCAATGGAGAGGTAACATTTTTGAAGAAGATTGTTGTATATAAAACAGGGCCACAGCATCACAGAAATAACTGTAAAAGATAAAATGAAACATCAGAAAAATATCTGTAAAAGACAAACTAGACATCAGATAAATAACTGTAAAGGACAAAATAGACACCAGAAAAATATCTGTCAAAGATAAAATAGACATCAGAGAAATAAATAAAAGACAAAATAGACATCAGAGAAATATCTGTAAAAGACAAAATAGACATCAGAGAAATAAATACAAAAGACAAAATAGACATCAGAGAAATAACTAAAAGAAAAAAAATCACAGAAATACTGGTAACCATATGAGACAAAACACACCGTAAGTTTTTAACATTTAACTTAGTTCTGCTCTAATGACACATAACAGAGCATTTTCAAAAAACAAAAACATCAACACTTTATATTGTAAGCAATGTTTTCCCTTTGAATTTGTGGTTCAAGAAATATTTCTTGTGACTGCTTTCTGGCAGCTGAGTCCCTGATTACCAAACATTGAAAAGGAACAAATAAAAAGAAATATATAAGAAATGAGAGAGAGGAAACAGAGAAAAACATACAGAGAGAAAAAGAAACAAAATGTGAGAGACAGAGAAATAGATAGAGAGAGAAAGAGAATTACAGAGATGTCATGTGAGAGAGAAAAAAATTGTGTGTGTGTGTATGTGTGTGTGTTTAATTATGAAATCAAAACTCATCTGAACATACCAATGATATAAGTTAACATTAATCCTGGTACATATCTTCCAACTAAAGCCATCATTAAAAATCCGAAACAGTTCATTCCACAAAACTGAAAGATAAAAACAGATTGAGGTACAAAATGTATTTATTTTTTGTATAAGTAATGATATATGTCATGTATACATGTATAGAGACATACTTAGAAATTTGGCTGACTATAATGATAATAAGTTAGCATAGAAATTACAATGTACAGTACACAGAAAATGAATACCGGTATGTTCAAATACAAACAAAGACTTACCAAAACATGATGATTACGTCGGAAGGCCAACCAGCAATTTATATAATTAGATAAATAGCACCAAAACTGACTCAGATATCTACATATTTCTGGTACACTTAACAAACGAGGATGAACAGGAGTCCAGCTACAAAAAAGAACAACCGCATGTAAATAAAATAACAAAATGATATATCGATATAAGGAATGAGCTATTGTTTTACCTCATAAGTCATACTAATATAACAGAAACAATTGTATAATGAAATCAGAGCTTTGATTGAGAGTGGGTACAACCGCATGTAAATAAAATAACAAAATGATATACCGATATAGGAATGAGCAATTGTTTTACCTAATAAGTCATACTAATATAACAGAAACAACTGTATAATGAAATCAGAGCTTTGATTGAGTGTGGGTACAATGATTTATAATCAGCGTCTCACAAAATTCAAATCACAATTATGGCGAGTGCTTTTGATGTGTTATACACTACACAATACTTTAGTTATAAAGTGGTGGCACCAGTTTTCAATCGTGGAGAAGAAAACTTGGTTACAATGTTCTTGGGAAGAGACCACTGGCCTTCCACAAACAAAATGACAAATTTTCTCACATAACCAACTTAGGTTTCAACACAGCTGGAAACTGTGCTAACTAAAGATGAGAGACAGTGATCTAAATTACAGTGCCCTAGCTACTCAGCAACAAAGACCCCAGCAATTATGTTGAGTAAATTTACAACTACCGGTAACAACATCTCTGATTATAAACACAATCCATTTACAGATATTCTAGTACATTTAACTGACAGAAAAAAAACAATTAAATTGAATCAGCAATCAAATGGCTTTTTTGTGTGTCATTCTATTTATAGTTTTAAAGCAGTCAAATCATGATTGACATGAACAGGTTATTTCAGTGTGACTAAGATGACTTATCAGAAAATAAATTTGGAAAGAAAATCACTCAAACTTTCAATACAAAATTTAGTAAAATATGCCATAATGGACACCTTAATTCAGTGACACCCTTCGATAATGGATAGTTTTTGTAGGTCCTGATTTACATTGTTATATAAGACTACTAGTGTGTTTTCAATAAATGAACACCTCCCTTACCCAGAAAATGCCTTTAAAGGACACAGTTGTTAGCCCAAATATGCATAAGTTCGGTATTTTTAACCTTGAATTAGCAGACAGTCTTCCTAAAATTGACTTCCGTTGCCACAGGCAATTTCTCATCTCAATAAGCTATATGTCCCGACTTCTATTTTAAGAAACACTCTTACAAACTTTCATTTTGTGTTTTCGCTTGATATTTATTTCTTTGCATTGTAACAGTTGATTACAAAAGCGTTTTGCGTTAATTACTAATATGAATGTCATAAATGGTCATCCATCATTCAGCGGGCACCTCTCTATAACAGAAAATTAGTTCGGCAACTGTCCACTAAACACAGGTTTTACTGTAGCTATTTCACATGTAAAAGTTTTAAATTTCGCAGAGGAAATGGCTTTTTGAAACTTTTTATAAATTTACACCTGGATATGGTTACTGTGTTTCATCAGATAATTTCAAGAAAACTTTTGATTGCACTGTTATATGGTCATATATAGACACATGTACAGGGTGATGGTAAGTTCATGTAGTTACCTGTCAGGGTCTTCTGGTATTGGAGGTGGCACTAAAATCAGAAGAAAAAAATAATTATGAATGTTTACATGTATATGTACACATAGCATCACTATCAGCTGCATAGTATCAAAATGGACTGGATAATTTAGCATTACTAAGAAATGGATGCTCAACAGACTTGTCAAAAGAAAAACAAACTTCTGCCAAAAATACATTCACATATATGACATAGTCACATGACACTAAAGACACAAGCTGACATACAGACACATGACATACAGACATGATGTGCAGACATATGACATACAGACACATGACATACAGACATATGACATTCAGACACATGAAATACAGACATGGTGTGCAAATATATGACATACAGACACATATTGGACACATGGCATACAGACATGGTGTGCAAATGTATGACATACAGACACATGATATTCAGACACATGACATACAGACATGGTGTGCAAATATATGACATATGACATTCAGACACCTGACATACAGACATGGTGCATAGATATGGCATGCATTGATATGATATACAAACACATGGCATACATATGTATAGACATATGATATACAGACATGGTGTGCAGACATGACATACAGACATGGTGTGTTGACACATGACATAGACACATGATGCAGACACATGACAAATATACAGACATGACATTCAGACATATGGCATACAAACTCATGATACATACACAAGACATACAGACATACCATAGTTACATGACATAGACATGACATACAGACACATGACATACAGACATGACATGGTCACATGACATGGACACATGACATACAGTCATACCATAGTTACATGACATACAGACATATCACATAGACACATGTTGATAACAGATTGCAATGGGTAACAATATACAATGTATATGAACAAAACATTACATCAAGATTAAGACATGTTACATCACCTATAGACTTACCTCTAATTTCGGGCCATATTTTACGTTTCCATGTATAAATCATATATAATATCATTGTTATAACACTGATTGTAAAGTAAAACTGACAGCCAAATGCAGCTACAAACCTGTCAATTACAAAAATGTAGAATTAGTATTAACATCATCTTAAATCACTATGTATTCCCTGGGCATAGTCTATATACAGTAAAACTTGTTTTAGTGACCACCTGTGTATAAAGACCACCTGCTGTCCTCAATTGTACCATTTGTGTACAAATCAACCTCTATATAAAGACCACCTCCCTATAAAGATTGGTTTTGTTGGGTCCCTAAGGGGAGTTTATATTCAAGTTTCATTGTACATGTACATTTGTAATATACATGAACTAATACATATATAATAGTATATAAACATGTTGGTAATCAGAAGATATAAAAATTAAAATTTATCTGAATTGGTGTGTCTAAAAAGATCTGGACTAAGCACCATTAAAATTGAAAATTTACTTAAGTCTGAGAAAATTCTCAACTTGACCTGATCAGTCAATCAGATTTCAGGATGAACAAAACTTAAGTCATTCTTACATATGCCAGGCCCTGTGTGACAATCACTTGGTGTTTTCCTAAAATATAATATCTAATAAGTATGTCTTGTGTGTAAGATTTTACTCACGTGTAAGACTTATACTGTATATGTAACTTCAAATGTCAGTTATGTTATGATCTGATTTATCATACAGGTAAATTACAACTGATATATACATACAGCTTGTGGTTACCGATATAAATGTATTGACCAGACAGGTGTATATTTCACTCTTATATTAATATCAAATGCTGGCTCTACAGATTCGACACCAATAAGTAACTATATAAATTAATATTTACTGTGAAGGATGGATATGGCAAAATATCAGCCATGCACTAAAATCTATTTGTCCATGGATGCAATTATATATACATGGAGCATCAAACTTGTTTGAAAATGGCCATGCAGCTCTGGACAAGATATAAAAATGTGTATGGATGGAGGTAACAACACCAATAACGATACTGAAAATGGACAAATTATTGTCAGAAAATTGAAAAGCTCATCAAGTTTCGGCCCAGGTAATCATGAGCAATGTTTACAGTTGGATAACATTATCAGAAAACCATCACTTATACTATAGTTGACTCAATTCAAGTTTGTGAAGTGCTTTTTAATAACCACAGTCATTTGTAGCTTATCTTAGCGAACTATTTCGAAGTTTAATGTAAAATTAACTCCACCCTGTGTCTGTCGTCATATATGTTGTAACGATACAAAATTAAAAATTTCTAGAACAGGCAAATGAAACCTAATGAGTAATCTACAAAAATTGTACTATGATTTCTGTTGACAAATATGACAAAACACTAATTATTGCAAAATATGAATATCTAGGCACAGACATGTTAGAGTATACAGTGGCCTATGATGATGAATCCGCCCCCGCAATAGGTTGTATGAACCGCCACAACCAGGATTTAATTTAAAGTTATTAACATATCCTGCTTGTATATCCTACACAGGTATAAATCAGTATATCGATATAAACAAATGTAGACTTCACTTATTTGATAAGACAAACGTACATAAACCCTCTGAACTAGATCTACATTCTATTTTAAAAGTGAATTTGTTTTATATTTACGAATGTGGGTCATACAATTTCGTACCAAAACACTCCATGTACAAGTATAAACATCATTGCACTTGTCCGTGGATTTTCCCATACCAATATACTTTGTACACACATGACGAAAGGTTCAATTGGACTCAAAAGTTGCATAAACATATCTTCTTTTTCTCTGACATACTGGTCAGGTTGTAATTCAATCGGATAATCCATCGTAGTTTCTGTATCTATTGTAAATGAATGTCAACAAACGACCCAGATCTGGATCATGTAATATTTTTGTTTTGCATGTGACGTCATTTATGTCAAACGTAGTTTGTTTAAATGGCTATTTAGTCTGCATTTCTTGTAGTTTTTAAATTAATTTCATAATTAAGAATGACCAAACTATACTATGAAAATAAACATAAAATACAAAACAAATAATCTCGTTATTACGTGAACAGGAAATGGCCTATACAACATAATGTACTAAATATATTCGGGTAATCCGGATCTCTCTCTCTCTCTCTCTCTCTCTCTCTCTCTCTCTCTCTCTCTCTCTCTCTCTCTCTCTCTCTCTCTTATTATAAAGTGAAAATGTATGATGTTTATTGTTTTGCAAAGTTTTTTTTTCAAGTTAATAAAAATAAGATCTATAACGTACTGGGTTTTCTTTTCCGTTGTCGGCATATATTTGTCTCTGCCGCGACTAAGAAGAAGCCTTATTGTTTAAACAAATGTATGTTACACTTGGCACTAATAAATGACTATGAATGAACCCGAATTTTTCCAACAAATCATTAATCCCGACACCGGTCTAGATCTATTTGTTGTTTGTAGAAATCCAACCGAACACGATGTTGCACCTTATTCCGATCAATTCAAGATAGAATTTTTTCATTTCATTTTAAATATTCAGATGCTTTTGCAAGCTCTCGTGCTTTGCTAAATGATTTATGTGTTTCAGTATATATTTACAGGTCTATATAAATGTTCAATGTCGAGCCATCAATCTATTTGATAGTTGTTGAATGTGGCGTCTGTACCATGGCAAGGATTTGTTCCTCACTTGTTCTTATTTTAATTTTACTGTGGACCCAATGCAGGTACGTTGTGACTGGTCAACAGAGGATGTTTGTTCCTCCAGGGCACCTGGTCCCATATCTGGAACCCGTGTTTATCCAATATTCTCCAGATCTGTTAAGCTTTATGTATCGCTGCTTGGACATCCTGACGGTTAATATTATGCTTTTTATACTGTTTCTAAAATTCCATCGCTTGTTATGATTGGATAGTGCCACTCTTTTGATTGATAGTCCGGTGAAGTGTATACATTTTGCCCGTACTTGGTTTTATTATTTATCGAATACAGGAAATGAATCTCGAAAACATTGCCGCCAATCTTACAAGTTTACACTAGAATCCCTGAAATAAGTGACTCTGGCAATTTAAATCAAACATGCCTCGAGAGATAATTACATTGCAGCTTGGACAATGTGGAAATCAAAGTACGATGCATCTTTCATTTCAGGCATTTAGAATTTCAATTGACACTGACCGCGTGAACGAAAGACTGAATCACAATCACTAAATCAGTGAATGAATGAACGAATATTGGTTAAAGTTGAACTGAACCGTCAGAAGTGACAAAAAAAAAGAGAAACATCTTTTAATCTATTGTATTTAATAAATGACATCTGAAAGATATAAAACATATTTGCATGCCATTTGTAATACTTTCAACAACAAGGACAGTGCAGGGAATATCAAAATATTTACACCCCCCCCCCCCACCCCCAATACTGCAATAGGCTTAAATGTTTTGTGCTCTAATTTAAGTTCCATGAGCGCAAGTTTACGCACAGATAGAGTGTCAATTTCGTTTTAATTGATGATGTGCTCTGCATCATGGTTATATAAAGAGATATCGTTCTTAACTCCTTATGAATTAAACTTCCACATATTGCTTTGTTTGCAAGTAATATGAGTATGCAGATGATAAAAAAAAAACGTTCAGTGGGGCCCTCACCATAAGTAAGGCAGTGTTGCATAATACTTGAATCAACCCTTGCAATGTAAGCGGCCCGGGTCAAAGTTCAGTCGGTGAATAATGTGTAACGACAGCCAAATGTGTAAACTATGTCACAGTAAAAATTGTATTAAATAGCAGTATCCCTTCTTTTAATGTACCAGTACAGTGCATTCGTCCCGGCCATGTACTTTTGACATTTATAAAACAAGGATCTTTTCGATCCAGTTCCCTTTCGAGCTACATTTTTTTAATTCCTTTTTTTGAATGTACATGTAGGGTCTACGTAGACCTACATATACATGTATTCCATATTTGGGTGTATATAAATGTTCCTGCATTTGTTTTTCATTGTTGATGTGTTATATATCTTTGACAGGGGTCAATACAATATTTTATGTTAAAGAAAATCCTTATTTGGTCTAATGATTTTTATATTTAAATAAATTTTATGGTATTAAGGCACACCATGAAACATACCTATATATCATGTTCTCACTTTTTGATTTAGACCTAGGTCTACCAGGGATTTTACCAAAAAGTGAGAACATGATAAAATATTACCCCAAAAACCCTGGTAAATTAAAATAGAGAGCATGAAAATTACATGCTATTTTGGCATCGTGTAATTAATATCAGTTGACAGACAAGTAATTTTGTCAACAACATCTCCAGCACTTGAAACATTTTATCGGCATCTAATATTAATTAAGATCAATGAATCAATATGTCACGATAAATATTAATTTCTAAAAATCAAGATTTTCAGTTTGATATTTGAAACAAACTTGGTTTATGCCAAATATATCTAAGGTGACTTGAAACTTGATGGTTAACATACATCACAAGAGACATATATGTATTTTGTTTATATGAATTATATGAAATATGATTACTAACTATGACTAATGAGTGCCGAAAATACCTTGTACGGATGCCTAAATTACTAGTAAGCAAGTGCCGAAATTACCTGAGACTGACGCCTGCTCCCCATTTATAAATCAAGTCATTAGCCCCTACATAAGACAATTTTATTATAGATCTGCACCATTTCAGAGTGATTTTATTCCTTCAAATTCAATGAAAGTATAGAATATAAATATTATTGAACATTTTATATAGTACTGCAAATCACCGAAAAGTTGCATACACATTTCAAATTTCTGGATGTCATTTTTTCAAGTTTTTCATATCGCCGCTGTGAAATCTTTAGATAGCGTTCTTCGGATTTTCACCGAATGCCCTTTAACCCCGTAGGCCACTTATATCAATCCAATATAGAGGCACTGTGGTATTGATAGGTCTATATTCAAGGCCAACTCAGATAAATAAGTTCATAGACATGCTCAGTCGTTTGTTTTCATTAGTAACATGATCAAATCAAGAGAAAACGACAAATCGCCCTTTACCAAATATAAACTAAACACATATAAAAGACAGCAAAGGAGAGGGATTGAATCAGTAAGGGGAAAAATACAGTGTGCATTTAAAATAAGAAATAGAGTGTTGGAATGCTTTGAGGAGGGAACTTGAGCTGACAATAGACCAAAAATAGGCCTTTTCCTAATTGTTCCATTTAGTTCAGTTTTGTTGGAATACTTATAGTACATATGCATGTATTAGCTGTTTCATCACCGCTTTTGTTTAATACTACTTAAGTACACATTAATTTAAAAATATACATGTATATATACATTTATAATGCCGGTAAATTATATTGGTTATTATTATTATTTTTAATTATTATTATTATAGTTTATCATGTTTGAACTCTAAGAGAAAATTAAAATGATTATTTTCTCCTCTAGTTGGAATGGAGTTTTGGAAACAGCTGTGTGCAGAGCATGGAATTAGTCCAGGTAAAATACATTACATATACAGGGTTTTCAATAATTCTGCAATTAAGAGGCCAATTAGAAATTGAAAGAGGCCTTCTGCTGGCATAGCGTCACACATTTGATACAATCTCACAGATTTTTAGGCGGCCAAAGTTTGTTTATAAGCAGTCACTTTGGCCTCCAGCCGCCTTTTATTGAAAACACTGCATATATGATAACAGTATTCATATATAAAGTTTGTCAAAGTTATTTATTGTGCAGTTTTGATTTTATATATATATATATATATATACATACACACACACATTTCCTATATTTAAAAACCGCTTGCGGTGGTCTAGTGGTAGATCTTTTGACTCGCAAGCGGAAGGTGCCAGATTCCATTCTGGGACCGTGTCATACCAAAGACTTTTAAAAATGGTAGTGACTTCCTTTGCCAACCGCTTGACATGGGAAGTGTAAGTCACAGGTCAATCGATTGAGACTTAAAATTGAGGTCCCATGTTATGGAAGGTGTGACACACAAAAGAACACTGCATTGGTGTCTGCAAAGGTCAAAATTGTAGCACTTCACCTGAAAGCTGGTGAAAAATTCTTGATGGGATGTAAAACAACAACACACAAACAAATACTTATATCATAATTAAGATTCCTTGATGATTCCACTATTTGTAATGTGAAAGTAAATCATATCTATGAGTACATGTATATGGATATTTGTGTTTCTGGATAAAATACTTGTGAGTTTGGCTTATTTACAGAGGGTATCCTGGAAGAGTATGCGACTGAAGGAACAGACAGAAAAGATGTTTTCTTTTATCAGGTATTTATGGACAGTGGGTTTAAAATCATAATTGATAATTAGTTTTAAATCAGCAGCAGAAATCCAATCAGGACAATGAAGTCAAACTTATCTGACACCCAATTATAATGTAGAAAAGTGTTGGATATTGAAGGAAAGCCAGGTCTTTACTTAATTTAACAGGATTGAAAATGTGCAACACTGTCATGTGTCAGCCTGCTTCATGCCATATAAATATACGGGATATAGATATTTAAATATACAGTAAAACTTCGATGATTTAATTATTAATGCTGAAATGAACTTGACTTTCATGAAATTAAAACACTGAGTGTTTATGAAAAGGAGAAGAATGGCCATTGGGCAATTTTATATGCATGTAAATCTTCAGTCCAGTTGTAGCCTATCTTTGTATGATTTTAAAATCCTAAGTTACCTTAAAGCCTAACTGAAGTTTGACATTTTCTATTATTTATAGGCTGATGATGAACATTATATTCCCAGAGCAGTGTTACTGGACTTGGAGCCAAGAGTTATCAATACAATAATGAACTCTCCCTATGCAAATTTGTATAATCCAGAAAACATCTACCTGTCCAAGCATGGAGGAGGAGCTGGCAATAATTGGGCTTCAGGTTACTCACAGGTATATGACTGTATAGTTTCATCATGTGATCAATTTTGAATATAAAATAATGAAACCTTAATCTGATTTCAACATCAGCAGACAAGTTAAGGATAGACTGTACACAGCTAAAAATCACCAGATTACAATGTCACAAATAGGCTGTTCACATATGAATAACATCAGATCGTAGGTCAAAGATAGTCTGTACACAGCTAAAAATCTGACTGTTAACATGAATAACAGCAGCAGGATAGGCTGTACACAGCTAAAAATCACCAGGTCATAATGTCTTAAATAGGCTGTTAACATGAATAACAGCAGCAGAACACAGGATAGGCTGTATACAGCTAAAATCTGGCTGTTAACATGATTAACAGCAGCAGAACACAGGATAGGCTGTATACAGCTAAAATCTGGCTGTTAACATGAATAACAGCAGTAGAACACAGGATAAATTGTACAAAGCTAAAAATTGCTAGGTCATAATGTCACAAATAGGCTGTTCAGTGATCCCAGACATGCAAAAACCACCTACATCAGATCCACAGACATTTGCATCTATTAAAATGGGGACGAGATGAGTAAAATTAAACTGGGTTTTTGCTTTTGACTTAATTTTCTATATGTGTACCCCTGATTTATATCCTTGTACCCCTATTTTTTTCACCCATGGGGTACAAGAACCTATTTCTGAAAAAGCAGTGGGAGCACTGCTGTTAACATAATATAAGATCAGTGAATCACAGGCCAAAGATAAGCTGTACATAGATTAACAACATCAGTTATAAATGTTCTCTCATTTTCCAGAAATTGAATAAGAATATATGTCTTTTTTTCAGGCAGAAAAGTTGTATGAGGAAATTTTTGACATTATAGATCGAGAAGCTGATGGTAGTGACAGCTTAGAGGTAATTAATTCTTATACTGTACAGTATACCTGAAAATTCCTGCTCCTGAGGAATGATGAATTTAAAATGAATGCGAAATTTTCTAGCTAAATAATTGAAGCACATACATACATGCCATCCATGAGACTATGGTGATTTAGGGAAAATTTAAGACAATGAATATGTTTTCTGTTGTAAAAGGGCGAAAATAACTTCGGGAAAAATTTTAAATTAGTGAGTGAAATGTGTCATGTAAACCCGTGTACTTTGTTTTTGTAGGGGTTTGTAATCCTGTGTACTTTGTTTTTTGTAAGGGTTTGTAAACCCATGTACCTTGTATTTGTAAAGGTTTGTGAAACTGTGTACTTTGTTATTTTGTACGGGTTTGTAAACCTGTGTTCTTTGTATTTGTAAGGGGTGTAAATCCATGTACTTTGTTTTTGTAGTGGTTTGTAATCCTGTGTACTTTGTATTTGTAAAGGTTTGTAAACCTGTGAACTTTGTTTTTGTAGGGGTTTGAAAACCTGTGTACTTTGTTTTTGTAGGGGTTTGTAAACCTCTTTTTGTAGGGGTTTGTAAACCTGTGTACTTTTTATTTTAGGGGTTTGTAAACCTGTGTACTTTGTTTTTGTAGGGGTTTGTTCTCTGTCATTCAATAGCTGGAGGTACAGGCTCTGGAATGGGGTCATATTTACTGGAGAGATTAAATGACAGGTAAACTGTTTGTACTTTGTATCTGAGGTTTCACACACAATGGTTTATTTGCACTTTTTATGTCGTTTTAAGATTATAGAGATAACATACCATTAAATTGCAAAGATAAGGGGTCCTCATGGCCAAGTAATTACAGCAATGACCTTTGTCCAAGAAATTCAATTTTTGCTTTTGAATTAGACAGTTGCACATTTAAGTTCAGTTGTGATTTGAATTACTATTTATGAATATCATTGAAGATTTAAACTTGTCCATTTGGACTAATGCACTGGGAAATGACCTATGTAATTTTTACCTGGACAGATGGGAGAAACATAATTATGTAGCCCTATTTTGTTTGATATTTGATTGGAACATTGAAGTAATTTCAGGGGCATCTTTAAAACTAACAAGTTATAATAAGTTAGATAGACAGTATGTACGTACATAAATGTATTTGAAAAAACTGAGATAATTGTTTTATCAACAATGACAACAAAACCTCTCCCACACCATAATAATTAGAATAATCCTTAAAGATCCTAATAATAGTGATTTTTCATCATATATCTATCTCAATTTTCTCATTTCCATTTCCTTTTTATTTTTAGATTTCCTAAGAAGTTAGTACAGACATACTCAGTGTTCCCGAATGTTGATGAAATCTCGGATGTCGTGGTTCAGCCCTACAACTCCCTACTAACTTTGAAGCGTCTTACTCAAAACGCAGATTGTGTGGTTAGTAAATCTGTCGCACTCAAAATGCAGATTGTGTGGTTAATCTGTCTCACTCAAAATGCAGATTGTGTGTTAGTAAATCTGTCTCACTCAAAATGCAGATTGTGTGGTTAGTAAATCTGTCGCACTCAAAACGCAGATTGTGTGGTTAATAAATCTGTCTCACTCAAAATGCAGATTGTGTGGTTAGTAAATCTGTCTCACTCAAAATGCAGATTGTGTGGTTAATCTGTCTCACTCAGAATGCAGATTGTGTGGTTAATCTGTCTCACTCAAAATGCACATTGAAAGGCTAGTACGTTTGTATGCATGCCGACACTTCACCAGCAAATGTGATTAATACAGGTGAGTGAATAGTATTCATATAAATCAGGTATCTAATGTTCTGTGTATGCACGTCCGCTCACAGACAAAAACCCACACAAATGAAACCCGCTTTGAATGAAATCATTTTATCAGTCCCCAGGAATTCGTAATGCCCAGGTTGGACTGTACTTTTCAATTCTAATTTAATGTTGAAATTCTTCTGTTGGTGTTTATACTTCCTGTGTAAGTTTTGTTCATCTTTTGTTGTAGGTGGTTTTAGATAACACAGCCTTGAACAGAATTGCAGCAGACAGGCTACACATTGAAACACCAAATTTCTCACAAATCAACCAGTTGGTATGTATTTCAACACACACACTTCAACATATGTATACATAGATACTGTATACCTGAATATTTTCGCTGCCATTTATAATTTTCGGCATTTTCGCCCTTACTTGAAAGCGCAGTTTTAAAATGAAAGTGAACTTTTCAAGCTAAGTAATTGAAGCATAGCCATACATCCATCCATGAGACTATAGAGATTTAGGGCGAATTTAAGACTGGTTGAATATATTATCTGTTGTAAAAGGGCAGATATAAACGGGCAAAAATATTCAAGTTAAAGGGCAGATATAAACAAGGGCAAAAATATTCAAGTAAAAAGGCAGATATAAATGGGCAAAAATATTCAAGTAAAAAGGCAGATATAAACAGGGAGCAAAAATATTCAAGTAAAAGGGCAGATATAAACGGGCAAAAATATTCAAGTTAAAGGGCAGATATAAACGAGCAAAAATATTCAAGTAAAAAGGCAGATATAAATGGGCAAAAATATTCAAGTAAAAAGGCAGATATAAACAGGGAGCAAAAATATTCAAGTAAAAGGGCAGATGTAAACAGGGGCAAAAATATTCAAGTAAAAGGGCAGATATAAACGGGCAAAAATATTCATGTATACATGTTCTAGGGATGTTAACGAGTACTTGATGAATTGATTATTGACACTGTTATGATTTTTTTCTCTCATAAACAGGTTTCCACGGTTATGTCAACAAGTACAACTACACTCCGTTATCCTGGATATATGAACAATGATCTGATTGGTTTGATTGCATCTCTAATTCCTACACCACGTCTTCACTACCTGATGACTGGATACACACCTCTTGCCACAAACTCACAGGTAAGATGCCACAAACTGTGGAAAGATGCCACGTACATTACAGTGATATGCCACAAATTTGAAAAGTAAAATTGCCACAACATTCTATTCACTTCAGCGGGTGCTATCGTTCATACATACATGTGTTTAATGACTTCACCCCACTTACTACAAACTCAAGAGCTAAGAAGACAGCATGTGGTTACTATAGCAGTAGATGACAGTATTTTCTGTAACAGAGTATATCAGCCAACAAGGAGCACACTTGTTTTACCATGTCCGTTTGTATCCAAAGTGATTTTACCATGTCCATTTGTATCCAAAGTGATTTTACCATGTGCATTTTATCCAAAGTGATTTTACCATGTGCATTTGTATCCAAAGTGATTTTACCATGTGCATTTGTATCCAAAGTGATTTTACCATGTCCATTTTCATCCAAAGTGATTTTAAACTGTAAATAAAAGATCTGTAAGCCCAGGGTTCTTATACTCATGCTAGAGATGGTCATAATTATTAAACATTCTTATTTATTGCTGTGTCACAAAGGTTGAGGTCAAAGTCACTGTTAAATTGTGTTACAATATTTTCATTCTTTTAGCACAACCTTTACTATAGATAATCTGAACAGAATGATTAGTTTCTCTATATTATACCTCTCTATTATCAAGCTAAGGGTAGCTTTTCTGGACTTAACCTATCCATTTATAGGCTCAGTGTAGCTTTTCTAGACTATACCTATCCATTTGACAAATGAGATTCTTGTAAAGGGTCAAATATACAAATGGATTTACATGTACAGGTCTACCAAGGTAAATTGGCACATGTTTACAAACACAATGAGTCTAAATCGTAACAGGTGTGACAAGCTACTTGTCGTCACAAAAGTATTAGAGCTACAGTAATGCATGGAGTCCATAAAAGGTAATATGTTTTACATGTACAACCGTTTTTTGGAATGTAGACTGTATTGTTTTGGTTTTTGACTGAACCAGGATGTGCCACTTTACCTTGGTAGACCTATACATGATTTTACTTGATTTGCCTTTGAGGTCAAATATCTAAGCAAATTTTTAATTGGATTTTGATAGGAAAAATCGGTTATTAATTTGGTGATGTACAGCGGACAGACAGGTGGGCAGTGGGGCGGCTGCCAAACAGTATCCATGGAATAACTTATGAATCGTACATCCATAGCTTTTAAAATTTTAATATGTTTTTACTGATGACAAAATTGAGGTCAAGTTTGATATTGACAATTTTCACTTTCACTGTTGAAGAATTACGATTTGATATTGACAATTTTCACTTTCACCGTTGAAGAATTACGATTCTTAAAACTGGTGTCCATGCTTTCAGTCATAACCTGTTAAACCAAACCTTTTTAATATTTTTACTTAATCCTCTTTGAGGGTACAGATTTGCAAATATTTTCATGTAGGGAAATCTGGTTTGCTGTCAATGTGACAGCCTCTTGTTTTTGTCTTGTCTGACATTTTGTCAAAACACCCATTTGACCTTCCTTTTAGATTTTTAACGAAACAAGACATAATGAGGTGAAAATAAATTGTATTTTTCGAATAAGGTGTTAACAAATGGTAAATAGTACGTAGACAAATGTCCAAAAACAGATAAAAATCTACATGAACATATGATAATCAGTGTGTGGATTTTGTAGGTTGCCAGTGTCAGAAAGACCACAGTACTGGATGTTATGAGAAGATTACTTCAGCCAAAGAACATGATGGTGTCCACCCCCGTACATCGCCAAGCAAATCATTGTTACATTTCCATATTAAACATTATACAAGGAGAGGTGGATCCAACACAGGTAATTGTTACATTTCCATACTG